>MU223768.1:745582-790075 GCA_018584345.1 Thuja plicata
ATAGGGGAAAAGATATAGCTTGTAGGTTCATTGATTCAAAATCAATATTGTTTCTACATATCGGATCCAAGTGATATTGTATTCAAAGGGAATATAGAAAGAGTAGATCATTTTCCTAAGTTCAAACCCTAACCTGTGAGTGTTATTAATTTAGTAGAACAATGCCTTGATCACCCACAATAAAGAATAAGATGTTTCTATATTGCTTCAAGTCTTCAAGTATTTGATATGTTGAATTGGTGGCAGATACCTTCAAACCTCGTATCCTATATGTGGAGGATGAATATTTGTTACTAATATGTATTGTATCCTTTAGATATCTATTTAAAATAAAGAATATGGTATAAAACATTAATTGCTCTGCCATTCTGAAAATATTTTTTATATATTTAAATAAAGAAGTTCATTGTTTTTTCGACCTTTGTAACAATAAAAAATGATGAGGATTCTATATGAACGACGAATAGATAGACAAATATTAGTCGAAACATCGACTAACGTTCATCGATCCATTCATCGTTCATATAGAATCCTCGTCGTTTGTGACAGTTACAAAGGTCGCAAAAACGATGATCTGTGCAAAGGGCTTAGGGTGAAAGGCGCAGGCCTCTTTCAATTAACTATTTAAATTTGGGAGCAAGTTGTAATTCAGTAGTAAAGGTCATTTCTATGATTATCTGCAAACATGACAATGAGGTCTTGTTCAGGAACATTATAAAGATGTGATTAGCTGTGCTTCTCCATCTCTATAAGAAATTCGAGAAGGACTCACCTTCCTTTTTCTTAGTTCACATATGTCCTTCATACTAACTTTACATTCAATTTTATGATGGAAGTGAGCTATAAATGTTTAAGCTAGCTCTCCCCAGGATTGAATTCCATGGGGTAAGTGAGAAAACCATTCTATTGTTGGTCTAACTAAACTTTGAGGAATAAAATGCATGAGATAATATTCATCATGTGTGACCTCTATGCAACTAGCAAAAAATTCCCTAATGTGTTTGACGAGGTTGGTCTTACCTTTGTATTTGTAAAATTTTGTTACTGCAAGGTGTGCGGAAAATGGAGGCATGCAAATCAAGTGATCAAAGGGGTAAGGGTGCAGGTCCTCCATAGTGTAGGACTTTGTCTATCCATGGTTTTGAAGATCTTACACCTGTGTCTTCAGAGTTTGTACTTGTTGAATCAAAATGTCAGTCTGTGATTGGGGAACATTTCCAACATTTGAATGTTACCTAGTGGTTGGTAGATAACTTTGTTTGGGATATTGAAACTGTGTTGCAGGTATATAAGATCTACCAAGTTTTTGATTTTGGTTACTAGATGGTAAATTTTGTTGGAATCTAGGCAAATTTTGGTTCAGGGGTTGTTAATGATGAACTATAACTCATTGAATGCTTGAAGATGATAAGTTGATGATCACTGAGATGCAAGACATTAAACCAGTTAATGTATTGTATTGTCATTGATGTCAACTTGATATGGTTTGATTGATCATATACATATTGGTCATAATCTTGAAGATATGAAGAGACAAAGTCTATATTGTTGGTAAAACTTAAAATGTCTATATACACTGAGTGACAGTGAACACCGATGGACAGTGAACATCGAGCAGTTCACCGTGTATACCAAGCAATTGTATACCAAGCACCACTGTAAACTGGAGTTGTTGACCAAGCGTAACTGAATTTGTTACCGAGCATAACTGGATTTGATGACCAAACATAATTGAAGTTCAAGAATGACAAAACTACTTAGCTGGCAGAGCTATATTTAGAGATTGACTGATTGATTGCTTTATTATCAACGATCAGTTAAACTAAAGCATGGAAGATATTTAAAGCACATTTTATTCACAGTTATCAAGGAGAGATTTGCGGAATAAAACTAAAGCAGAGCTTTACAGGATAAAGCAAAGCATGGAGAGTTTTACTGATCAAGAAGTGATCTATGAAAAAAAGGAGATTGAGCAGCTAATCATGTCTATATAAAGAGACAAGGAATTCATTATAAAAAGAGGAATGTTGAATATATTCTGATGAAGATAGAATTCTTCATGCAGTTCTGATCATACAGGCTGAAGAATAGAGCCAAGGAATTATGCAGACACCGAGCAACAGAGAATAGAGCATTCACTGAGAAAAACAAAGAATGAAAGCAAAGGAGCTGAAGGTCACATTAATTAGAGAGGTATTATTGGACTAACAATAGATTTGAATATCTGCAAATTAAATTTGTATTGTGAACAGATCATTTAATGTATCAGTTTAACCATTGATTTAGAAAATCTCTTAACCGAGTGGGATTTAACAGTCCTTATTGTATTGAGATACTCAAGAGTATCAAAAGGTTTTCTTGTTGACAGCATAGTGAGTGCTAGGTCAAAAAAAATATTGTTATTTTTAAATCCTCTAACAAGGTCGCACTTAATAGTGTGTATTATAACCTTTAATAGGGTTGGCTCTTCACCGAGCTCACTTCAGAAGAGTGAAAATATTTTGGGTTACCGGTCCCAGATGGTTTTTCCCAACATTGGGTTTCCATGTTAAACTCTAGGTGTCAAATGTGTATATGTTTCATTGCATTGATGTTTTTCTTTACACATTATTGAAAATGGATTGTTCGGTTAACTCTAAGTTTATTTGTTGTTACTCGGCAAAGTCTAGAAAAGATAAATAGTATATCTTACCGAGAAACTTATATTTGTTACGTTTATTTATGGCATACATCTTGATGGACTACAAGATAACTAGCGGGTATTATATTTGAGAGATACATTTTTTGTTAGATTTTTGGAATTATTTTTAAGGCCACTGATTCACCCCCCCTCTTAGTTATTCTAACAATTGGTATCAGAGCTTTGGTGCTTGGAAGAAAAGTTTAAAGGACTTAAGATAAAGATCACAAGATGAGTAAAAGGGATGTGCCTAAGTTGAACAAGGACAACTTTGCATCATGGAAAATTAGGATAAGACTTCATCTATCAGGTATTGGAAATGATGTCACACAATTGGATATTGAATATGTTGCACCTACTGGACCTCGAATCGTTGATCGATTAAGAGAGAAAAATGAACATAATTCTATGATGATAGAACTTGCTTCTTCACTAACCAATTCTAAATTTGAAGATGTGAAATCGTGCACCTCTGCAAAGCAAATGTGGAACAAACTAAAGCTAGTACATGGAGGAGACACCAGTGTGCTGAGAGCTAAAGATAAAACCCTAAGAGGAAAGTTTGATGACCTAAGAATGAAAGAAGAAGAGAACATCACTCGGTATAGTGATAGAATCAAAGAAGTTGTTCATGATATTTGTGGAGTAGGAGGAGTACTTGAAGAAGAAACAGTTGTAAGTAAAATTCTAAGAACCTTACTGCATGTTTATGCTATTAGAGTATCTGCAATTCAAGAAATGAGAGTAGTAGAAAATAACAATGTTACTCTTGATAGTTTGATTGGTAGACTTATTTCATTTGAGATGAACAACTATGACAACAATGTCATATCTACTATTGAGTCTGCATTCAAGTCTTCTCTAAAAATAAGAAAATCTTGTAACAAACACACTATGAGAAATGATAGTGACAGTGATAGTGATAGTGATGAAAAAGAACTTGATGAACTTGAAGCACTAAAGGATAGGAGATTACATAGAGGTAAAGGAAGATATAAAGGTAAATTACCATTGGTCTATTTTAATTGCAAATAAATTAGAAATTTTGCTGCTAAATGCCCTAACAAGAGAAAGGATGAAAGAAACAATGAGAGATCTTATGAAAAGAAGTATGACAGAAGTGATGACTGAGACTACAGAAGAAACCGACACTTTGACAGAAGAGATAACCAAGATTATAAGGACAAAGGCAAGAAGGCTTGTTACCTGGTTGAGAACAAAGCTGAAAATTCTAGTATTGATTCTGATGAAGATATTGAGGTAGTATTTGTCGCTATAAAGGATGATTCAGACGAAGAAGAAAGGTATGTTGAAACAACACTCATATCTAAAGTTAGCAAAAATGATGTCTGGATTATTGATAGTGGTTGTACTCATCACATGAATGGAGATAAAGAAAAGTTTGAAACTTTTGAATAGTATAATGGTGGATTAGTTAGAATGGGTAATGACTTACTTTGCCCATTCGAAGGAAAAGGTACCATTATGTTGAATAATCTTATCAGATGTGAAAATGCATATTGGGTGAAAGGAATTAAATATAATTTGTTGAGTGTTTCACAGTTGAACAACACAAGACACCGAGTTGCATTTGAGAACAAAAAGACAATGATTTATAATGGAAAAAAGAAAGTTGATCGGTACTGGTGAACAAACAAAAGGTAATCTATTCTATCTTGATGATATTGAGACCACTTGTTTATTGGCTAGAAATGAAAACATTTTGTTGTGGCATAAAAGGTTATTTCATGTGAACTTTGACAACATGGTTAAGATACGTAAGAAAAGAAAAGTAAGAGGCTTACTAAGTATTTCAAAGCCCGACCATGTTATGTGCAAGAATTGTCAAATAGGAAAAATGACAAAGTCTAGTTTCAAGAGAAAAACCTACACATCTAATGCTATTCTGGAGTTAGTCCATACTGACTTATGTGGACCAATGAGAACAAAGAGCTATTATGGTGATATATACTTTATTCTATTTGATGATGACTATTCTAGGATGATGACTGTCTTGTTCTTAAAAGAGAAATCTGAAGCATTCAAGATGTTCAAATGGTATAAAGCTAAATTTGAAAAACAAAGTGGAAAAGAACTGAAATGTTTAATATCAGATAGAGGATGATAATTTATTTCTAATGAATTCACTAACTTTTGTAATGATCATGGGATTACAAGATAGGTTTCTGCACCAAGAACACCACAACAAAATGAGATTGTTGAAAGGAGAATAGATCAATTGTTGATTGTGCCAGAACACTAATGATTGAAAAAGGCATCACACAAACATTCTGGAGAGAAGCTGTAAGTACTGATGTCTATACATTGAACCGAGTTCAATTGAAGAAAGACACAAATAAGACACCTTATGAGCTATGGTATCGACACACACCAAATGTGAGTTACTTTAGAATTTTGGGAAGTCAATGTTATATATCAAAAGATGATAGAAATGGGAAACTTGACTCTAAAAGTGATGAAGGAATATTTATAGGATATTCTACTAAAAGCAAAGCTTATAAATGTATAAACAAATCTTCTAACAAAATCATTGAGAGTGCAAATGTTAAAGTGGATGAATTTGCTGAGAAAAATGATGAGGAAAGCAGAAAGGAACCAGAAGATTACAACAGATTTGTCTACATTGAAGAACCTGACATCTTGATAGAGCGACAGAACAATGCAACCGAGAAACATGTTGCACACACTAAGAATCAGGAAAATGCTCACAATGTTGAACCAAGCGATGAAGATCAAAATGAAGAATACAAATCTAAACCTGTACTTGCTAAATATGTCAGAAGACACCATCCATAGGACCAGATAATTGGAGACAAAAGAGCAAGAATGAGAACAAGAAGCAAGTCACTTAACACTAGATGTTTGATTTGTGATTTTGAGCCTAAATCTATTAATACTGCACTTGAGAATCAAGAATGGGTTAGTGAAATGAATGAAGAGATTGAACAGATTGAGAAGAATAGAACATGGACATTAGTACCTAGATCGAGTGGCAAAAATGTCATTGGCACCAAATGGATTTTTCAGAAACAAACTTAATGAGAATGGAGAAGTCACAAGGAACAAATCGAGACTGGTATGTAAAGGGTATGCACAAGAAGAAGCTATTGACTATGGAGAAACCTTTGTACCCATTGCTAGACTAGAAGGAGTAAGAATTCTACTTGCTTATGCTACTTTTAAAGGATTCAAAGTATACCAAATGGATGTTAAATCTGCATTTCTGAATGGAATACTAGAAGAGGAGGTATACATTAAACATCCTAAAGGGTTTGTTGATCCTAACAAGAGGAACATGGTTTGTAAACTACACAAAGCCTTGTATGGATTGAAACTAGCACTGAGAGCATGGTATGAAAGACTTCACTCTTATCTCATTAGTATTGGATTTGTTAGAACAAGTGACAACAATAATCTATATTTGAAAGGAGATACTGATGATAAAACTTTGATTGCTGAGATATTTGTTGATGATATCATATTTGGAGGTAATGATATGCTATGCAAGTCATTTGTTGATGAAATGAGAAAAGAATTTGAAATGTCAATGTTTGGAGAGATCAATTTTTTTCTTGGTCTACAGATTATACAACAAGATGAAGGCATCTACATTGCACAATCCAAATACATCAAAAAAGTTTTGAAGATATTCAAGATGGAGGACTCAAAACCAGTTGGAACACCTATGACAACTGCATACAAATTGACAAAGGAAGACAAGACAACCGAGGTAAAGCAGACCTTATATAGATCTATGATTGGTAAAATAATGTATGTTGTACACACTAGACTTGATATAGCACATGCAGTCGGTATAGTTGCAAGATTCTCTGCTAATCCTAAGGAATCACACATGATTGTTGTTAAAAGAATTTTGAGATATCTGAAGAATATTAAAGACTATAGTTTGTGGTACAATAAAGGAGATAAATTTGGGCTACAAGTTTACACTGATGCTGATTGGTCTGGAAACATAGATGATAGAAAGAGCACTACATGAGGAGCATTCTTTATGGGTGATAGACTTGTCACATGGATAAGTAAAAAGTAAGGATTCATATCTCAATCAAATGCAGAAGAAGAATATGTAGTTGTTGTTGCAAATTGCTCTAACATTGCATGGATCAAGCAACTACTGAAAGTTATGAATGAGGAAATTCTTGACCCATTAATTATCTATTATGATAAGATAAGTGTTATTAACATCTCAAATAACCTTGTCATGCATGCTAAAACAAAGCACATAGCTATTAAGTATCATTACTTGAGGGAACAAGTAAAAGAGAAACAAGTGATAATGGAATATATACAATCCAAAGAACAACTAGCAGACATCTTCACAAAACCATTTCGAAAAGATACATTTGAGTACATGAAAAATAGACTAGGGGTTCATCCCTTGTCTACTGGTCACTAAGCTGACTAGGAGACTGCATCAACCTACACATTATCAGAAGATTATTCATGTTGATGCAAGATGAGATTTGGACTACAATGATATATCAGTATACTTAAGGTACTTATTTGAACAACACTAAAGGTAGAGAAAGCTTCAAAGTGAGAAAAATATTGTTGGCTACTATAGAGCTGTAAATGTTTTTTGGCATTGTTGTCAAAGAGAGAGAGATATTATATGAAATATCCATCTCTTTCCATCAGGAAGAAGAGATTAAGATTCAATGAAGAGAAAGATTCAATGAAATAACCATCCATCAAAGGGAGAGAATTGGAGAGAGTTAACACTACATATCTATCTAGATAAGGGAGAAGAGATTCTACAAGAAAGGGAGAGACATAATCAAAAAACAGAATTGCTACACCTATCCGTTGAAGGGAATGAAGAAAGAGAGAGCACACAACACAATAAAATCTAAGTTAGAAGAGCTTACCGAGATTCAAATATTTGAATTGGTTATATAACAATAAGTTTGGTACGTTATGGCATATTTTACACTGCATATTTCATAGTATGTTGCCATCAATGCCAAAGGGAGAGATTGATGAACTATAACTAATTGAATGCTTGAAGATGATAAGTTAATGATCACCGAGATGCAAAAGTGAATGCAAGACATTAAATCAGTTAATGTATTATATTGTCATTTATGTCAACTTGATATGGTTTGATTGATCATATACATATTGGTCATAATCTTGAAGATCTGAAGAGACAATTTATATTGTCAGTAAAACTTAAAAGGTCTGTATACACCAAGTGACAGTGAACACCGACGAACAGTGAACACCGAGCAGTTCACAGTATATACCAAGCACCACAGTTACCGAGCAAGTGTATACTGAGTACCACAGTAAACTGGAGTTGTTGACCGAGCATAACTGAAGTTATTACCGAGCATAAATGGAGTTGATGACCGAACAAAACTGAAGTTAAAGAACGACAAAACTACTTAGATGGCATAGCTATATTTAGAGATTGATTGCTTTATTATCAACGATCAGTTAAAATAAAGCATGGAAGAGATTTAAAACACATTTTATTCACAGTTATCAAGAAGATATTTGCAAAATAAAACTAAAGAAGAGCTTTAAGGGATAAATCAAAGCATGCCGAGTTTTATAGATCAAGAAGTGATCTAAGAAAAAAAGGAGATTGAGCGACTAATCATGTCTATATAAAGAGACAAGGAATTCATTATAAAAAGAGGAATGCTGAATATATTCTGATGAAGATAGAATTCTCCATGCAGATCTGATCATACAAGATGAAGAACAGAGCCAAGGAATTCTGCAGACACCGAGCAACAGAAGACAGAGCATTCACCGAGAAGAAAAGAATGAAAGCAAAGGAACTGAAGAGCACATTGATCAAAGAGGTATTATTGGACTAACAATAGATCTGAATATCTGCAAGTTAAAGTTGTGTTGTGAACAGATCATGTACTGTATCAGTTTAACCATTGATTCTGAAAATATTTTAACTGAGTGAGATTTAACAGTCCTTATTGTATTGAGATACTCAAGAGTATCAAAAGGTTTTCTTGTTGACAACATAGTGAGTGCTAGGTCAAAAGACAAACTGTTAGTTTTAAATCCTCTAACAAGGTGGCACTTAACAGTGTGTATTGTAACCTTTAACAGGGTTGACTCTTCACCGAGCTCACTTCAGAATTGTGAAAATATTTTGGGTTACCAGTCCCAGGTGGTTTTTCGCAACATTGGGTTTCCTCGTTAAAATATATGTGTCAAATGTGTATATGTTTCATTGCATTGATATTTTTCTTTACACATTATTGAAATTGGATTGGTCGGTTAACTCTAAGTTTATTTGCTGCTACTCGGTAAAGTCTAGAAAAGATAAACAATATATCTTACCAAGCATCTTATATTTGTTAAGTTTATTTGTGGCATACATTTTGATGGACTGAAAGATAACTAGAGGGCATTATATTTGAGAGATAAGTTTTTGGTTGGATTTTTGGATTTATTTTTAAGGCCACCGATTCACCCCCNCCGATTCCCCCCCCCCCCCCGCGTTATTCTAACAGTTAATATTATGATCATTGTTGGAACAAAGATCTAACCCTTGGAGGAGGTTGACTAAATGTACGACCAACAAAAAATGATCCTAATTGTCTTTGTGCCTGTTGAGTCCCAAATCCAATTGGTATTAATTGTGTTGTTTGGGTAATAACCAACGGGTTGGAATGAGTTTGTGGTGTTGATGACGTGACTTGGGCACTTGAAGTAACCATGGTTGAAGATACTATTTGAGATGAACTAGCCATGGTAGATAAACCAATTTGAAAACTAGCAGTGTTTTGACTGGTTGATATACCTTGAGATATCATGGCATTTTGAGATAACCCCATGCAAAAGATGGACCAGATTGCATGGACATTTGAGATGCTACTGTTTGTGAGGACACAGGGATAGATATTATTTGGGACACTAGAATGTTTTCTTGAGATGGTCTAGTTGTGTCATGTCCTACTAGTGGATTCGCAAGCCATATGGTAGAAACATCAAACCCAGGAGGAAGTTTGACTCCTTTGTTCAGAAGAATAGCCAAGTACTTTTGGGGATTTCGTTCTACTATCGCATCTACAACTAGAGATAAATATACATCATGTCCAATGTCTTCTAGTTCCTCTTCAGTTAAATTTGAGAATATCATTGATCGAGGTTGTACTTGTGTTGTTTTAGGAAATTTTTCATGGTATACAAAAGGATCTGTGTGTTCATAAGGGTTTGGTTCTAGTTCTTCTTCCCATGGAGGGAATGGATTAACAAATGGATCCTCTGGTTGGCTTCTAGTCTGTGATCTTGTGGCAGGTATATGACCAAGGGTATGCAGAGGTAGATCCATCTTGCTACTATCTCGAGATGATAGGAAAGTGGTCTAAGTTAAACACAAGTGATAACCTCTTTTGAGAAATCCTAGTTCCTATTTATATGAGCTCGTATGACCATGTCACTCCATAGATAAAATATATAAACAACATATTATATGAGCTCGTATGAACATAAAATCAAAACTAGGGGCATTTGAAACCAAAATATTAGGTGGGTCACCTTTAGATTTAAATAATTTGCAACTTTTTTTAATGTATTTTTGGACTTGTGAATCAGTGAATTTGGGAAATTGAGAATTTTTGGAACATAGGAACCCTTTGACATTGGCAAATTGACAATTTTAGAAACTCTGGAACTATTGGGAAATTGGTCATTTTAGGAACTCTGGAACTATTGAGAAATCAACCATTTTTAGGAACTCTAGAACTATTAGGAAATCAACAGTTTTAGAAATTATGGAACTTATAAACTTGAAAAAAAGTTGACTATGAACTAGGACTTAAAAGTTTAAATTTGGCCAAGTTAAAAAATGGGCCAACAAGTCCAAACACATTTGATGGGAAGATCCACTTGAATAGGCTCCCCAATCCATATGCCCAATCAAAGTTAATGAAACACAAGCCAAAACAAGTATATGAGCCAATATAAATGGATGAATGAATGTATGAATGATTTTAATGACGTCCACAAAACCAAATAGTCTAAGGGACCAAAAATCCTACAACCTTAAGCAATTTCCATATTCCTTTCCATTTACAATCTTCTGTTATGAATCTTAACCAAAAAACTGGCAGTTTGGTTGATCTTATCCTCTTCAAATAAATTTTGCAAGTTTTCAACTTTCAAAATTATTTCATATTGAGCTCAAATAGCATCATAAGTTGTGCATTCTATGAGAAAATGTCATCTGGTTTAAATTTCACCCGTCCTACAAAACATGCAAGTTCTCTCCTCCCAAGTCTCTTTGGGCCTCTTCCATCTACTTGTCTCGCACTTGAGATGATGTGATCCCATCCTCAATTGTGCTATGAACAACCTTGCTTTCCTTTAATAAAAGTCCCTAAATATGCTTTCTCACCATGCTCCTCGGTTGGGTTAAACTCTTGAATGTAGTAAGGCTTTTTTCGACCAATGTTATTAGTCCACATGGCACTAGGAAACTTCTCTATGACAAATTTTTTTATGTCCACATTTGTATTTGGATACTAATGTAGCTTAATGTTCCATTTATTCAGCGACTTTTTATGTTGCTTCATCCAAGTTTTCTTTCTACGGTTAAGATAATCTTCCTTCACAATTTTTAGCCATTGTTAGTTATGCATGTTTTCAACCTTTTTTAAATAACTAACTAAGTTATCACTGATGCCTCCAATAGAAAAGTCCCAACTTCCACTAAAATAATATCATAAGGTACAAAGGTTATAACTTGTAGATTGCTTGTGATTAGGTGCCTATAAATTCTCTCTTGTTGTCCCCATCCATAGTTTTACATGTTGCCACCCCAAACCTCACAGCCATAAAGAACCACCGATGTGACCAAAAAACCAAAAAGATTCTTCTTGGTTTTCCAATCCCAGAGTTCAGTTGTTTTGCATCTATTTTGGAGTAAATACGAGGCTTTCCAACCTCTCTGTATCCTTTTCGCTCTACATGTCTCCCAACTGAGCTTATAATGAAAGTCAATCCCAAGATACTTGTATTCTTTCACAATTTCCAACAGGTTACCTTCAAAAATGAATGTAATATACTTTTATTTTCTCCTTAAAAAGAAAACCATGATTTTGGTTTTGGTAATGTTCACATGCATCCCAACCTCTTGGCAAAAGTGCTCTAAGGTCCCTAAATGATCTCTTAACCCTTGAGTTGTTTTTGATATTAAAATAAGATCATCAGTGTACAAAAGAAGCTTCACCACATACCCTTCCAAATAAACACCTTCCCCATCCATTTTGGTCAACCAAGTTTCTAATTTATCAATGTATAACCCAAACAAGGTTGGGGATAAAGGACATCCCTGTTTAACACCAATGTCACTACCAAAACATTCAGTCACTAGTTCTAATTTTGGCTGTAACTCTAACATATAATCTATGCACTGCCACTCTATACTCATTAGGGATACCCAATTATTCCATAGCTTGTGTCTAGGCACTGTATCAAAGGCTTTCTTAAAGTCTACAAAATGACAATAATTTTCTTCTCCCTGTTTGTCCCATATTTTCTCTATTAAATGCCAAAGAGTGATGCTATGGTCAATGGTGGAATGCATAGGCCTGAAACCTGCTTGTCTTCTTGCCATTTTCCCCTCACCTTCCACCCAATTGTTGATTCTACGTTCTATCATCCTCCCAAAAAGTTTTCCAAAAAGTGGGTTAACCATAATAGTGTGGTAGTTAGATGGATTATTGATGTCACCACTATTAAAGAGGGGAATAACCACATTAGTTGTCCAATCCACTAGGAAACCATCATAAATGACACGATTGAAGATTCCTTTTATGTGAGGTGCAAGGATTTATGCTCCCTTTTGTAAAAAATTTAGCTTGTAGGCCATCAATATCACTAGCTTTACCACTCGCCAATTTATTTATCCCTAGTTTGATATCATCAACCTTGAAGAGTTCCTCTGATATATTCACTATGGGAGGAGTGTTCTCCTCTTGTGGATGTTCATAGAGAAACTTTTCATACTCAAGCCATTGAACATCTGTAATAGTGTTCTCAATTTGTTTTCTCTCTTGTTGCAGCCCTTTCCAAAACTTTTTGAGATCATGCTTTCCAACGAATATTAACTCTTTCCTTCTTGCCTTAACATACTCTTCTTTTTTTCCTTGAATCAATTTTGTGTATTGCTTCTTGAGTTCTTTGCTTACCTCCTTCCCTTGTATAGATCTCTTTGTTGCCTTACATTCCTCAACGTACCATGGATTGTTTTGCAAAAGTAATCGTAACCCTCTTTCTACTACATGATCTTTTACATGCATTTAAAGCATTATGGATTATAGAAATCGGCAAGCTACTACAAACATGCTCACATTCCTCATTAACCTTGTCATCCACCAAGATGTTATTTATTTCATGAGGTTTTTTCTCAAGCACCGCATTGAAGGTGTTCTTGTTCTCCCGATTTAAGAGGATTTTTCCTTTGATAGTTGCTTTCTTTTGCATGTGAGGATCATGTTTATTGTGTGGACTATTTGAAGCGAAGTCCAACTTAACAAGTAAAGGCATGTGATCATATTTCATCTCTATAGGACAAGTACCAATGTTAAACTCAAGCACTCTAGCTATAAGGTTTTGGGAACAAATTACACAATCAACCACACTCTTCCCATTGTATGTTTTGCACGTGATAGCCCCTGAATTTGGCCAACCTCTCATCACGTTGCAAATAACCATACCAAATAAACTACACAACCCCAATAATTTTGTTCCAAAATGTGAGACACCTTCATTGCCATCTTCTAAGGCTCTTCCAAGATTGATCGCTGCCCTCTTCCAACCGTAGAGGATTATTTTCTCCTCTTTAACTATCAATCAGTTATAGTTATTGATGATTAGTTGTCCTAGCAATGAAGTCCCCCACTAAAATTATGTCAGTAATGGTGCTGAATACTGAAATATTTTTTTTCAATGATGCATACAGATCTTTCTTGTCTAAATTCTGCCTCTTATAGAACTTAGAGTTTTGTGGAGCAAAGAAACAAGCAACCACCCTGAAAGTTATCTCATTCACTATAATTTACATCCAAATATACTATTTATTTGGGTTTTTCTTTTCAAATTTTACAATGTCGTACAACTTCTCATGTATAAGCACTATAACCCCACCATGCCCTTTACCTGTCTCATTCCCTTTATTCCAAACTAAAAAATTCTTGTAACCTTCAAAATTTGGTACCTTGTAACCATCATGCTCATGTGTTTCTACAAGAATGATAATATCATTTCCCTCTGCTATGTGCCCCACCCCAGTACCTCTTCTCCATGGATAACCTCTGCAGTTCCAACTCACAACACTTAAGCAGTCCTGTGGGGCCCCTAATTCCTATTTATCCTTCGAGAAACGTTCACAAATTTGGGCTTTCCCATTCTTCAACCATGCCCATTTCCCCTCATTTCTTGTTGTTTTTACCTTTTCCCACTCCTTCCTTTGTTCCTCCTGCTGGGAAAAAGTTAGATCTTCATCTAGATTGAAATGTGTGCCTCTAAGTAACCTTCTATTTCTAAGAATCGTATTCTTATCCTCTACATTTTTCAAGGTATCTCGTATGAGTCTGTCTTTCCCTCCATCTATCCGCTTACCTATCCTATTTCTTGTTTAATATCCCCTGTCCACTTCAACTAATCTCTAAGAAAGTCCATCGTTAGAGTGTTAGTTCTCTCTTTTTCTCTGAAATCTTTCAATTGTTTGATAACAATATTTTCCACTTTTCTACGCTTGTCTTGTTCTTCTTTTATTTTTATTTTTATTTTGAGTTGTTCAATAATTCCCTTTTGTTTGTTTGTTGATCCGTTAACAACTTGAGACCCGACGTCTTCTATCTATGCTCTTAGTTGAGACTCTTTAAATTCTATATTAGCTAAGGCTGATTGAATTTCTTTTATTTGCATTGTGTCCTCTTCTTTCATTAATTCTGACCCCTTACTTCCAGTTGTTCTCCATTGCTCCAATTCCTATTTTATGGTTTCTAGTTCTTGCTGTCCTATTCCATTTTGACCTGCATGCTTGAGATTTGTTCCTTTAGATTTTTGTTTTCCCCTTCTATAATTCTTGTGTACTCTATCGCTTCATACACTTTGTTCTCTTCTTCTCGATTCCTCACTTCTATGAACTCGAGCCTATTTTTTTATGTCCGTGAGCTCCTCTACATATAGTTCTGAAGACCATGATAGTGGTGTTGAAGTTGGGCTATAGAAAATTTTGTTGTCTAGTTTCTCTTCAATGTTGTCCATTTTAGTCGTTGTGTCTGTTTCTCCTTGATGCACAAATGACTTGAGGTTCTCGCTAGTTTCGTGCCGCTCTAGAATCCTCTCGATTTCCTTGTCTTTCTACCTTGTTTTCTCCACACTAGTTTGGTCAATCCTGCCTAAGATTTCATTCACACACGGTAAAATCATTGCAAAACACTTCTTATGTGATTTTTTTAGCTTCTGAGTCTGCCTGCGTCTTAAAACATTGTTTTGCATTAACCAATATTGGGTCTTTCATTTGTATTACTTGCCTTATTTTGAAGAAAATATAGCATGACAACCCCCTAAACCCCTACTAAACCTTCTGTAGTGGCCATAGGCCAAGGTGTTGCATGTCTGTCTGTTTGTTTGTTTGTAGACTTATTGCAGCCCTCCTAATAGAGAAGGTTCAACATTGGACCCAACAGCTGAAGATTTGTGTTGAAACCAACACCTTCCAGTATGCCTGGTTGAAAAAAAAAGTTTATTAATTGCTGAAAGATGAGAACCATCTATATTTGGATCATGACAGACCACTATTAGACTCCTTTCTGACTCACTTTGATTGAGGCCCATTGTGGAGCACCGAATCAAAAGACAAGTGAGTCGATCGAATAATGAAGCAACTTTGGTAAATGAAACACTAGAATGTAACATGTCCTTGCAAAAAAATACACTTCCTGCCCCTTAGGTTTGATGCAAGCTAGCTCAATAAAAATGTGCTCAACACAGTGCAGATACAACCGATTATTAAGCCAATACGATTAATGAATGGATTTACCAAAACAATGGTTTGAAGTTGCCGAACTTTGCAATGAGGAGATGTGCTTGTACAAAGGACACTTATGCACTAGTGAAAATAGAGTTGATCAACAATTAAAATAAACCCTCCATGTTAGCCAATGATAGGTGCTTAGGCTGACAGAAAGTAGAAAGTCGCACAATTATAAACCATCAAAATCTTGGGGGAAAACGTACATGGAAAACTCAACAACTTTGTCGAAATAACAATTAAGCTGACAATTAGAAATAAATCCGCATACAGACAAACCATGGGCCAATAATCAATTAGATTTGACAAAAAAAAAAGATGAACTCTGCCACAACAAGGTCAAACAACAAACTATAAGTTAGCCAATAGACACATCGGACCAACAAACTCCTATATCGCCATCTAAGAGATGAAAGAGCCGATCAAATGGAAAGCATTGTGTAGTGTTAACTTGCAAAGATAACGGCCCGCAACAGAGAATGCTTTTTGGCAATATAAATTGGATGGGGCTATTCTTCACATAAAACAATATTTCTCTATATTTCAATACAAAAACCTATTTTTCTATGTTAGGATGGATTTTTATGAAATTTGTACTGATTTGATCTTCATTATTGACTTCTACAATACTATGAAAATACAAAAAAAGAATGAAACATGTTGAATTAAGCCAATTTTTATTTTTCAGATTGTACTATTTTTTATGGAGAATAACCAGAGCTATAGAAATCAGGCTTCTCACAAAGATATGAAAATTGCCAGTCAAAAAATGTCAAGTACACAAAGTACAGCTCAAGTAATAGAACCTTCCATGTCCCTTAACAAAAGGTCTAGATTTGACTACATGCCAGTAGACAAAAAACATTTTGCCAGATAAAATGAACAAATAATAATTTTTTAATTAATTTCTCTGTACCCTACAAGCTTGGTGGGGTGAACAGTGTCTATAGGCAAAGATTTGTTTTGCTTCAGAAATAATTTTTTCCAAAAAAGGGGTATAACATATATGAAAATAGGGGTTTTTGGGCTTCTCAATGCATTGGGGATATCCTTTTCATGTCAAACTACACCCAATAACAAATCAAGTCAAAACACAACTCTCTTGAGGAGTCTTCATATCCGGAGTTCTAATAGCATATTAGAATAATTAGATTGCTCCACAACACTCCCAAGATCTCTGAAAGACCAAACCAACGTCCTCATGAGAGAATGACAAGATAGATTGCTTCAACAATGCAAAGACCTTGTCTATAAAGACAAGGCAATGAGGTAGGATGACAACTACTCTTGATACAAACATTAATTGTATGATGCAAATATTAAAAGCTATGTGACCAAAAGTCAATGATGGGACACAGACCTATTTTATGAAGCTTCTAGAATGCCTAGGATAACTAACTTATAACCTACATAAAATTAAGATATGAATAGGTTCCCATTAAGAACTAGATAGGTGATAACCTTATTCACACTAGCAATTATACTCAAGAATAAGTTAATAATACCAATGGTAAAACAATTCAAAAGTTAAGGTAAAACAATTCAAAATTTACAAGATCAAATCTCCTCAGCACTTTGAAGCCTCTAAAGAACAAAATCCCAAAAGGAGTTCACCGCTTCCTCAACAAGGTTAAAGATTACTTTATTATCTTGTTGTAAATTAAATCATGTATAATGATTAACAAAGTGAACTTTATAATATAACCCATGTTAGACAAAATTTAATTTTATGAAGATGCTCAAAATTTGGTTGTAAATCAATTATTAGGAAGGAATCTCATATATAGAAGAAAAAGAGTCTTTGAGCTCATATATTTTTTAATAGAATAAAGAGGGGGCATTGTTGCTCTATGAACCTACCTGTTACATGTTTATGTTGTACATTTAAAAAAAATTGCAACATTTCATGAGATATTTTCTCTACATAATGAATGCAATTTGTTTTATTTCTTTACACGATTCTTCATATGCAACTTTTGATATGATATTGGTGGAATTTTATATATGAGTGTAAAAAAGATTAGGTGTGTGTTTCTCTTCTTATGTTAAAAATCGTTTCTCAGTCAAACACTACTTATAGAATTTTCTTTGAAAATTTATATTTAAGGGAATGAAGCTTTGGGCTTGTCCCTCTTGTCTAAAATTATCTATTATTATTCTAAAAAAAACTTGAAATATTAGTCTCTTATTAGCCTTATTTAAGGTTTTCTCCATTTGTATCATTTTTTAATTCCTCATACCTTCCTTTCTTTGTGGTCAAAAGCATACCTGAGAAGATACGAATCCTTATCATAAGGGAGTTGCCTTCTTCAATGTCGAGGAAAATTATGTTTGCCATGTAGGGTCTACTTTCATAACATAATATAATGTATACGAAACATAATAGTAAGCGTAAGAATATTGTTGAGGGAACTCAAAACTCTTTATATGCTCTCAGAATCATTACAATATATCTCAGAGACACAATATTATTGCCACACATTGTTAGGTATAATAGTCCACAAGCACAACTGGGAGGGGGGGGGTGAATAAGTTGTGAGACAGATTGTTATTCCTAACAATTGGTATCAGAGCTATTGGTCCTTAGAGAGAAAGCTTAACAGCTTGAGGCGATCCTGAAGATGACTTACTATAGGAAGGAAAGTCCAAAATTTGATCCTGAAAACTTTGACAGTTGGAAGAACAAGATGAGAATACATTTGCTATGTTTGGGAATCGACTACTGGATGATCACGAAAAAAAAGGAAAAGATAAAGACAAAGGATGAATCAGATAAAGCTACTAAAGATGAAAAGAAGTTATTTTCATGTAACATGGTCGTAATGTGATGCAGGAGCATCCTAGGATCCTTGGCAATCATGCTCAACCAAAAAGATGTTTGCTTTTATTTCTTTAGCTTGTTTAGAGGCTTCTCAAAAAATACTTTGTTGCTCGGGTCTGGCACTCGGTTATGCTTGTTCCAAGTTGGTCTCTGGTTTCTGTCGCTTGGACATGCTTGTTTCCGAGTTCTTTTCTATCGTTTGGGTTGGTCTGTTGTTGTTCGGGTATGCTTGCCCGAGTCATGTTTCTGTTGCTAGGGTTGTTCTTTGCCCGAGTCACTTTGTTGCTCGGTCATCCTTTGCCCGAGTTGTTTATTTTAGAGTTGGATCTAGTGGCCGACTTCTGCATTTAATTTTGATTACAACATTAATGGTGGATCTTTCATTGGGGTTGTGTGGACCTAAATCTAGGTCACGAGTTTCTCCAATGTTTGATTTTGTGGCCGACCTCTTGGTTGCTTTTATATTTAAGTAGTATTCTGTTTTTAGTTTGAGAGATCAGATGAGAGAGTAGATTGAAGTGTTAGATCTGAGAATCTGGATCGTGAACTGCATGTTTGCAGAAGGTCTGTAGTTGATCTTCAATTGTATCTTTGTATTTGGCCGTAACTAAGAGGGCCTTATAGCTCGGCATGTTGCATGTAATTGAATATGAAATGAATATGAATTGATATAAGTTGTTATATCTCTGTGTTGTTGAGTTTTCGATGTGTGTCTTTGTTGTGGGCTGCAAGTTTGGACAGTCCTTTATTGGATCCTCCAACCTTGACTGCATCAAGTGGTATCAGAGCGAAGGTTGATCTGGTTCGTTGCTTGTGAAGATTAGGGTTTTCAAAAATCTGGCAAGATGCCTCCGAAAAGATTGGACCCTAGGGAAATTGCAGATCTTTCCGAGGAGGTGGAAGTGAGGATAACAGAAAGATTCAGATCTGAGATGGCAGCAATGAAGAATGAAATCATAGAAGGTATCAGAAATGTTGGATTACAGAGAGGTCCTAGAACGGATGATGGTTATGAAGAAGCTGCTGAAGATTTTGAAGTTGCTAGATCTAATGGAGATGATAGAACTGATCAGATGGTGAGATCTGGAGGAGGCAGGTATGGTCAGTTGCAGAGAACTGAAGCTTGGTTGAGTACAAGTTATCGAATGGAGGTGTCCAATTTCTCAAGTACATTGAAGCCCGAGGATCTGATTTATTGGATCGGTGAGTTGGAAGACTACTTTGAGCTGGAAGACATTAAAGATCCGCTCAGAGTAAAGTTGGCACAAAATAAGTTGAAGGACATGCTGCTCTATGGTGGAAAGAATTGCAGAGGGACCGAGAAGTAGAAGGTGAGATGAAGATCAATCAGTGGAGGTTGATGGTTGAAAAGATAAAGGCTAAGTTCATTCCTGCTGACTATGAACTTGAGTTGTTTAAGAAATTGCAGAATCTGAAACAGAAAGAGATGACTATAGAAGATTATACCAAGGAGTTCTACAAGTTGACAATTCGGTCTGGGCATAGAGAACTTTCTAAGGAAAAGGTGGTGTTCAGAACCAGATGTATGTAATGTCATAATTGATGGTGGTAGTTTTGAGAACTTTGTTTCAGAAGAGAAGGTTAATAAATTGAATTTGGAAAGGAGGAAACATCCTAATCCTTATCAAGTTAGTTGGATACAGGATGTGTCCAAAGTCAGGATTGAGGAGCAATGCCTAGTTAATTTTAAGATTGGATCTTATTATGATAAGATACTATGTGATGTATTATATGGATGTTTGTCACATGTTGCTCGGTAGACCTTGGCAGTATGACAGACATGTTGTGTTTGATAGTCGTGCAAATACCTATGTTGTGAGATAGGGTGAAACCAAGCATAAACTGATACCTTTGCAGGGAGGAGGAACTAAAAGATGTGGAGTTATCAAATATTGTCTGAATGACAGTGACAAACCTGAGGAGAAGGGAGTTGGTGAACCTGTTCCAATGAATAAAGGGAAGGAGAATCTAAAAGGGGAAGAGAATGATATCTCTAAGGAACTTACAAAGATGAAGAAACAAATAACATATTTGACTAAGGTGGTGCAACAGATGTTGACACTAGTGACACAGAGAGATGCAAATGATAGTGAGTTGATCACTCAGTCATATGGGAATGTGGTTCATCAAAACACTGATGGTATCAAGAATGATCGATGTCAACTACTGTCAGTTGCAAGTAGGAGATATGAGAAAAGTTCTAGACTGATGAGTTTGTCGAATGAGACAATAGACAGAATCGAGACAACATGGAATCAAAGGCAAAAGGAGATATGGGTTAAGAACAAGTATGGGATACCTGTTCTGATTCCCTTAGGATGTTCATGATTTCCTTTATGGGAACATCTTCTTTACCTGGGGTGTCTAATGCAAGAGCATCCTAGGATCCTTGGCAATCCTGCTCAACCAAAAAGATGTTTGCTTTTATTTCTTTAGCTTGTTTGGAGGCTACTCGGAAAATACTCTGTTGCTCGGGTCTGGCACTCGGTTATGCTTGTTCTGAGTTGGTCTCTGGTTTCTGTCGCTCGGGAATGCTTGTTTCCAAGTTATTTTCTATCGCTCGGGTTGGTCTGTTGTTGCTTGGGTATGCTTGCTCGAGTCATGTTTTTGTTGCTCGGGTTGTTCTTTTCCTGAGTCACTCTGTTGCTCGGTCATCCTTTGCCCGAGTTGTTTATTTTGGAGTTGGAACTAGTGGCCGACTTCTGGATTTAATTTTGATTACGACATTAATGGTGGATCTTTCATTGGGGGTTGTGTGGACCTAAATTTGGGTTAGGGGTTTCTCCAATGTTTGATTTTGTGTCCGACCTCTTGGTTGCTTTTGTATTTAAATAGTATTTTGTTCTTAGTTTGAGAGATCAGATGAGAGAGCAGATTGAAGTGTTAGATCTGAGAATCTGGATGGTGAATTGCATGTTTGTAGAAGGTGTGTAGTTGATCTTGAATTGTATCTTTGTATTTGGTCGTAACCGGGAGGGCCTTACAACCCAACATGTTGCATGTAATTGAATCTGAAAGGAATATGAATTGATATAAGTTGTTATATCTTTGTGTTGTTGAGTTTCCGTTGTGTGTCTTTATTGTGGGCTGCAAGTTTGTACAGTCCTTTATTGGATCCTCCAACCTTGACTGCATCACAAGGGAATCATTAACCAGCGCACTTTCTGAAGGTGAATTCACATAAGCGACTTAGATTCTGCACATGAAATTTGGACAAGATTGGAAGCATTGTATGAAGGAGATAAGTTTACAAAATAGGCGAAGCTACAAAACTAGAAGACAAAGATGGAATCATTGAAAATGAAAGATGATGAGAACATTAGAGCATATGCAAAGAGAATTACTGAAGTGGTTACTGGCATCAGAAACTCTGGAGGTGCTTATAGTGAGGAGGGGGTGATTGCGAAGATTCTCAAATCTCTGACACCTACATACATAACTAAAGTACAAGCTATAGAGGAGATTATACCTTTGACATTGAACTTCAATAGAGAGATGTTGATTGGAAAGCTAACTACTTTTGAGGCCACATAACTGGGAGATTCTCTACCTAAAGTTGAGTCAGCATTCAAGGTGACTGCGCGTAGAAACAAAAATACCTTATCTAGAATTGCGAGCACCAACAATAGTGACTTGAGAGAAGAACTTGGAGACTATGCTGATGAATTGGAACAGATACAAGAGGAAGAAAGAAAGCTAGATGAAGTGGTAGCCTTGATCGCTAGAAGAGAAAAGAGAGGTAAGGGAAAATTTAAAGGCAAGTTACCTTTGAAATGTTTTTCATGCAACAAGATTGGTCATTTTACATCTCGATGTCCTACAAGGGTTCCAAAACATAAACCTTAGTTTTACAAATCAAAGTATTCAAAAGACAAGGAATGTTATTATGCTAGTGAAGGTGGTTCTGATGATGATGTTGTTGACTATGATGAAATTGGATTTATTGTTATTAAGGATTATGAACCTATGCATTAAGAAAAGCCTTAGTATCCCAAGTTGAAAAGAAATTTGAATGGGTTATAGATAGTGGTTGTTCACATCATATGACTGGAGACAAAAACAAGTTTGTTAGTCTGAAAATATATGATGGTGGTGTTGTTAGATTTGGTCACAATGCTCCTAAGCTTATCATTAGAGTTGGATCTATTTCTTTGGATGGAAAAACTAATACTGACAATGTACTGCTTGTTGATGGACTTAAGCATAATCGGTTGAGTGTTGGACAGCTAGTGGACAAAGGTTATCAATTGAAATTCATTGATGGGAAATGGTCTATTAGAAGTAAATCACTAGACTTGATCGCATCCGGTACTAAATCTAGAGGTAATGTATTTGAATTGAATACATCTGAGGCTTATTGTTTATTGCGAAGGTTGATGACAGTTGGTTATGGGATAAAAGATTGTCATGTTAACTTTGATAATATTGTGAAGGCAAGTATGATTAATGTAGTAAGATATCTACCTAAGATTGTAAAACCATCTAACACTGTGTAGAGAGTGTGTTATGGGGAAGCAGACTAGAAGCAGTTTTAAAAGCAAATCTTATTCAACAAAAGGGAAGTTGGATCTGGTACATACAAATCTGTGTGGTCCTACAAGAGCAAGATCTTATTATGGTGAAAGGTATTTTATACTTTTTGTTGATGAATTTTCTAGAATGATGTGGGTTACATATTTAAGAGAGAAGTCCGAGGCATTTGACAAATTCAAGATATTCAAAGCAAAAGTTGAGAATGAATCAAGTTTAAAGATAAAATGTTTGAGATCAGATAGAGGTGGTGAGTTTACTTCAGATTTATTTAATACCTACTGCAAAGAGAATGGAATATTCAGACAGACATCTGCTCCTAGAACACCAAAACAAAATCGGATAGCAGAGTGAAGAAACAGAACAATATTAGATGCTGCTAGAACTATGTTGCTGGAAGGAAATGTATCACATGTTCATTAGAGAGAAGTTGTTGGTACTGTTGTGTACACCTTGAACATAATTCAAATCAGAGAAGGTACAAGTAGGACTCCTTATGAATTATGGTTTGATCATACTCCTATTATAAAATATTTCATAATATTTGGAAGTAAATGCTATATCAAAAGAGATGATGAGATAGGGAAGTTTGATGCTAGAAGTGATGAAGGTATCTTCCTTGGTTATTCTACTAAGAGCAAAACATATAAATGTTTCAATCTGAGATTGAGGAAGTTGATTGAAAGCACTAATGTGAGAATAGATGAAAAGTTTCAGACTTAGGAAAGAATGTATGACTGTGGACAGATTGCAAAGATAAAAGAGATCCCTACTGAACCTGAAAAAGCTTTGATGGTTAATGATGAGATTGAAGATGAATCAATTGAGCTTACTGAGACTCCTAAGACTCTGAGGTAGTGTTAAGAAGAACCAACATGAAGATCAACTCAGTGGTAATGAAAGTAAATGAATGATGACTAGATCTAAAGTAAGAGATGAAATTTGTTTGATTTCTCAAGTTGAACCAAAAACTACTGACAAAGCATGTAGAAATGAATCTTGGACTAAAACTATGCAAGAAGAACTTGAACAGATAAAGAAAAACACTACTTGGTAATTGGTTCCAAGACCTAAAAACAACAATGTGATAGGAAATAAATGGGTTTTCAGAAACAAAATGGATGAGGAAGGAACAGTGGTAAGAAATAAGGCTAGACTGGTTTGTAAAGGCTACTCGCAACAAGAAGGCATAGACTTTGAATAAACATTTTCTCTTGTTGCTAGGTTGGAAGCTGTGAGATTATTTCTTGCTTATGTTGCACATAAAGACTTTAAAGTATATCAGATGGATGTGAAATCTGCATTCTTGAATGAAGATTTGGAAGAAGAAGTATACATAGAACAACCTGATGGATTCCCTTTGAAAAAAGATGAAGATGGTTTGTAAGTTGAAGAAAGCATTGTATGGACTGAAACAAGCATCGAGAGCATAGTATGCAAGACTAGACAGGTATCTACTTCGTCTTGGTTTCAAAAAGAGAAATGCAGATAGTAATTTATATTTAAGAAGTGGTGAAGATGGAATCTTAATCATAGAAGTTTTTGTTGATGATATCATTTTTGGAGGCAATGATAAAATGAGTAAAAAGTTCTCAAAAGAAATGGAAGATGAATTTGAAAAGTCAATGATTGGTGAGATGAAATTTTTTCTTGGTTTGCAAATTAATCAGAATAGTATTTTTATATCTCAAACCAAGTACCTTAAGGAAATGTTGAAGAAGTTTGGAATGAAAGATTGTAAACCCGTTGGAACACCCATGGTGATTGGTTATAAACTTACTAGTAATAATTAAACTCAGAGTGTTTTTCAGACAAAGTACAGATCAATGATTGGAGGTCTACAATATCTAACTCACACCAGGATTGATATTTCCAATGCAGTTAGAATTGTGGCAAGATATCAAGCATATCCTAAAGAGACACACCTTGTTGCTGTGAAAAGAATTTTCAGATACTTGGAAGGAATAATAGAGTATGGATTATGGTATGAAAAATCAGATGACTTTATTTTACAGTCTTATACTGATGTTGATTGGGCAGGTAATGTGGATGATAGAAAGAGGACAAGTGGTGGAGCATTTTTCCTTTGAAAAGGCTAGTTTCATGGTTAAGTAAGAAGCAAGACTGTATTGCTCAGTCTACTGCTGAATCCCAGAATGTTGCTGCTGCTATAAATTGTACACAAGTTGTTTGTATGAAACAAATGTTGAAGGACATTGGAATAAGTTTTGAAGAGCCAGTGGTTATCCATTGTGATAACAATAGCACAGTGAATATGTCAAAGAATCATGTAATGCATTTAAAGACCAAACATATTTTTATTAAGTATCATTTCTTGAGAGACAAGGTAGCAGAGAAAGAGATTAGACTAGAGTATGTTAGCACAAAGGAACATATAGCAGATATATTTACAAAACCTTTTCCAAAAGATGCTTTTGAGTATCTCAGAAGCATGCTTGGGGTGAAAGCCCCTCCTTGTCGTAATTAATTGATGCAAGCATGCATCAGTCCAGTGGCTTTTAGAGCTATATCATTTTCTAGACTTGATGTATGGATCTACTCCTCAAGGGGAGTGATCGCAGGAATACTATAGAGCACATTTGGGTGATTTTGCACCTAGTTGTTAGACATGAAGATTTGAAAAAGCTACACCTTGCAAAAGAATAAAGAAGAAGTATAGCACCCTTTGGCATTGTTGTCAAAGGGGGAGAGATTCTATGTGAAAATCCCTACTGCTTTAGGAAAGGTTGTGTTGAGGATATTGAGAAGATTGTATTGAGAGAGTATTTTTGGGTTGATGGATTTTCCCATATGTTGTCATCAATGCCAAAGGGGGAGATTGTTGGATGATATTAAAATTGGATACTACTGATGTTGTTGGCATTCATGTTTTGTCACTGATGTCAACATATGTTTATGTGGAGAGAACGGACTGGTTATTACTATTGTATGATGAATAACAAAAGTGTACGGACACTGTACGGTTGAATCAGAACGAGCAAAGATGAGGATATGAAGAAAGATGTGTGATGACCTTATTCATAAGGTCGCTTGGCTTAATATTGCATATTGGAGTTGTTACAGATGTTTTAGTGAAGACTGGTTTCTGGACTGTGACAGTGATGCATGATAGAGCGAGTCTCTGTGTTTTGGGGATATCTTACAGACGATGATGATTCAGGTTATGCGAGCTTAAGAGATGACAGAAGGCATATTGAGGAATGTTTGTTGTTGATCGCAATTCGTGTGATTATTGGTGACGTCAGCTGTGGTGTGTATTCTAGAGGACACCTATTTGGGGTCGACTTCAGAGATGTAGCGTCCATTATGGATTGCAAACATGGATTGCGGATCTTGGATTATATCTGATGTATTGTAATTGATGTTTACTTGTTTTAGGTACCTTGTGTATCTTAGCAAGGGGTTAAATAATTATTTGTATATTGGGAAAGCTTAATTGGCCGACCTAATCAATTATTGTAATAGGGTATATATGAGAGATCTTTTCTTTTGAAAATATGTGATAGTGGAATGATGAGAAGGTAATTGAAAAAACAAAGAAGTGTGGAAGCTGTGAAGCTTGAATGGCCACTGGATGTAGAGTAGAGTTTGTGATTGTAGTACTTCATTGGAACTGACCAAACAAAGGCAGTTGCTATCAGACAGTTCACTGGATTATATATTTCTTATATACACTTGTTTAGATTGTAAATCCTTGAGGGTGGCTTTAACCTTCTTTGGGCAATGTGCTTGGGTAGTGAGCCCACTGTTACTCTTGACTCCTAACAGGGTTTGTCCTTTAACATGGACTATGTACTGTAATGTTGTAATAAGCTCGTAACAGGGCTAAATCTTTTAACATGGATACTATACTCTCAGTACATCATTTGTGGGTGCTAATTCCCACCGGGGTTTTACCTTTAACAGGGTTTCCTCGACAACAATGATTATGTTATTGTGTTAGCATTTGTTGTGTTATCATTTAAATTGAAGTTTTGGTCTATAAAGTTTAATGTTTAATAATTTGTCTCACAACTGATTCACCCCCCCCCCCCACCTCTCAGTTGTGCTTGTGGACTGTTATTCCTAACACACATAACATTTAACAACATCACCCGAAGGTAAGTACAATGTATATATAGAGAGGTGTCGGGTGCCAACCGTTGGCAACAGTCGACTAACTACCAACCCTTTGACACAAACTAACAAGTGCTAATTACCCGACAACATCATCCCCCAAAAAAGAAAGTATTCTCTGGACGACACAACAAAATGGGGACTAATACAACTATTAAAATAAAAATCAAGAAGGGGGTCAAGCGAGCGTCCCTGATGAGTAAGGAGGTGGTGTCGAGGCCATTAGCTGCTCTCTCAACTGGTACACTTGCTAAGTATGTAGCCCTAGATCTCTCTCTACCTAAATCTGTCGTTCCCATGCAGACTTCGCCATGAATGTTGCCTCCAAGATCTCTTTATCCTTCTTGTATGTCACCTCCATAGTTGTAGCAAGGTGAGTCTCCACCATCACCAGTTCAACCCTCTCTTGTTCCAACTGCTCCATCATCGTTGCCCTCTAATCCCTCTCCTGAACCAATTGTTCCTCCAATGCGACTAACTGACCCCTGTGTTGAGGCAACTCCTCTACCACCTGGAGTCAAGTAGCCAACTCCTCCCAAACTGTCAGAGCTGCCATCTGTGTGCCCTCAACCCCTAATGGTACATGTTGGGTCCTCCTGAGCTCGTAGTACCCCTCATGAAATAGCCGCTTGACCCTCCTCAATAAAGAATGAATCCAACTCTCCCACAGACTCCAATATGCCCCAGTCCTCCAACATAGCAAGGGTCTCCGTGGTAGGCCATCCCCGAGACACAAAGCATTGTGCAAACTCCTGATCTGCCACCTCGTGGACCTGTAATCTAGCAGAGGCCACTATTTTTCGTGCGCCTACCGCCATATCTACCAAGTATTGGTCGAAGCCACTAGACCACAACGAGTCTTAAATACGTGCTAGAGGGATGCATCAATCTTGTCCTCATACTCCTCTCGTATGCCTATGGCATGCATGGGATCTACCTCCAACTCCCTAACAGGTGAACTCCCTTCCTCCAAATCCACAATCTCGTGAGATGGTGGTACCTGTCATCGCGGTGAAAGGAGTGGGGATCCAACAAGTGCCATGGGTGTGAGTTGGAAATGGTTGAGCCAAGCGTCCATGGTCGCCTCTGACTTAGTACCTGCACTCGCCAACATCTCAACGACACCATCCCTCAAAATCACCTCTCATGCCAACTACTCCATGGCTACCACCTCTGTCCCGACCACCTCTATGGATTTTGTCTCTATCTCCATCACCTCTACAACCTGCTCTACTAGGGCTACTATGGGCTCTCCAACCTCCTTCGGAACAGTTTGAACCACTGCTCCACAACAATGGTGCTCGTACTCAGAGGTACCAAGATGACGGGATCCCGAGACTGCCCAAATCCCAATACGAGTAAGGCTCCCATCGTCATCCCTGACGAGATAGACGGGACCAACTGGTTGCCCCCAGATAGAAGAGCTAGAGAAAATACAAATGTCTATGCACATCCTACAGAGGGTGTAGGGGTACCCGATACAACTCTTGAAAGGCCCTCGACTCCAACCTTTGAATCCAACATCTCGCCCTCTATCAAGTGACTCTCACCTCTGGTCACCATATGAAAACTTCCTCCACTGGCCCTCGACCCCTGACTCATCTTGGTCGTTATCGTCACCCTCGTCCCCATTTGTCTCAAACTTCATCTCTGACACCACTACTTGCCGCTTTCATTTCTACCCAAACTGAACAGTATCGGTGGCGGCCAACATGTCTAAGTGTCTCCAATAAAGGATGGGTGGGTGTCTGGGCTCCAAGCAACCCCGTGGCCACAACTCTAGTAGGTCTAGGGGCACCTGTGTCTGTGTAGCCCTGAGGAATAATTCGATGGCATAATGTGGGATATAAAATTTTTTATACTGGAGTCATAAATTCTTCCATCCTATCTGCGAGCACTAATAACCAGTCATAAACTATGCCATTCCTTAACCCATTCATTAAGGCAATATGTGGGAGTGCGATATTTGAAGCCCGAATGGAGCCTGTAAGTCAACTCTTTATGACATCCATCAAGCACCTCCACTCACTCGCAACAACAAAATATTTCTTCAACCCACGGCTCTTGCTGGCCTGGGCCATCAACTCCCATTCCATCTTGGCACACCATCTTTACGTAAATTTGTTTATGTTCGGCATTGATCTTTTTTCATTATTTTGTCAATATTTTTCCCTTCCTGCCCTAGAATGCCAAATACCCTCTTGAACTTTGCAGCGGAAATACAGACTGTAATTTTATGTCCTTTGTAATCTATCACAGATTGTCGTTGGTGCCTATCATAGGTTTGCACAATGACTCTTAGTGGTGCCTCAAACTCTCTGATAGAAAATATGAGCATTTGAATAACCCACTATACACTTGCACACCAGAGATTTTCTTTGATGGGATGGTTGTGCATGGTCTCCTGCCACCATGTCCTGCACTCCAGACCATTTAACCCCTCAAATGTAATAGTCTCTACGGCCACTTCATCTCTTGAAACCTGTACTTTTGGTTTTGTCTTCTTCACTGCTTTCCCCGTGTCTATCTTTCTTGCAATTCTTACTCCTGATGGCAATGCCCTCTTCTCCTTGTCCATTCTAGTAGAGGTACTTCCAGTTGCCAGTAACTGTTGTAACTGTTGTAACTGCCTTCTCCTATCTTGCTTCCTTTTACTTGAATCCATGTAACTTACTGCCATACATAACCAACAATTATACTACCAATGAAATTGAGTTAGGGCACACAATCTCGTTGCAACTCTTATTTTACGGTTTCCTTACTTCCCCTTCGGTACACAATGAATGATGAAATTAATATCGTCGCAGGATTTGATCAACACTCTCATGTGTTTAGTCACTCCCCCATTTCACTTTGTTCTTCTTTACTTGATGGGATTATTGCAACTAAAATGTATGCAGGTAGCAATTTTGTGTTTCACCATGCCTCTCACAATCTCTCCACAGCATCGTATGGACCCTCCACGCACTCGCAACAACTTTCTGTGATTGATACCCCTGCTTCCTCTGTCGTACGACTTTATAAATTGGTGTAGGGCCCTTTGATGTCATATGGCCCCACCTTTTTTCCTTCCACTATTGCGTTCATTGTTTCCACTCCTACAATGGTACTATCTCAGTATATTGATAAATTATTTCCTCATGTTGTCCTAGTCTTCCATCTGCCAGGGCCGTACGGTATATTTTCTTTCTGCCATCACCTCCCGAGAACCCTTTGTCACCCATTCGAACCGTATGATGTTTTTTTTTGGAACCCTTGTGTTTTCATCCGTACGGTAGTGCAATTTCTTTTTGTTGCCTTAATTTTTGTTCGGTGTACAGTCTCTCATATAGTGCTTCACCTTTTTTTCCTTTGTCATACAATCTTCTTCTTCTGCGATCTCCATACAGAAGGAGATTTTATATTTTGCCTTCAAGTTTGGTTCCATCATACGGGTTTTTATGCCCTTACAATGCTTACCGTGCGGGATAATCTCTTTTTATTTTTCGTACGACAATCACCGTACGATCGAGTTCTCTCTATTTTTCCATTTTTTTAAAAAAAAATTACCTGGCACCGTCTCGTCGTATGAGTCCTGATGCCTTCGCTCGTGGTACACCTTCAACTTTAACCTGTTCACAGACTCCTAAACTGGTTGGCCGTCGAGAGTTGACAACTTGATGACTCTGCTCTCTCTGACCTCTCAAACTTGATAAGGACCGAGCCATCACACCTTAAATTTTATGGGCTTGATCTAATTACGACTATTGTATTTCAATACCAACTGTCCCGGAGTGAATCTCATGTCTTATATGCTTGTCATGCCATAGTTTTCGGTGTTGTTGGCAGCCTCCTTCGCCTACTAGGCCATCATCCTCTGTTCATCCAACTTATTCAATGCATACAACCGCTCCCTCAAGCTTTCCATGTCACCCAACCGGTTCTCGGTAGCTATTAGGAGACTTGGTACCATGAACTCTGCTGGTACAATAGCTTCCTAACCGTACATTAATTGGAATAGTGTTTGGCCAGTCATCACCTTGTATGTCGTACAGTAGGCCCATAGTTTCGATGACAACTCCTCCCAATCTTCCTGCTCAACACCACATGATTTGTAGATCACCGAGACTAATGTCTTATTGGTTTCTTTTGCTTTCCCATTAGCTCTCGGGTAATAGGGGCTGGACAATCAGTGAAAAGTTTTAAACTCCATCGTGAGCAATTTTATGATACAATTTACAAAGTTCCATCCTCAATCGCTTGTCAGTTGGATGGGGATGTCGTACCGAGTAATGATATGTTCATATATAAACTTGGTTATACTCAAAGCAGATTTGTCAAGTAAGGCGCGTGCTTTCACCCACTTCGTCAGGTACTTTGTTGCCACTACAATGTACTGACATCTCCGTGCTTGGCTTGCCTTCAATGGTCCAATAAAATCTAATCCCCATCGCTCAAACAATTCTTGGGCGTGCGAAGGGTTTAGGGGTATAAAGTTCCTCTTCAAAGGTTTATTTGGCCTCTGGCAGGTGTCACACCCTACAACCCATTCTCGAGCATCATTGTACAATGTAGGCCACCACAAGCCTGCTAGCAACACCTTCCATGTAGTGTTCGGTCCCATGTGCCCTCCGACAAGACCCTCGCATGCCTCCCTCAAACACTTGGAACCTCTTCCTCCATCACACATCTCCTCAAGACTTGGTCGGGTCCCATCTTGTAGAGAAACCCATTGATCAACTGGAATGTCCTACTCCTCAGGACCAAATTTCTGCTTTTACCCGACGACATATCTCTCAAGAACTGATAATTCGAGAGATATTCTCCAATGTTGGTGTACTAGGATAGTAGTACCACAATCTAAAATAGGTGAGCATACAAAAAATCATCATTCACTCCTATTGGCAGCTCTCTGGACTTTATTTGTGATAACTGGTCAACGATCACGTGGCTTCTCCCTGGTCGCACAATGATTGTGAAGGTGAACTCCTGTAACAAGAGTAACCACCTGCTAACCCTTCCCTGAATAATCAGTTTGTTCACCAAGTACATGAGCATCTGGTGGTCCACATAGAATGAGAACGAGGTTGCCAGTAAGTAATGACAGAACTTTTGTATGACGTAGACCATCCCGAGAGCCTCCCTCTCAATCGTACTATAATTCTTCTCCACCATGGATAATAATCTACTTGCAAAGTAGATTGGATGGTCCAACTTGTGCTCGCCCACCTGAGCCAATGTAGCATTGATTGCGTAGTTGGAGGCATCCACATGAACATGGAACTCTGTATCCCAGTTTGGGTATGCCAAAATAGGTGTACCCACCAATCTTGTCTTTAATTCCTCGAAGGCTTCACCTTGCGCGCTCTCCCAAGTGAATGGCTCGCCCTTCCATGTTTGTTTGTCCAAGGGGTAGGAGATTTGTGCAAAGTTCTTGATGAACCTCCGATAGTACCCGATGTGGCCAAGGAAAGATTTGACTCCAGTCACATCAGTTGGGGCTTCCATTTCAACAATGACCTTCACCTTATATGGATCACTCATCAGTCTGACCTTGCACACGATGTGTCCCAACAATTTCCCTTGAGGCACCATGAATCTGCACTTCTTTGGGTTCAACGCCAATTGTGCCCTTCGACACCATTCCATACATTCCCGTAGGGCTACCAAATGAGTTTCTTGTCCACTGTAAATGGACCAATCATCAAGAAATGCTTCAAAATTCCCTACGGACATCTTATTAGAGATGTGTAGGATGATTCTCTAAAACTTTATCGACATGTTACATAATCCAAAGGGTATCCGATTATAGGCGTAGATTTCATCCTCAACCACAAATGTGGTCTTCATCTTGTCCTCCTCTGCAACGGAAATTTAGTTTTATCCGGAGAATTTGTCCATGAAGGAATACATCTCATGCCCTGCTACTTCCTCCACAATATTGTTTGTGAACGGTATGGGAAATGGGTCCTTAATAGTGACCGATTTTACGCACTGAAAGTCCACACGGATGTGGATCTGGTTTGCATCCTTCTTCAATGAGATCACAATGGGTGATACCCTTTTGCTAGTCTAAACCCAAAAAATAATGCATGCTTTGAGCATCCGCTCTATCTCATCTTTCACCCTTGTTGAATATTTTTTATTCATTTAGTATGGTCGCTTCTGCACTGGTTAGGCTCCTGGTACAAGTGGAATGTGATGTACAAATAGTTCTGGAGGCACTCCTTTCAGATCCTTGTAGGTCTAGGTGAAGACGTCCTTATACTCCAAAAATATTTTGAAGGTTGCGGTCTTCAACATTGGGTTCCAGTCATCCCCCACCAATATGTTCTTGGGGTTTGCTTCGTCCCCCAAGTTTGTTTCCTTCAACTTGGGCTCCTCATATTGCATAGGCTTATCTTTATCCAACTGGTGTGTAGGAGTCTCATTGACTCGGGGCTCTCCTTCATTGTATTCCCCATACTCTGGAGGGAATAAGACCTTCTCTTCTGGCTCCTCTTCGATGCGCAATATGTTACAATGGAATAACTCGTAGTCTTCCATTTTCCAATGGAAGAGTTCGTTCATGGAATCTAAATCATCTTCAGAACACCCTTCCAACTCCAGAACACCCTCCTCATTTGAATCCATCCTACATTTTCCTTCATCCACTCTAGTCAACTCTCCTTTTGACTCTGACTCTGAGGAGGATTCCAACTCCTCGCTCACCATTTGAGTTCTTAGGTCGATCACAAATCTCCTCCCTCCATTCTCCATGGACATTGTGTTGTGCTTCCAGTTATGGTTCACCTTTGTAGTGACGAGCCACCCCCTCCCTAGGATAGCATCATAACCTTTCTTCTTCAAGGGGATCACTACAAAATCAAGAACAAAAGGTTGTGTACCGATAGTTACCCGTTGAGCCATCAGAGTCTCGATTAGCTTGTTGTCGTATTGGTGTTCGCTCACTAAATTGAACGTTGGTGGCCACAACGTCGACTTTCCCAACTTCTTCCAAGTCTCCTTTGGTAGCACGTTCACCCACGATCCTCCGTCTACAATGGTGTCTATAAGGATGGTTCCCAAGATACCCATCTCTACCACCATGGGATTTCATCCACTGTTCATTGCCAAGAGCATAGGATCCGCCCAAGGGCCCATGGGAACTTTTGCATGGTTTGTCGTACAGGTGGGTACATTTATGGTGCTCATGATGGTCATCCTCAATTGCGGCATAGTTTCTAAGAGGTCCTTGATATTCACAGGCACTTCCATCTGCAATACTTGTCTCATGATATTCTCTTAAGCTTCCATACGTCGCGAAGTGCTTGTTGTGTCATGTGTTTCTCTTCGCTCTGCCATCATCTCTCTTTCAATGTCAGCCTTTGCTTCTTGTACCCTCTCCTTTTTTGTACAGGGGTCTAGGTACGTTGCCTTCTTGGCTTGTGCTTTGGTGAGTGCCAGTACCCCTTCTTCACTCGATGTCTCAATGTTCAATAGGTTAACTCCTAGTTTGGGATAGTTTGCATCCTCATGGTCGCTAGGACCACACCATCAGTACAAGTGTTGGGGGTTTCCACAATGTGGCAATCCCGGGCAAAGTGTCCTCATTGATTGCAAGCTCGACATTGAATCATTGGCCGACCCTTAGCATCGTACTGTATTCAGTTGCGGCCGTTGTTACTATTAGTATTGTTATTACTTTTGCCGCCCCTTCAGTTATTCTGATAGCCTCCAGACGATGTCGTTGTGTTGGTTTGTTGTTGAGAGGTGTTTGTGGTTGCGAACGTCGTCAGTTGTTCTTATGCGAAGAGCACCTATGTATTTCTCCTTCATGTTGTATGGGCACTCCTTGGTGGAGTGTCCCATCACCTGACAGATGTCACATAAAGCCTCTTTAGGGAAGGTGCCTTTTGTATGACCCTCTTCTTTGCAATTTGTGCACTACAATTCTCCCTTGCTCTTGCTACTGCTCCCCTTCATAGCTTTAAACTCCATCGTACGATGCATATCCTTCTGGAGCGCCTACACCTTCTTACTAGACTCTTTGTCACTGCTACTTCCTTGGGAGGAATCATCATCGTTTGACGAATTTTTTTCTTCTTCCTCGAGGTTTTACTCACTTTCTACGTCCATGGCTCGGTTGTACTCATCTTCGTACAACACCAGCGCTTCTTCAGGTCGTCTTCTGGTTGATTCTCCATCTTTGCAAGCAACTCCTTGAGTCACTAGTTGTACGTTCTCACGCTCTTATTCTTTCCCTGCTTCATGTTGTAGATTTCGGCCATGATCTCCTTATCATCCTGAAGCAATTTGAATTTGCTTTGAAATAACCTCTTCAACTCGGCCCACGTGGTCACCTTTATCTGGTCTATGTCAGAGAACCAGTCTATGGCCACTCCGTGTAGGGTTGCAGGAAACTGCACCACCCATTCATCCTGGTTGGTTTGCCCATTGGCCGACCAGATTGTCTCACATGTTCTGCAATGCCGCACAAGGTCCTCCTTCCCATCCCTTGTGAACTTCGATAGTTTTTGTTTATTTGCCATTGATATGTTCTTCTTCGTCCTTGGTCCGTTGTGAACTCCCAAGTTTGGTATAATGGAACCGAACAAATTGTTTTGATCATCGTGTTCGTGTGTCGTCCTGACACTCTCAGCCGCACCGGTATCCCCTACATCTCTTCCTCTGTCTCCTCTACTTCCCTTCAGGTCTCTAGTTCCACCCTTCGACCATCCCTAATTCCCTCCAAAGTGAGGGTTAAGTGTCCCAAGCGGAGTCGAGCATTCTTTATAAACGTGTGTACTCTGTCACCATCCGCTGGCACTGGGCCCCACTCCGTATCCTTTAGTACTTTCTTCATTCCCTTCGGATACCCCTTCTACATTTTCTTCAGGTGACCCTTTTGTGTTAGCTTCCAGTAGTCCTATGTTTCTACTTGCCTCAGTGGCTTCCTCCGTAGCCTTCGCCTATGTTCTGCTTGTTCTTCCAATAGTAGTGCTTTCCGGAAAGACTCCTCATTTTCGTATGCCTTGGGGATGCGTTTTATATCCTTATTTAATGTTAGGGGCATCAATTATCCCTCTCGAAGGGGTTGAGGATGTGCCCACGTCTACGGCTTTCGTCTCGCTCCTCTTCCCTTTGACACCTATCCTGGTACCGCTGCAATATTTGTTGATGGCGGTCTTCTCGATTCTCCTGTTCTCTCATGTTTTGTAGGGAAATGGAGTGTTGTGCCAAGATTTGTGACAAATGGCACAAGAGACAGTTTATGGCCGGGCTTACCCTGAGTGTATTCCACACCACACTTTCACGGGCTTCTTCACGTCGCACTTCCCTACGAACGTAAGCGTCAATAGATGCCTTCAGGAGGTTTGCGTAGTCTTTTGTCAATGTACTTTCTCCTTTGAAGAATTCTTCTTCACTCCTCTTTGGTTCGTTCGTTGGCTGCCCCATTATAGTTCCCTCACCATGTCATACTCATCCGCTCATTCTCAAATTTGTCGAGGCAACAACGCCAAATGTTTGCCCTGTAGGTCTACTTTTAGAACATAATAGAATGTATATGAAACATAACAGTAAGCATAGCAATATAGTTGAGGGAACTCAGACCTCTTTATTCATTGCTCTCAGAATCATTACAATATATCTCAAAGACACAGTATTATTGCCACACATAACATTCAACAACATCACCCAAAGGTAAGTACAATGTATATATAGAGAGGTGTCGGGTGCCAACCGTTGGCAACCGTCGGTTAACTGCTGACCCTTCAACACAACCTCTCGACACAAACTAACAAGTGCTAATTACCTGACAACAAATTATTCGTCCTGTAACAGTTTTCCCAACTGTTATAGACAATTTGTCGCTGCCTATTGGTGAGTTAGACTAAATCAGTGAAGTACCGCAGTGACAAATCTGTTTATCGACAAGTACCATGACCTCCTCAACTAGAAGCAATATTGTTGACCAACCAGATAGAATCAAATTCAGGATCGAGGAGATCGAAGAATGAAGATTGTACTGATGAGAGAAAAAAAGAATAGAAATCTAGAAACAATCAAGAGAAAAAGTATCGATGAGAGCAAAGAAGATGAGGAAGCTAGAAACAATCAAGAGAAACTTTAACTTGCATAATAAATTGTTTCTAGCATACATTGAAGAAGACTATAAGCCTGTTTTGTTTTGTCACTTATGTGCAGTCTTCTATAAGTTGATAGCAATTTGTTTTGCAAACTAGGCCACCTCAGTGCAGATGAAGTTGGAAATTTTCCTGGACATGCATAGCATTTCGGAAGCTTTATTAAGAGTTTTGCATACATAAGCCTTCATCAATACATTTTTACAAAAAAGGTAAGTAACATATCATTGCTGAAGAGCTGAAGTTCAAACTGACCATTCCTCCCATTATGCTGTTTTCTGACAGTGAACAAGCCTTGATCACAAACACTCACTGTCACATGCATTTGCACTTGTGCAGAGACAGATTTTTTCATAACGGTATATTTCATGTTCTGATTCTTACAGCTTTGATATACGGTGACCTTTTATATGCACTGGCAGAATGGCTGGTTTGAAGAACTTAGTCCACTTTTAGTGGTTTATCAGTCATAATATGCCTTCCATGAAATTTCATTGGCCCTTTTGAACCCTGACCTACACCTTCAGTTTCATTTTTTCTGAGTCAACTTACATCCTTGGTTTACCCTTGCACTCAATTTCTCTGGTTGCAATTGTGCCTTCTGTTTCTATCTCAGGTTTCATTTTTTCATATAAGTGTGCAATTTTATGAAGTCTCTATGCTTCCAAGTCATCAAAGTTAACCAGGCTTTAATCAACAGGCATCTTTTCCCATGGTTTCCACTTCAAAATGCAGCAGGTATCCTTCATTATTTGTATGGATTAGCGATTGTTCAAAGGATTCGATGGGAATATCAATAATTACAGAGGTCTGCATGGAAACCATCTATTGCCTTTAGATTCTATTTACTCCAAAGTTCTTAAGGAGAAGTAAAAGCCATATCCAGACAAATGACACAGTGAGCGTTCCCTCTTTCGGATTGAAGCACTTCTCAGTATTTGTTTTCTTGTATGTATGGATACGGAGTTAAGAATGGCATGCATGAATCAGTATTATAACTTATTAGAGATATTAATGGTTGTACGAGTAAATGTTTCTTCCCCTTAATAAGGGCACAGGGGATTGATTGATTGAATTCTCATCCATTGCATTTTTTTATTACCAGCTTTACAGTACATCAATTATATGGTTCTTGAGGCACATAGTCAGTGCCCTTAACATAAGATTTCTCTTAGGAGTCAGATGATTACTGATATCTTTGGGGACCCCTTTTTCAGCTCAAAGATTCTTTCTCGACATCACTTTCAACTTTCTTGCAGGGTACCAATGTTGATATCAAAACACTGCTCTGAATATTTTTAAAATAACTCAGTTGTAAACCGTGAGAGAATGGACATTTGAGGAACAAGTGCCCACAAATAGAGAAGAATACCCTTGATCCTAAATTCTGGATTGAATGAAGTCATACCATTAGTTACCAAATGGCACACACCTTTCTGTAGAGCGCAATGCTTCCTAATCATGTCAGCAGTACCAATGTGAAAAATGGTATTCCTTGTCATTACCAATAGTCCCCACATGAGCACACACCATCCTTGAAATGGTGAAACCTAGTTGTATCCCTAACAATGATTTCAACATCAACAACCTTGGAAATGAATTTAATGGCAGCATGGCAATCCCCACAGACACGGAGGTTCTTGAAAATCCGTATAGGCATACCAAAGGGTAAGCTGATAAGCCCAAAAGCAATAGTCAGCCTCTCACTATGGTACCGAAGGTAGAATTCTTTCTGGTCCTCATCAACATTATGTAGCACACAGCTAATATCAGGCACGTACCCCACCTCCTTAATTTGCTCACTTAACTTATCAAGCTTAGCATAGATCCTTTCCATTAGAGGGTGTAATCTGTCTCTTGAAAAAAATGCATGCACTTTGTTTCTGACTCTAATCCAGCTATATCCAGGCTCCTTTTCCACTCCCATCTGTTTCATCAGTTTTCTCACTCTTGCTACATCATCCCACCTGCCAGCCGCAGCATAGATATTTGATAACAACACATATGCTGCATCATCTTGTGGCTGCAACTCAAGAAGACATTCTGCTGCATGTAATCCTAGCTCTTCATTTCCACGGATTCTACAGGAACCAAGCAAGCTACGCCACACACAGTCATTAGGTTTGTATGGCATTGTATTGATGATGTGCTCTGCCTCATGCAGGTATCCTGCTCGACCAAGAAGATCAACCATGCAGGCATAGTGCTCCAATCTTGGCACTATACCATGTTCTTGATTCATTGAATCAAATAAGTTAACACCTTCATTAACAAAACCTGAATGACTGCAGGCAGAGAGAACTCCAACAAAAGTAATGTGGTTTGGCTTCATGCCTGCCCTTTGCATTTGTTCGAATAACTGAAGGGCCTTATTTCCATATCCATGCTGTGCATACCCTGCAATCATTGAATTCCAAGAGAGTATATCATGTTGAGGCATTCGGTGGAACACTGCACATGCATAGTTTATGCTACCACACTTTGCATACATGGTAATAAGGGCATTCCCAACAGCAACATCTGATTCAAACCCAATTCTGGTGATGTAGGAATGGAGTTCTTTACCCTGGTTGAGGGACTTTAGGTTTGAAATTGCAGTAAAGGCACTTGTGAATGTAAACTGGTTGGGCTTCAGTCCTGTCTGTTGCATTTCACGAAAGAGTTTAAGAGCTTCCTCACCATCTCCATTATGTATAAACCCTGCACTCATTGCAGTCCAGGAGATGACATCACGTTCACAAATTTCATTAAAGATTTTGTATGCATCCTTGATGTTCCCACATTCCCCGTACATGGAAATGAGGGCATTCTTCATAGAAATGTCTGCTTCGTATCCCATTTTGATAATATGAGCATGAATCATTAGACCATGTTCAAGCTGTGTTGAAGAGGCACAACCGTCAAGAACGCAGGTCAAGGTAAAAAGGTTTGGTTTAAACCCTGCTAATTGCATTTGGGAAAACAGTGTGAGGCATTCATCAAAAAGGCCGTGTTGGCTATATCCTGCAATTATAGCAGTCCAAGAGATCATGTTTCTTTCATGCATTTTATCAAACACTTGCTGGGCATCTTCCATTCTCCCACATTTTGCATAGGCGGTAATGAGGGCACTCCCCACTGATATGCCATCCCAAAATTTAGATTTCATGATGAACGCATGCATCTCTCTGGCTTTTGCCACTAGTCTTAGGTTAGAACATACTTGTAGAATACTTGCACAGATAAACTCGTCTGGTTTTATTCTGGTTCTCTGCAATTGATAAAAAAGATCTAGAGCATTCTCACCATAGCCATTCTGAGCATATCCGGAAATAATTGTAGTCCATGATACCAAGTCTAATTTGTTCAGTCTCACGAATAGTTTGTGGGCATCCCCAAGATTTTTGCATGTGCAATACAAGGTAATCAGAGCGCTCCCTGCATAAACATCTGAGTTAAAACCAAATTTAATCATTTGCGCATGAACCTGCTTGCCAAACTCAATATCAGAAAGATCAGTACAAGCTCTAATTACTGAGGAGAAAATATACTGATTTAATTCCATTTTTTCCCTCACTCCTTTGCAAAACAGTCCAATGGCCTCCTCAGCCTGCCCACTTTGAACATATCCTGCAATCATTGTATTCCATAACACCGTATCCTGCTGCTGCACACCTTCAAACAATTTGTGGGCAGCCTCTGTACTCCCACATTTTGAGTACACAGAAACAAGAGCGCTCCCCACACAAACATTCAACCCAAATCCCTTTTTAATCACACACCCATGGAGCTGCTCCCCCAAACCTAAGATTCCCATCTCTGCACATGCACGCAGCACAGATGCTAAAACAAACTGATCTGGAACTGTGCCAGCCAATATCATCTGATTGAAGAGTTCCAAGGCCTGCCAATAATATGACTTCTGTACATAGACTGCTATCATAACTGTCCATGACACAACATTTCGTTTGGGCATTTTATCAAACACTCTGCGTGCATCCTCAATACTCCCACAATTAACATACATGGTAAGAAGGTTGGTTGTCAGATACACACTAGGTTCAAAAGCAGTTTTCAACATGTGGGCATGGATAAGTTCACCCTCTTTAAGAGCCTTTCTCTTGGCACAAGCTTGTAGTAATGTAGAATAAATATCAGAACTCACCTGAACTCCATGTAGGTTCATCAGACTCAACACCTGAGTAGCTTTTTTCACGTCCCCTTGTTTATGAAGCGTCTTTAAATTTTCAGCAACTCTGAAAGAATCCAATGCCGAATCTTTTGAGCCTCCAACAGTAGCCACTCTGGTGATACTAGAGACACTGTCCCCAATTCTTACAGACACCTGCAAACAGCAGGATAACATCAAAATCGTGTATCGAATTTCATAAATTGGTTCAAGGATTTGTGGAGTTAGGGGGAGATACTAAATAACCTACCCAGGTTCAATGTCCCAGTGTAATTAGGCCTCCATAACTCTAGTGGACATGCAGTAAGGTTGTGTTGTAAGGATCCTGTGTACAATAGAGCATAACCCAGTTTACAAATCTTCTGAACTACAAATGGCGCACTATAAGGTGGCCCATAGCTGTAGAGAGCAGGAGGTGTAAGGTAGGTATTATGAGGAATACTAGAGCGTAGTTCATGTTCACAAATCTTACCATTTCAGCCAGCATGTTATTCCATTAGATTGTTGCTCCCACTCCTTTAGCTAATAGCCCTGTGGAGCATGTGTTGAGGACGTCGCGTAAGGCTTTTGGGTTCATTGGAAGGAAATCCATATTTACACACCTTATAGGGTATAATTGCTCCTCTCTGATAAATCCGTCCATAACTTATGCACATGTGATGAGGTTGCAGTGTAATGATTATGGAGTGCGTTAAAGCATAGTATTGAGATTCTCCATGAATTTGACTGGCAGCGACAAATTCTGCCACCTCAATTCAGTACACTCAGAAGGATATCACACCTCCATTGCCCATCACTGTCGCGGTGAGAGACGCGTGCCACAGGTGTCTTGAATTTGCGGCAAGCAACGTCGCTGAAACATGTAAGATCATGGCTTGAACGTGCCCCTTCACTTTGGCAATCCAACTGCATTTCTACCCATAATTGCGACCTCTCCAGTGACTATCTGCTGCACTGTGCATCCCCCAACTCTCATCGTTTCTTCTGCCCAGCCTCAAAACTTCCTTTACTAGGAGCTAAGCGTACATGAGCCCTTAAATGTTAAGGACATTAACAGCTACTCAAAATGTCGTCTCCTGATATTTTTACAAGAAGCTCTTTGTATCCTGATACAATAGGTCTCCTACTTATTTTCATCTTGCATTCATTATGAGCAAATTCTCAGAAGGTTTATCCAAACAATGCTATTTTTTATATTCTCCAAAAATGTGTGGAACTTAAACGGAAGCTTTCATGTAAAGCAGTCTACATTCAAGACAAAAGTGTTTGCTAAGTCTCTTTCTCAAAGTTAATCCAAGCTCTCTATTCAGAATTTATGGTTCTTAATTTGTCAAAGTCGTAGCAAATTTTTGCCAAGCACTTTATGTTAAGTCTAAACCTAAAAAATGTCTTGCGATCCCCAGCAGGATGAAAATCTTAATGCTATGCATTGAAGCATAGCCCATCTTTGCAAATCTTATTAGGTACAGACTCCTATAATAATAATAAGACAGCTAAATCTAGTAGACAAGGTTGTGGTGTAGCAGTCATGTAGTATATCAGTGCCTAACCCATGTTCATAAATCTTAAGAACAGACTGCAAGCTTAAACCCACATCCTTAAAAAGGCTGCCCACCAGTTACATGAAAAAAATTTAAAATAAAAAATTACACAAATAAATAAAATCTATAATTAGCTTCCCTAACATTAAAAACGATGTTGGTTTTTCCCGAAACTAGGAATTTTATCTAATGATTACCTGGGTTTTGTTGTTCATCTTATGCTGTCTCTGAGCCGAGGTGTGCTGTATTTGCGTCTCTAATAAGTGATGTCTTGGAAGTAGCGATGCAGTTGGAAGTAAAGCCATGAAAATTCAACAGGATTGAACTAGCATAATTTAGAAGTGAAGTACTGGTAATATTGAAGTCAGTGCTCTTTGAAAATACCGACAGCCATTTATTCAGGGAGACAAATTCCACCACAAATTCCACCTGCCTATTTGGAAAACAATCTACCTATAGTGTAATATTACCTAGCAATCGCCTTTCAATTGCTCTCAGGTAGCCACGCACAATGGAGTAGATGATAGGTTTTAGCCAGTGCAAATTGAAATGTGGAGATGGATAGGTCCTAGGTTTTTAGCCAGTGCAAATTGAGATGTGTTCTGTTATAAAGATTGGTACTATGGTTTATTCTTACATAAACAATGAAATTCTGCTTTTTTCCTTCAATCTTTCCATGAAATTCTGCTTTTTTTTTTTAAATCTTTCTATGATTTCCATTCTTAGCCAGTGCAAATTGAAACGCGGAGATGGATAGGTTTTAGCCAGTGCCAATTGAGACGTGTTCTGTTATAAAGATAAAGATTGGTACTATGGTTTATACTTACATAATGATAATCTTTATTAGTAATCATAAACTAGCAATCGCACTTTAGTGTGCAATGGGTACGCCGTATTATAATATGTATTATCTTGCAATGAGATATTTGATTTCAATTTATGATGTTGTCAATGAGAAATACTATGTAGAAATATTGTGAAATAGAAAGAATGCATTTAAGAAATAGTTATGTGGTACATAAATGTAATTATGGATTGGCAATGGTGTTTGCGTCATTTTGAAAAACATAATATTTTGGTATGATTACATTAGTAGTGTTGTATTTATCAATGTAACTTATGAACAAAACTTTTAATATTATGATATTTGAAATCACATAATTTTGCAACATATAGAGTATTTTGGAAACATGTAATTCATGATAATTTTTTTAAGGTTTGAATGAACAAAAAGTAAGAATTGAAAACATAATTTGGAAACAGGAAAATATGATTATGCATTGGCAAAGGTGTTTGGCTCAGATAAAGGAAGATATATAGTTTGCAAGCATTACATCAAAGGTCGATGAGCACTATCGGCATGGGATCAAAATCATCGAACCAATAGAGGTGTTCAATTGTATGTTGACGCACACCGAAGTTGTGCGAG
>MU223768.1:790175-805736 GCA_018584345.1 Thuja plicata
GTTCAATGACGTGGCCAAAGACAAAATAGTCAATGACGTGGCCAAAGACAAAATAGCCTGGGCACCGCTTTTCCTTATTTTTACAGCCAACGGCAAGGATTGCTTCAATGGCAGTCATTTGCCTCTCTTGCAACTGCAACCGTTGATCGGTAAATTCTGCCCGAGGCCTTTCAAAGGAAACGCCTACGGCGTAACAATGAAATTCTGCTTTTTTTTCTTCAATCTTTCTATGATTTCCATTCTTCCTTCCATCAAAGGTAGAGTTCAAAGCTTAGAGAAGAGAGGATACCAAGTAGCTAAGTTTGTTATCAATAACTATATGATTGATTGTTCTTTGTTTAAAGTGTTGGTGTTTAAGTTAATTTAGTTTAAATGAGATTATTATATTAAATTAAATAAATTATTGTTATTTTTAATAATTATTAATTTAATTATTTTTATTTTATAGTATATAATATTTAATTCAAATTTAGGATAGATTATTTTTAATTTTTAGATTAAATTAGTTATATATCTAAGAAATTTATTTTTAGAGCAATAGTTTTATTCTTTTCAAATCATAGAATATAATAAATGAATGTAAAATTAAAACATAAAAAATAACACAAAATATAGAGACAGATTTATGTTGGTTCATTCAATGTCAATTATGTCTACTAAGAAATAGCAAGTCATTCCTCTCTATTTGTGTAGCATATACTTCACCTTACATGCATGAACATAGAAAATACAACAAAGTCTGCAAGTTATCTCTTTACTCGAGCATACTACATTAATTTCAAACGTGATAAGAAGATCAAAGTCTGCAAGATCAAGCCTAAAAACCTAACTATAACTTTAAACATAATAAACAACTCAAAGTCTGCAAGATTGGATTCAAATCCCTTTTAGAGAACAAAACACCATTCACAACCAACTCCAAAAAATATCATCACATGACAACTGAATCAACACAAAGTCTGAAAGCAACCTACCTTTTTCATTGATTGCAATTTGACTTACATCTAAACACAAAGTTTTAGAGTGCACGCACAAAATACTAGAGTTTTGTTGTATTGTCAAAAGATGTTTATTTGCAATGAGCCATCTCTTATTTATATAAGAGAGGTCGAGAAAAAGGTGGAAAAACTAGCTACCTATTGTTGACTTATTCAACATTGCAAGTCCTAGCCTATCTAACTTGCAATGTGATTACATGTAACTACAAGTTATAATTTGGTATGTAAATTGATCACATGCAATTTTATAACTTTTGATTTTGCATGTAATTTCTCAAAATAAAATAAAAAATGCATAACTGAAACCAATCTAAGTGTCTAACAAAATACGACTCCTATCAAGATCATCCTTTGTCAAATTTTCATGTTGCTACATGACATTGATGCTTGAAGTTTTCAAATTCGGTGAAGGTACTTCGTTTAGGGACACCAACTTGGATCTTTGACAAAATCTCACCTCATCTTCTTGTAGGAGGTATATCTCTATGAACTTGAGGTGAAAAGCCTGGATCGTGATCACTAGAAGCTCCATGACCACGAATGCATTTGAGAATCAAAGAGATATTTTTCACCTTTAAAACTTGATATTGAAAATTATCATATCTATTCTTCATCTTGCAAATTGCAAATTGCAAAGATATGACTGGTTCTCTTGAGTATATCTACTCTGTGTTCTCATAGCATCTTCATTACTATTTTATACCCTCTTTGGGGTGGTCCCACAATAGTGTGTCCCATTTTTTTGAACATCTTGAATTTTGCTAAAATTACACATTTTTAAGAAAATTCAAGGATTTAAGCCTTGAGAGGCCCCATTTGATGAAGTAAATAAAACATGGTTAGATAAAATCCTCTTGGATCAAACTCTCTTTGATATAATCACTCTACTCCTCAGTCACACTTGCAATCGAGTCTCCTTTGCACCTATCAAAATGTTGACAAAAAATCACTTTGACATTAGCTTTTTGGGGGGATCAAATTAATTCATTTGACAAATCCAGATGTCGGATGGTACTACTCGGAGAAACCTTTCCAATGATTATGATTTTAATATATATTGAGTTTATTACGACTTTATATTTTTAGTTTTACTAAACATAGGTTGTTTGACCATTTAGCAACTTCTCTATTGGACACTTCTAGAAAAATAGTAAATTAGGAAAAAAAATATGAAAAATATCTAGGAATTAGGTGTTTATGTTATCTTTCTAACAAAAAAAAGGAAAACTAAATTTTGAAATATACATATCAAGTTAGAGCACACAAAATGAACCTATGTCAAAATTACAAATAATGTCACTTTGTAACTCAATAAACTATAAAATATTCAACTGGATTGAATGAAACCAATTGGATGCCCTAGATATTGGTGTTACGAACATGAATTTGAAGAATTGTGTTTTTATCATTTTAAGAGGAAAAAAAGTTATGCTTGAAAAACTGAACGTCACTCCTTAAAAATGTTGATTTTTTATACAAACTAATTTTCAAAGGAGAAGGAAAAATGGATACAAATCAATTCCAATTTATTTTATTTTTAAATATTTAGAAACTACAAAAAAAAATGGTAAAAGTCACTAGTTTACATCATCTTCAAATTTGTTGGTGTTTGAAAATGTTTATGCTACTTAAAGCTACCAATATGCCTTGAGACTGATGTTAGGAGTAGTTAGCTCCAAGTATGAAAGCTCTACAAGACAACTAGACCAATTATAGGGACAAGACTTCCCTCTGCACTTCTGGCTCTACAAAACCAAGGCGGGTACACCTAATCCAGACTAAACTCAATTCTTTACAACACCTTTTACTTCTAGACTTGAACAACAAATAGATGGTAAGTACTAACTGCCAACCTAGCATTCATTGACTCTCCACTACCATGGGTGGAATAACAACAACAACTAAAAAGTAAAGAATTTGGTAATGAGTTTGATTAAATTTTGTGGGACAGAACATAGCCAAACCACTCAGACTTATATCTCCACACAAAATAATTGCTTTAGATCAGTGTCTTATCCATTGGGCAAATTCCTAAATATAATATTGAAGCTGAAACACCCTATTGGTAAAGATTTAAAGCCATAAACATAAATATCTCAGATCATACACTACAAGATCCTTAAGCAGATAACCAGATAGAATCAATATAATATCCAAAGCATTTTAATTTTATCTAAGATCAAAGACTTTTGGAATACACATATGTATAAGCAAGACTTATACAGTAAGCCAGAAAACTTACAACTCATAGAGATATCACAAAGGAGAGACTTAAAACCTGAGAATACTTATATCAAGTATGAAAAAGTCTTGCTTCTGCAACAATATGACAAGGAAATACACAGTTCAATAATATGCAAAAGATCATAAGCTTTCTATTCTATTTCAATACAATCTGAAATACATCTACTATATCCTAGACTAGAAACAAGTATAAGCCTAGTGCTTTTTACTTTCCCAATTCCCCGACCCTTACTAAATGGTCTTGAATATTATTTTATAGGAACAGGAATGCTACAAGCTTCAGACCATTTAGGGTTAGGGTTTACAACCAATCATGTCAAGCATTCAATTCAGTTGTCAAGTTGAAAACCTCTCTCTCTTCAATCTGTGCAAATCTGATCTGCAATCAATTTTCCCTAATCCATGGATGTGAGTGTAGGACCTTGAGGTCAAAGAATTCCCAAGGCATGACTTTGAAAGTAGCTCACATAAATGCATAAATGACCATGTGCCACTGTATGCACGTATCCTTTGATTATAAAACTCTTATCTGTCAACTCTGGTCTTCAATGCATCTCAGTATATCAGATTTGTATCCCTCTGGTCTTCAACAACTATTCAGAATCGATCCATAAGATTAGATCACATCATTTATAGCTCTAAGATCAAATATTTGTCGACCGCCATGAAACCCTCTGAGTCAAAGATTTAAATATTCAAATTATAGTTATAACAGTCACAGGTGGCGTGGACAACAATTTGGATGGTCGACATCAATCTGTTGCATAACTTTAAAACATATTTGTAGATCCTCTTAAGTTACCCAGACTCAAAATATGATTGGACATGTGGCAGCAAGGCGCAATGCCTTAATGACTAGATTTTGGGCACTTTATCTTTGAGGGTTTACACTGTCCATTGGCTTAAATCTGACTTGTCTAGATTTTAATTTATCTTTGTCCTCGGCCTTTAACCTGCCTCTAACTTGCACTTTAACTTTAGATTTATCTGGAGATTGCACGAATGAGTAATCTCCAAGTCGCTAAACATTTTCTTTAACTCTGTGTATGTTGGGAGATTATGTGCACGCCACTAGATTCAAGAAATATCAATGGTTTTGATCTGATCCTTGGAAACTTCACATTAACTTTATCCTGACCCAAGTTCATCTGGAGATTAAGTGACTGAAGAAACTCAAAGTCGTGGAATGTTTCACTTTACCCTAAGTTATTTATGAGATTATGCACACACCACATGATCAAATCAAGATCTACGCCTTGCACTTAATCTCATAATTATTTTGTACTTGCTTATTTCTTTGAGAGATCACGCACCATCCCTAAGATCAACATTGCATTAACAGTTCAGATTCAATCTCAGACAACCCATGCTTGACTAACTTGACTCAGGTTCTTAACTGTAGTCTGTCCTAAGATTTAGCGACTGAAGGAAAATCTAAGTCGTTGGATGAAAAGCTAACTCCAGAGTTTATTTCAAGATTACACGAGAACCATAAGATCCTTTCTTTAATCAACGACCCAAATCATATCCGTGCAACTCAACTTCAGCTCAAATATTAGCCATGCTTAACTCAAGTTATATCTAGAGATCACGCGACTGAAGGGATCTCCAATTCTCTAGATAAAAACTTAACCCTTGAGTTTATTCTAAGATCTCACGCCAAGCACACGATCAAAACAAGATCTACGCCTTGTGCGAAATATCCAAGAGAAAAGAGAATATTCCATTTCATCATGAGATTAAGAGATACAAGCCCACGCCGAGTTGCTAGATATAAAGGAATATTCAATTTTGATTACGCGGCTAAGAGATAAAGATGGGTTAAAAAACCACACATGGCAAAAAGGATTTTAAGTGGCTTGGAAAAGAAACTTGAAAACATAAATTTCTTAAAGGGTTTAGGGTTTTAGCCATTTTTGACACAATCAAGACTTAGGGCTTTAGGCCAGAGGCCATGAACAATTGCAGAGACAAGGGGAAAGAGCTTGGAACCATGGAAAATTTTCTAAGTGCTAACAAAATTCTTAATGGTTTTGGAGCAATAGGTGTCTGAAAGTGAAGTTTATTTTTCAGAATGTTCATCTCAATGTCAAAGTTGGCAAAAAAGTGGGACACAGTATTTTGGGACCACCCTTAGCTAAGTTTTGGTGCTCTTTAGGCATTTTGATTCACAGGTAACAAACTCTTCTCTAGAATGTCCTTAGCTACCTTTTCTAAAAACCCAAAGGTACCCCAAGCTTATGTATGCTTAGTCTGATAGAATATACATGTAACCCTTCTATGATATATTGCAATACCATGTGATTAATTTTGTTTACAAACCTATCCCTCTTGACATGACCTTTGATTGATCTAATATTACTGCTACTCATATCGACCTTTATTCTTCATTCTTTCTCCCTTTTTTCATCTTTGATTGGCAATGGTTAATTACTTTATACTTTGTAACCCTTTGTTCTATATGTACATTAGTAACCTATGTTCAAACACAATGATATGCTCCATTGTTTCTTTTTTTATATGCATGGTAGATACAAAAGATGATGAAACCATTCATGAACTCTACCTTAATTATGCAATAGCAGTGAGATTCATTGCCATGAATGGTTGCTTTAACATATTTCTTCTCACTATTGTCGAGCAGTGATTGAACATGCCACTTCTTTTTTATCCTTGTCTTCTTGATAATCATGCTCTCATCTTTGGTTATTGATAGTAAAATGACTAACAAGGGGTAATAGATTAAGTGAGGAAATGAAAATATGTTTTGCAAGTGTAATCGGGTCTTGATGACTCAATTATAAGTGATTGGTAATGGTTTTGCATGAATATGGAAAAATGAACAAAAAAGGGTATAAATTGGGTTAATGGGGATGTATCACAAGCGGGGTAGAATTGTTAGGAATAACAGTCCACAAGACAAGTGAGAGGGGGGGTGAATCAGTTGTGATATAAATTATTAAACTTTAAAATTTATAAACCAAAACTGCAATGCAAATGATAACACAACAAATACCAACACAATACTTATTGTCGAGGAAACCCTGTTAAAGGTAAAACCTTGGTGGGAATTAGCACCCACAAATAATGTACTGAGAGGATAGTATCCTTGTTAAAAGATTTAACCCTATTAGGAGCTTATTACAACATTACAGTACACAGTCCCTGTTAGGAGACAAACCCTGTTAGGAGTCAAGAAAAGTAGTAGGCTCACTGCCTAGGAACACTGCCCAAAGAAGGTTAAAGACACCCTCAAGGATTCACAATCCAAACAAGTGTATATAGGAATATATAATCCAGTGAACTGTCTGATAGCAATTGTCTTTGCTTGGTCAGTTCCAATGAAGTACTCTCATCACAAACTATGCTCTACATCCAGCACCCAAACAAGCCTCACAACTTTCACTTCTCTTCCTTTTCAATCTCTTTCACTACCACATCTTTCCAAAAGAAAAGATCACTCATATATACCCTATTATAATAATTCATTAGGTCGGCCAGTTTAGCTTTCCTAATACACAAATAATTAATTACATCAGCCAATTAGGCTTTCCCAATATACAAATAATTGTTTCACCCCTTGCTAAGATACACACAGTACCTATAACAAGTAAACATCAAATACAATCCATCATTTATACTCCTAGATCTGTAATCCACGCTCACAATTCATATTACATGCTACATGTCTAAAGTCAGCCACCAAATAGGTCTCCTCCAGAATACACGCCACAACTGACATCACTAGAATGCTCACGCCAATCGAACACAACCCAATATTCTAAAATATTTCTTCTTTCCTCTAGTAAGCTTGCTTCATCTAAAACATCTTCGCCAGTAAGATATACCCAAAACATAGAGACCTACTCTGTCAAGCATCACAATTATAGTCTAGAAACCAGTCTTCACTATATCAATTGTAACATCCTCAATAAGTAACTTAAATCCAAGTGACCTTAGGAATAAGGTCAACACACATCCTTCTTCATATAACTAGCTTTTCTCATTCTGAAACATCTGTATAGTGTTCGTACACTTCTGCCAGACAAGTAACCAGACTGTCTTCTTCACATAAACATATGTTGACATCAGTGAAAAACATGAATATCAACAACATGAATAGTATCCAAATATGATATCATCCAACAATCTCCCTCTTTGGCATTGATGGCAACATATGGGAAAATCCATCAACCCAAAATCAACTCAAAAATACTTTTTTCCTCTGAATACAATCTTCTTAATATCCTCAACATAAATCTCCCCAAAATAGTAAGGATTTGTACATAGATTCCTTCCCCCTTTGACAGAAATGGAAAAGGGTGCCATAACTCATCCGTAACCTTATGTAGCTTTTTCAAATCTTCATGTCCAACAGCTAGGTGCAAGATCGCCAAAATGTGCTCTACTGTTCCTTTGATTATACCCCCTGAGGAGTAGATCCATACATCAAGTCTAGAAAATTATATAGCTCTGAAAGCCACTGTACTGATGCATATCTGCATCAATTAATTATCACAAGGAGGAGCTCTGACCCCAAGCATGCTTCTAAGATACTCAAAAGCATCTTTTGGCAAAGGTTTTGTAAATATATCTGCTATCTGTTCCTTTGTGCTAATATATTCCCATTTTATTTCTTTCTTCGCTACCTTCTCCCTCAAGAAATGATACTTAATAGAAATATGTTTAGTCTTTGAATGCATTACAAGATTCTTTGACATATTCACCGTGATGGTGTTATCACAATGGATAACCACTGGTTCTTCAAAAATTATTCCAATGTTCTTCAGCATTTGTCTCATCCAAACAACTTGTGTGCAATTTATTGTAGCATAAACACACTCTGATTCAACATTAGATTGAGCAATACAGTTCTACTTCTTGTTCAACCAAGAAACCAACCTTTTCCCAAGGAAAAATGCACCACCACAAGTACTCTTTCTATCATCCACATTACCTGCCCAATCAACATCAGTACAAGCCTGTAAAATAAAATCATCTGATTTTTCATACCATAATCCATATTCTGTTGTTCCTTTCAAATATCTAAAAATTCTTTTCACAACAACAAGATGTGTCTCTTTGGGATCTGCTTGATACCTTTCCACAATACCAACTGCATTGGTAGTATCTGGTCTAGTGTGAGTTAGATATTGTAGACCACCAATCATAGATCTATACTTTTTCTGAACTACACTTTGAGTCTCATCATTACTAGTCAGTTTATGTCCAGTCACCATTGGTGTTCCAATAGGTTTACAATCTTCCATTCCAAAATTCTTCAACATTTCCTTAAGATACTTGGTCTGAGATATAAAAATGCCATTCTTACTTTGATTAATTTGCAAACCAGGAAAAATTTTCATTTCACCAATCATTGAAATCTCAAATTCATTTTCCATTTCTTTAGAGAACTTCTTACTCATCTTATCATTGCCTCCAAACATGATATCATCAAAAAAAACTTCTATGATTAAGATTCCCTCTTCATTAGTTCTTAAATATAAATTAATGTCTACATTACCTTTTCTGAAACCAAGATGAAGTAGATACTTGTCCAGTCTTGCATACCATGCTCTAGGTGCTTGTTTCAATCCATGCAGTGGTTTCTTCAGCTTACAACCCATGTCTCCATCCTTTGTCAAAGGAAATCCATCAGGTTGCTCAATGCAAACTTCTTCCATATCACCATTCAAGAATGCTGATGTTTGTCTGTATATTCCATGTTCTTCATAGAAGGTATTAAATAAGTTTGATGTAAACCCTCCACCTTTGTTTGATCTCAAACATTTTATCTTCAAACCAGATTCATTCTCAACTTTTTCTTTAAATAAATTGAATTTGTCAAATGCTTCAGGTTTCTCTCTCAAATATGTAACCCACATCATTTTAGAAAAGTCATCAACAAAAAGTATAAAGTACCTTTCACCATAATATGATCTTGTTCTTGTAGGACCACACAGATCTATATGCACCAGATCCAACTTCCCTTTTGCTGAATAAGATTTTCTTTTAAAACTGCTTCTGGTCTGCTTCCCCATAACACACTCTCTACACATAGTGTTAGATGGCTTTACAATCTTAGGTAGATCTCTTACACCATTAGTCATACTTGCCTTCACAATGTTATCAAAGTTAACATGACAAAATCTTCTATGCCACAGCCAACTATCATCAACCTTCACAATAAAACAAGTAGCTTCAGATGTATTCAATTCAAATACATTACCTCTAGATTTAGTACCAGATGCGATCAAATATCCTAATTTACTTCTGATAGAGAATTTTTCATTAATGAATTTAAACTAATAACCTCTGTCCACTAACTATCCAACACTCAACATATTATGCTTAAGTCCATCAACAACTAATACATTGTCAGTATTAGTCTTTCCATCCAGAGAAATAGATCCAACTCCAATGATAAGTATAGGAGTATTGTCACCAAATCTAACAACACCACCATCATATCTTTTCAATTTCACAAATTTATTTTTATCTCCAGTCATATGATGTGAACAACCACTGTCTATAACCCATTCATATTTCTTTTCAACATGAGATACTAAGGCTTTTTCTTCATGTATAGGTTCATCATCCTTTATAGAAATAAATTCAATTTCATCATAGTCACTATCATCATTAGAAACACCCTCACTAGCATAATAACATTCCTTGTCTTTAGGATAATTTGATTTGTGAAACTTAGGTTTATGCTTAGGAACCCTTGTAGGATATCTAGATGCAAAATGACCAATCTTGTTACATGAAAAACATTTCAAAGGTAATTTGCCTTCAAATTTATACTTACCTCTCTTCTCTCTTCTAGTGATCAATGCTACCACTTCATCTAGCTTTCTTTCTTCCTCCTGTATTTGTTCCCATTCCTCAACATAGTCTCCAAGATCTTCTCTTAGGTCACCATAGCTGGTGCTCACAATTCCTGATAAGGTCCTTTTGTTCTTATGCACGGTTTCCTTGAATGTTGACTCAACTTTAGTTAAAGTATCTCCCAATTCTGCGGCCTTAAAAGTAGTTATTTTTCCAATCAACATCTCTCTAGTGAAGTTTGGTGTCAAGGGTATAATCTCATCTATAGCTTGTACTTTGGTTCTATAAGTAGGTGTCAAAGATATGAGTATCTTTGCAATCACTTCTTCCTCACTGTAAGTACCTCCAGAGTTTCTAATGCCAGTAACCACTTCATTGATTCTCTATCCATGTGCCCTAATGTTCCCATCTTCTCTCATCTTCAATTATTCTATATTTTTCTTCCAATTTTGTAGCTTTGCCTATTTTATAAACTTATCTCCTTCATATAGTGCCTCCAATCTTGTCTAGATCTCATGTGCAGAATCCAAGTCTTTTACTTCTATGAATTCACCTTCAGAAAGTGTGTTGATTAATGATTCCCTTGCAACCATATTACATGAAAATAGTTTCTTTTCATCTTCAGTAGATTTCTCTATTTCATCCTCAGTCGCTATCTTCTCATTCTTCTTTGTGATCATCTAGTAGTCAATTCCCAAACATAGCAAATGTGTTCTCATCTTTTTCTTCCAACTGTCAAAGTTTTCAGGATCAAATTTTAGACTATCCATCATGTAGTAAGACATCTTTAGGATCACCTCAAGTTGTTAATATTTCTCTCTAAGGACCAGTAGATCTCATACCAATTGTTAGGAATAACAGTCCACAAGACAACTAAGAGGAGGGGGGTGAATAAGTTGTGATATAGATTATTAAACTTTAAATTTTATAAACCAAAACTGCAATGCAAATGATAACATAGTAAATGCCAACACAATAACACAATACTTGTTGTCGAGGAGACCCTGTTAAAGGTAAAACCCCAGTGGGAATTAACACCCACTAATAATGTACTGAGAGTATAGTATCCCTGTTAGGAGCTTATTACAACATTATAGTACACAGTCCCTGTTAGGAGACATACCCTGTTAGGAGTCAAGAAAAGTAGTAGGCTCACTGCCCAAAGAAGGTTAAATCCACCCTCAAGGATTCACAATCCAAACAAGTGTATATAGGAATATGCAATCCAATGAACTATCTGATAGCAATAGTCTTTGCTTGGTCAGTGCCAATGGAGTACTCTTATCACAAACTCTTCTCTACATCCATTAGCCAAACAAGCCTTGCAGCTTTCACTTCTCTTCCTTTTCAATCTCTTTCACTACCACATATTTCCAAAAGAAAAAATACTCATATATACCCTATTACAATAATTCATTAGGCCAACCAGTTAAGCTTTCCTAATATACAAATAATTAACTAGGTCGGCCAATTAGGCTTTCCCAATATACAAATAATTGTTTGACCCCTTGCTAAGATACACATGGTACCTATAACAATTAAAAATCAAATACAATCCATTAGGTATACTCCAAGATCTGCAATCCACGCTCACAATTCATATTATACGCTACATGTCTGAAGTTGGTCACCAAATAGGTCTCCTCCAGAATACACGCCACAACTGACATCACCAGAATGCTCACGCCAATTGAACACAACCCAATATTTTAAAATATTTCTTCTATCCTCCAGTAAGTTCGCTTCATCTGAAACATCTTCGCCAGTAAGATATACCCAAAACACAGAGACCTTCTCTATCAAGCATCACAGTTATAGTCTAGAAACCAGTCTTCACTAAATCAACTGTAACATCCTCAATATGTAACATAAAGCCAAGCGACCTTAGGAATAAGTTCAACACACATCCTTATTCATATAACCAACTTTTCTCATTCTGAAACATCCGTACAGTGTCCGTAGACTTCTTCTAGTCAAGTAACCAGTCTGTCTTCTTCATATAAACATATGTTGACATCAATGACAAAACATGAATATCAACAGCATGAATAGTATCCAAATCTGATATCATCCAACAAGAACTGTATTTTTTCTTGTAATCGGGTCTTGAGGACCGATTACAAGTAAAATACTTGTAGTTTCTTTTTTCAATAAAAAAATATAATAAGGTTCTTACAATCTGAAAATCTAGAATATATATTTTTATAAACCATATGATACACATTCGGGCCTTGAAAATATAATTTCATGTAACATACTTGTGTTTTTTAAATTATTAAAATCTAAAATTGTAATGCGACTCTCATAACCCAAAATGTAAGTAGCATACTATGGAAGGATGTGGAAGATATCATTGCATACATGCTTTCCAAGACTAGGATTAAGCTGACAAAGATACGAAATGAGGAGAAGAGGTGGTTTGAAGAAAAAAATAAAAAATAAAAGCTTCACAAAGGGACTAATAATAGAAAGGAAAACCAACAATCTTCAACCCAAATGCAAGAAACATAAAGGAAAACCTTGCATTTTTTGTTTAATAATATAGGTGGAAGAAACTCAAAAATAAGAAGAAGATAAAATATTCAAAATCCATACTTGAAACAAAAATGCTCATAAAATGCCTTGATAGGGTATTCAAAAACACCAATGAATGTTTACCCACCATTTTCAAATGCAAAAAATGGAAGTAAAATAAAAAAGATGAGCTCAACATTCAAACTGATTCGATTTTATAGATCATAAGAATAGGTACAAGTCGACTATGAATTGACTTTTGAAACAATAAATGGATCCCATTGCTATATTTGGGTTTCAAATGAGGCATTACAGGTCATTTTGGGTTCTAAACATGCAATTTAGGTTGTAAAGATCGTATTTCAAGTTGTAGACGCTCAAAATTGGTTAACAATTGTGGTGTCATTTTTGCATTACGATTGAAACATCATTTTGCATTCTAATTATTCTTCTATGTTGAGCCTATGGTCTTTATCATATGTCGACATTGTGTATTTCATCATTATTTAAATATTGAAATTTGTTTAATTAATTATTAACATTTCTCCTAATTTGCATCATAACCCTAATCGGTTTCTCTAATTTAATCATGTTCAAAATCAAAATCAATATTATCAAAATGAATTCAAATCATTATCAATATCTTTGAAATTGATTCAAAACCATATCAAACCTATCAAAATCATTTCAACACCTTTTCAATATCATCAAAATCACTAGAATCAATTCACAGTATTTTCAACATTATTAAAACCCTTTCAAAACCATATCAAATTATCAAAATCGGTTCACTTCCTTATCAAAAGCATCCAATTCGGTCAAAATAAACTAATTCACCCTATTTAGGGTCAAATAACCCTTAATTTATCCCTAACCCTAAGTCTTGATAAATAAATGTACTTTATTTATCCCTTGTCCCTAAACTTTCACAATTAATTATATTCACATTAATTGATTGGCTAATTTCATGATTTTGGGATTTTTAAAATTCCCTAGTTCCTAATTTCTAATTTGAGGGATTAAATGAGTTTTAAATTCAAATATTCCCTCACTTTTCAATTCGTGCTAATTAGCTAGCCTCCATATCCTATTTTCTAGCCACCACCTCCCCTTCCCATTTTCCCACAAATTTAGCCTATCCCTTTCCCTCTGAAATGCTCTTGATTAATGCATTACAATTTATGCAATCAATCATGTCATAATTATGACAAATTCCTATTTGCACATTCATTTACCAATTTGGTGATTTGGATTCAAAATCCTGTAAATTGCTTTCATTTTCCTTCAATCTACAAACCATCATCTTTTGAATTTTCTCGTCATTATCCTCATTTTTATTTTATAATTAAGTGTCTATGGTCATTATAGGAGCTACATCAATTCAATTGGAGAAGTAAGAAAGGACATTGAAGTCCAATATAGGGGGTTTTCTTATGTTTTTCATATTTTATACACTCTTTATCAATTGCTTTAATGTTATGATAGGTTTTGTTTTGTATGCTTTTGGAGTTTGATGGTTTATCTTGCATGCAGATGTTCCCAATTTTTGATGACATATAACTGATTGAATGTTTGAAGATGTTAAGGTGATCACTAAAATGCATAAAGATAATGTAAGACAATTAAATCATTTAATGGATTTTATTGTCATTGATGTCAACTTGATATAATCTGATCGGTTATATACAAAGTGTCAAAAGACTTCAGAGAGATAAATATTATGCTTTCAGTAATGCATAAAAGACCAACATTCACTAAGTGACTACAAACACTGACACTTAGTGGAACCCGACGAACAGAGAAACCCGAGAGAAAAGCCATAGTGATGCCCAAGAAAGAAACCCGACAAGCATTACCGACGAGAAGAATCACAAGCATTACCGACGGCCATAATTACAGTGTTACCTTGACAGACAAACAACACTGACGGAGAAGCCCAAGGAGAACTGAAGTGTTGATTGAAGCCTTCAAAGAGTTAAAACACCAAAAAGAACTGAAGTTCAGAAATGACAAAATACTTAGTTGGCAGAGCTAAAGATAGACTTAACTGGTTGTTAACATTGTTTTCATTGACAAGTTAAAGCCAGAGATAAGTAAAAGATTTAAAGTTGTTTTATCTAGTTGTCAAGGAAAAATCTACATGATAAAAGTTAAGTAAAGCTTTAAGGAAAGATTGGCTAAGATTGCGGATCACGCCAAGAACAAGAAAATCAAGAAGTGAGAAATGGTGATATCATGTCTATAAAGAGACAATCTAATTCATTATGAATTAGGGGAGTGAATAGAGAAAAAGGATGCTGAAGAAAAACTTCATACAGTCCTGATCAATCAAGCTAAGGAAAGAGCTAAAGATTTCTGTGGACACTGAGCAACATAAAAGCACAACATCACTGAGCAGAAAGAAGTGGAGCAAAGGTATTAAAAAGATACATTGATCAGAAAGGTATAATGAGCTTACAATAGATCTGAAAATCTGCAAGTCTAAGTTTTATGTGTGAATAGATCATTTATTGTTTCAGTTTAACCATTGATTCATAAAGTCTTTTAACCAAGCAGAACTTAACAATCCTTTCTATAAGGATCCCATTAATGCACTCATTCACCTCCCCAAAGTTTGCAATATTAGAGTTCTCATATGGAACCACTATCAAAAGGATAATATATGAAGAAGATGATGTGTTCAACATCAATCAAAAAGGTATTGTTCTTTGCAACTTCCTTAACCCTCTTCCCCTACATTAATTTGGACTTGACCAACCAATTTCACTCTAATATCATGACCATTAGTCACAATGACTCTTAAAAAATAATCATCCTTTTAAAAAAAGTAAGTATGAGACATATTCAGTCTCAATAGGTTTGAAAAATTCCTTCTTAGATAAGGTCAAAAATATTGTATGTGATGTATGGTAATTGTTAATAAAAAATTGTACATCTCTTACATCAAATATATATATATATATATATATATATA
>MU223768.1:826286-846298 GCA_018584345.1 Thuja plicata
AAGTTGCTAAAAAAGAGTTGTGTTGAGTGGAATTCATTTGGGAAACTTTTGTTAATGGAGGATTATAAATATGAGCCCATTTGATAAGAAAAGGCATTCGATTATTGATTAAACTTTTGACTTTGTGACTCTGTGCCGGGATTTCTGAATTGTGCCCTTGCTGAAGTATAAGGGTTTCAAATCTACAGCTGAAGTATTGTAGATTCCATTTTGAAGGTTTGCTTGCAAATACTACTGAAGTATAGTATTGTGCACTACGTCTCTCTATTATTGAATCTGTGGCTAGGAGAGGGAATTTATACTGAGTTTCATTCATTGCTATTGGAGTTTGCTGAGAAGTCGATTACACACTGAATTATTGCTGTTGAATCACCTTGTGTTGGTGAATCGCACTATTTTGTTGACATTGAAAGGGGTCTGAATCTGCGCGCCGAAGGTGACTGCATAGCTGTGTGCCTACGTTGTAAATACACGTGGAGTTACAACCAACTATGAGCAACAAACAGGGATCCCAATTTTTGGTGTAATTAATACAGCACTTGGCGTGGGAGAACTTACAGGGCATGATCTTGAACGCAAGTTGTTTCCTTTGGCATTGCGTGGGGATTTTTATTTGTGGTGTCAACCTGCTTGCTGCCACTTGCATGCAAGGACTTCCGCAATATAATAAAGACCATCATCACCTTGGATCGGTACGGTAGATGCATGGTATTTCTGCAATTTTGTTTAAAGTATTGTTTCTTTACAAAGCGTCTGGTATTTGCTGTCTACATTGAGATGTGAGAGAATTATCCTGAATGTTATGTGTTATTTGATACTTGGAAAATTACAAAAGTCTGAACTATTTGCTAAAAGCTTTACAGGAGTTGTTTAATATTCAAAAATCAGAAAGTGTTACTTATTTGGGAAAAGTTGAAAAGATAGTCAATCTGAAATTTGTGTTTGAATGAATTCGTTAAATTTCCGAATTTCACCGAATAAGCATTTGAAATAATTGTGTATGGCCGGCTGAGGAATGTCAAATTGGATTTAAATATTTAAATCAAGGAGTTCTTGCTAGAAAGTGTTATATTTGTGAAAAAATAAATTGAATTATTAGCAGAGCCAGGTTGGGCTTATTACAGAGGACTGTGATGTCCCCGATTTAGCAGGTATCTGAGGGACATGTTTATTAGCCCATCATTGCGACCCTCGTGGGCTAATGATTGGATTTGAGGGTCTCTTGGTTAGAACTTACTATTTATAGTAATTCTCCTTCTGCCAGTTTCCATTTATGGCAAGGTGTCCGAACAGTTGGCTTGATAGAGCAGAGCAGTTGGATTGGCTCGGGTTGATTATATTATTAATTAATTAAGCGTGGCTTAATTAATTATATCTTGGAGTTTATTTATTAAGTCAAGTCATTAAATTTTAATGATAAAGTAATTTGACTTATGTTGGACATTTCATTAAAGTTGATATGTTTATTATATTTTTTAATTGTCCAAAGTTTGGAGAGTGGGAATTTGAAGTTATGAATGGAGTATTGAAGAAGCTAGATGTTTTGAGCCTTCATGATGAAGTTTCAGCTTTGGAAATCCTTCATGCATTACCTAATGATCATTTTTATAAAAACATGGATACCGAAATTGCTCTGGTTTTTTGAAGAAAGGACTTGTGAATTCGTTGTGAATGTGACAAGAGTTTGTATCGAAACATGCAAAAGAATTGTTAATTCTTCATCGCATTTGGCACTTAGAGCTGAGGGATTGGTATCAACGATTTGTGTTCTACATAGCGGATTGATTGGCATCAAAGGAGATCAAACTTCATCATGAAATTATAGTGGATGATCAGATTAGCTGTCGTAGTGTTTGGGAAACTGTTTGTATTGCATGCGGCTCCTCTCCTTCCAACGCGATAGCATACTAGCTGTCGCCTTGTTCCTCTGATTGTCGCGGCTAGCAACATCTATCGTGGCAATGAAATCAGGTTATTACTTAATGAATTATATTGAATACGGTTTATGTATTGGTTTATCAGCTTGACTGGAGTATTTGCGAATTTAAAAGAACTCTCAAAATTTGGTGCGTTTTAGATGTAGAAGTTATTTCAAATTATTCTTTTCTTGCATTGTGAATTTTATATTCTGAAAATACAAAAAGGATATATATATTTATTTATATACATGCAAAACAATTCAAAAATAAATTTCCAGAGGAGGAATAGCAATTGTAGTCAATTTTAGTGTTAGAGCCAGTTAGGTTCTTTACAGCATCCAACACCTAGCACCTTAGTTACCAATGCGTGCCAGAATGGGTGGGATGCGGATGCGGGTACCTGTAGATGCGGGTGCCAGCACGAATGCCTTGTGGGTGCCACCCAGAAGCGCATCCGAGTGCCTGGGATGCGCTTCTGGGTGGCACCCACAGGGCATCCGTGGGCAGCATGCCTAGAAAACAAAAAAAATGACTTTTTTAATATTTTTTTCCCGCTTAAAACACATTGAAGCATGTGCATAATAGAATATTTTAATCTATTTTTTTCTTCTAAACCCTAAAACGACCCTAAAAGAGGTCTTCCAAACAATTTTTAGCTATTTTGTTTTGCAGTTGCACTCTTTTTTCATTTGCTCTCCATTTTTGCTTGTTGAAGGCAAATTGATTTTTACTTGTTGAAGGCAAGTTGATTCTTGCATTTCTTTGAAGTTTGCATATATAATATATATAGTATATATATATATAAAATATATATATATATATATATATATATATATAAACGCATCCAATCACATCCGCATCCCCCCAATAAAAGATTTCACCCATCTGCGCACCCGCATCCCGCATCCGCATCCACATCCGAATCTGCACCCGAATCGACAACTTAGCCTAGCACTATACTCCAATAATCCCCTAGAATGCCATACTCCAACAATCCCCTACAACACTCAAAAATATTGCAATCGCACTATGGGCTACAACTAGTGGATCTCAAAAATTGTTCCTTAAAGGGGAACACTAATCCCAAGACAAAGGTCACAACAGATTTGACAAAGTAAAATCTTCTATTCACAGCTTCCTGAAAGATCGTAGGCCCCATGAGCTGATGATCGCCTTTCTTTGCTAGGAGAAAACAAGTGTGGCTGAAGAAATTGTCTCCTTTTTGTACAACACCCTTGAGAAATATGTATGGTTGCTCCCTTTGGTCAGCCAAATTAGCATCTATTTGGGAGCTAGTGTAATGAGCCCAACCTGGCTCTGCTATGAATTAATAAATTTTGCAACCACAAAATAAGCCTGCCTGGCTCTTCTCTATAAACTCAAACCAAATTTACTCCACAAGATAATATAAACAACACTTTGCTTTTGAATCAAATATTAAACCCTTTTTTTAAAAACGTTTTTTCAATATTTGAAAACAAATAGCAATTCTGCCAGGAAAGATTTAACTCTTTGAAACAATTACAAGACTATGTCACCTATATGGCATTACAATCCGTTTGAAATAACCAGCTATCATTAATTAGAGAGATTGTAAAACGCTACCTTATATAATTCCAAATAATGCTGGCCGCACTGTTTTAACACTAACCGCGACATCTATAAATCACTTTGAATTCATTTCCTCCTCCACGTTTTAAGTGCAAAGGCAGCTAGTGGCATTAAGGCGGCTGGAAACTATGAAGGAAAACGCCAAATCAGACTTCCAGATCTTTTCCTCCCACCCACGATATATTTGTTACTGAATTTCAACCGCAGCCTCCTCTTGAAATTCGTAACCCAAGAACAATGCAAAACTCAAACAGCAATTAAACTTAACACGATTCACAAATCAGGAGACTCCTAAATGAATTCTGAAATGATTCCAGACGTACAAGTGCAAATCGATTCAAGTCTCCAGTAAACCAACCACAAAATGTGGGATTCAAATGTTCCAGCAAATGATATCAGAATTAAATAAATTTGCACCCTCAGTGTGCATGAACAATTTCAGAATTACTTCTTCCTCTAGTAACAGGCAGACAGTATGGAAGAAGAAGGATTGGTTATACTTCAGCAACTGATAGGAGATTAACTTCAGAAGAATCAGTCTTCTAGAAGCCAATTTGAGCCTTATACTTCAGCAAGGGCACAAATCAGAACATCTCCTCAAAGAAAACAAAAAAAATATCATATAATCAATCGATGCCAATCCCCATGAATGAGCCCATATTTATAATCCCTTTTGAAGCCACAGTTTCCCAAAAGAGCATTAGTTAACAACTCTCTTTTTAAACAACTTCTAAATTATAATGATAAAGTATCATTATAATACCGTGGCTTTATTAATCAATAACTAGTATTAATTAATAAAAATTAATTAATAAATATGAACTCATGCGATAAATTCCGCATCTGCTGCTGGTGATGACCGACTGCCATAGCCACCCACCGCACTGCCAAAAATGGCAACTGCCAAAAATAGACTTACTAAAAATAGTAAGTCCCCAGCCAAAGGACTGCATACTCTGAGCACAGTCTGAAGTTCTGATCACTGCCGATACTGCCCTGTCAGAGTTAAACACTGACCAACTGACTTACTAAAAATAGTAAGTCTAGACTTACTAAAAAATAGCAAGTTCGCCAACTGGGACCCTCAAGACTAGGCGTCAACTCACGAGGGTCGTGATGATAAGTTGACCAAGCCCTGCCAATACCTACTAAAAATGGGGTCATCACAGTCCGCCCTCCCCAAGATTGCTTGTCCCCAAGCAATCCCTAAGCAAAATGTATATCACAATCCACCTGGATCCCAATGAAACTGTGTAATATCACTGTCGCGCACAACTGGCCCCTATAGCACCAACACCTGAATAATTGACATCAAGGACAACATCATCCGAAGACTAACTGTAGATGCTGATGGAAAAAACAACTTAGCGGAACTCAGCCCAACTGAAACACCAATTCTGCCAATACCTGAGTCCCTACCACCGTAACCAACCCCTGATAAACTGTCCTAGGTGTATCGATACTGCAAGTGGTCCAACTTGAAACTGCCAATTCCATTTGCAAAGGATGGTACTAACCCATCCCACAATGGATGGTATGGAACTGGAGCCCACCCACATCGATGTAAAACCAAATCCTCTGCCTGTGGGTCAACGAAACATGATGAGCACACCTCACGAAAATGCCGATAGATAGCCCCAATCTCTGTCAATGGCTCATCACTACCAAATTAGGAATCAAGAAATGGCTCCAATCTCTGACTACGCGTAACTGCAGGTTGGGTAGGATCCTGGGCAACCCTATCAGCAAACCCAACCATAAAATCCCTGTTGGGAAGCATTGTAGCCAAGGTCTCTACAATATTCCCCACTAAGCGTCGTATAGCGCAAAAGCCTTGAATGAGAGTATCCTTAGATACTCAGTACGAACTCCCTTGCAAGTTTGCACTCTCAGGAAGATATTCCATGAATGTCTCGGTGCAATAAAAATTATACGTGGAAGCGTCAACCTACTCCCCCGCAACCCACAGCTGATCCTCCTATAAATGTGGCACTCCCAACTGCCTACTGCTACCAGCTATATGAAATGTGGAAATAGATTCGCTTCCATTAGAAGGAAGCAAATCACCATGAGAGCTCGTCTCCACTGATTCTCGCACCTCCTCTATGCATGCGGCGCCCAAATCCTGGACGGATGTGTCTGCCACATCATCATGTCCTTCATCCCCAACCGTCGAAGCCAACTCACCACGAACCACCTCAATGTACAATTGAACTGGGTCTAGGGCTGGTGTGGACTGAACATGCTCCAACTCTATGGTCACCTCCTCCAATCGTGACTATGACTCCTGTAAAGCCAACTGGGTACACTGCATTGAGTCCACGGTCACCTCAAGCTCCTGGGTAATCTCAACCACCTCCTCTTTCCCTAACAATGTCTCATAACAGGTACTGTCCCACTCTAGAAGGTAATCCCTATCAGCAACTAACTGTGTGTAATTATGCTTCAAGACCCTGACAGCCTCTCGAAGTGCATGAACCTCTGCTAGGGAAAGACTACTATCACCGTGCTCATTTGAAATAGGAGCACCCCAACCAGATGCGGCTAACATCTGACGAATCACATCAAAATGCTCAACAACTGAAGAGATGTCTCTGTCACTCACCTTCAGCTGACTAGACACATGATGCCTCCGTAAGCCCTACCTCCTATGCAAGCTCTCCGTCCCAGTGACTGCAGTGTGACAGTAAACTGACCCAGAACTGCTCACCCCATGTGTGTCACTGTCCTCGCACACATCTACAACTGCGATACAACTCATCGGTACCACACCCAACACCTCAAGAGAAGAAGCGGAAACCCTAGTAGTATCGCCAATAACAGAGTCCCTGTGAATCCTGATCCTGGGACCCCTCCAAGAGCAGCTCAGAGTCATCACCCAATATCTGATAAGGAATGTCATCCCCCATGCAACCTATATCATCATCTAACAAATCATCTGAAGTGTTCATACTCACTGCATCTACATCCCCTAACAAATGCTCAACTGCTATCTCCTGACTCTGTACATCTAAATCAATGTCAGGGTGTGAGTCAATAACTCCTGAAAATGAGCCGACATCTGCCAACTCAGCTGTAACACCCTGATCATCAATACCACAACAAGGTAGCTCCATACTCTCACCTATCCCTCCTGAGAGGGGTGCTGCCTCTCGCTCCTAAGCTACACTACGACAGGTGACATATAAATCTCCGATAACATTTGCCTCGAGAGAATTTGGACCATCAGAGGCAACTATTGTATCATCTTCTCTGCACCAATTGCAGCAACTACTCGGAAAGCCTCAACCTGCTAAAGCTCAGTACTACAGTTTACCACTGGTACAGACACGTCCACCTGTCTATGTGTGGAGTATCTATCATCAGATCCATGAGAAGGTGTCATACTATATACTGGTGGATCTGCATCTCGGACACCTGTCGAGGAAGACTCAAGCCTCCTACCCTGCGATCTCGATGCCGGCCTACTGAAAGCAGAAACCATGTACCTCGCTGCCCTATCTACTGTCTCTGGATCCGACAGTCTTGTCGCCATCCTCTGCTAATGCAGCCTAAGTCTCTCCATTAATGTATTTATTTTGTCACTATTTCCCGCACTGCTGCGCCGGCTCTCGGTGCTACGCCGTGTATCTATCCATAGTAAAAAATGCAAGAGTGTTGATCACTCTAAATATAACAGCAGATATGCATTAATAAATATTTTCCTACCCCACAGGATGGCAGGAAACCGCTCTGATACCACTGTAATGAGCCCAACCTGGCTCTGCTATGAATTAATAGATTTTGCAACCACAAAATAAGCCTGCCTGGCTCTTCTTTATAAACTCAAACCAAATTTACTCCACAAGATAATATAAACAACACTTTGCTTTTGAATCAAATATTAAACCCTTTTGGTCCGTTAATGGGCCTGCTAGGGTTAATCCTCTTCTAAGGAAGGATAGGTGTTTCTGACAACCGCCAGAGGAAGGCTGGATCAAAATCAATTTTGATGGGGCTGCTAGAGGTAACCCGGGCATCTCCGGGTGTGGGTGCATCGCACGGGATCTTGAAGGCAATACAGTAGCTCTCGCAGCGAAGAGGTTACGAGATGGGACCAATAATGAGGCAGAATGTGAAGTTGCAAAAGAGGCTATCTTACTGGGAGTTAAGATGGGCTTTAGGAAGGTGCACTTGGAAGGGAATTCTAAAATCATCATAAATGGGATCAAGAAAGGCAAACTGGAGTCATGGCATCTTGACAAGCACATTAAACAGATTAGGTGCTTTATGCTGGAGTTTGAAGATTTCCGGATTTCCCATGTCTATAGGGAGGCAAATGTGGTGGCCGACAAATTGGCCAACCTGGGAGCAAATAACCCCCCTGGGAATCAGAACGTTATATTTGAAGACTTCGGCCTTCTCAAATTGGATTAAATTGAAATTGAGTTTTATTGATTAAAACCCACTTGCCTCCTTTGATGGAGTGACTTTCAATCATTATCCCCAATCATGTGCATTCATGGCAAAGAAAAGCAACACATGTGATTAAGCCGCATGTAGGAAGGAATTGGAATGCGTGTTTCCAGACCCTTCGTGGGAATGCCTTTATATTGGAGAATGGCCTCACTTCTCGACACACATTGAGCAGAGATTTCGCAGAGTTGTAGTTTCAGTCATGGAGGCAAACTTTGCTTTGGAATCTTGCAACCAAACGCAGGCATACGAGGGGAAAGTTACGGCCCGACGCCTGAAGCACATATTTCTCATTGAAGATCAGGCCTTCTTGAGTGTTGTCATGGACTTCTTCGGCCCGGAATTTATGGATGCATATTGGCGGAGGAGGTCGAACTTGGACATTGCTTCACTGTTCGTGGCACTGGCTTTGCTGGTGGGGGAGTTGAAGGAAGAGGTCCGCAAGGTCATAGACGCATGCATTGACTCGCAGTGGCTCCTGGGGGTTGATGAGATCATCAATAGGGCCAAGCTAGGGGTCTGGTAGAACACGGGGCTGAATCCATGGAGACAAATTGGAGGAGGAGATACTACTCTGCAGCCTCTGGTGGTATGGTTGTTTGCAACCCCACGGGAAGTCCACCTGTCGAAAGCAGCCAAGGCCTGGCGGACTGTGATCACTTTTCTGCAGGAGAATATCTGGGGTGAGGAGGTCGGAAACAAGGGTTTCATGAAGGCGACCCCCAGAAAGAGCGTGCGACCACACGGCGAGCCATTTAGGCACCAATTGAGCAAGGGCAGACGAGATGTGACTGGGGCATCCACAAGTGCAGGTGTTGATGCCTTTTGTTATTCTCTTACTTGCATCAACTTTGTTGTAAAGGGGCAAATTGAGGGCTTCTAATGTCCTACTTTTCACACTATTGTAAGAACTTTATCTTATTAATACAATATAATATGTTACTGATAAAAAAAAATAAAATATTAAACCCTTTTTTTAAAAACATTTTTTCAATATTTGAAAACAAATAGCAATTTTGCTAGGAAAGAGTTAACTCTTTGAAATAATTACAAGACTGTCACCTATATGGCATTACAATCCGTTTGAAATAACCAGCTATCATTAATTAGAGAGATTGTAAAACGCTACCTTATATAATTCCAAATAAATGCTGGCCGCATTGTTTTAACACTAACCCCGACATCTATACATCACTTTGAATTCATTTCCTCCTCCACGTTTCAAGTGCAAAGGCAGCTAGTGGCATTAAGGCGGCTGGAAACTATGAAGGAAAATGCCAAATCAGACTTCTAGATCTTTTCCTCCCACCCACGATGTATTGGTTACTGAATTTCAACCGCAGCCTCCTCTTGAAATTTGTAACCCAAGAACAATGCAAAACTCAAACAACATTTAAACTTAACACGATTCACAAATCAGGAGACTCCTAAATGAATTCTGAAATGATTCCAGATGTACAATTGCAGATCGATTCAAGTCTCCAGTAAACCAACCACAAAATGTGGGATTCAAACGTTCCAGCAAATGATATCAAAATTAAATAAATTCGCACCCTCAGTGTGCATAAACAATTTCAGAATTAATTCTTCCTCTAGTAACAGGTAGACAATATAGAAGAAGAAGGATTGGTTATACTTTAGCAACCGATAAGAGATTAACTTCAGAAGAATCAGTCTTTCAGAAGCCAATTTGACCCTTATACTTCAGCAAGGGCACAAATCAGAACTTCTCAGAGAAAACAAACAAAATATCATATAATCAATCGATGCCAATCCCCATGAATGAGCCCATATTTATAATCCCTTTTGAAGCCACAGTTTCCCAAAAGAGCATTAGTTAACAACTCTCTTTTTTAACAACTTCTAAATTGTTATTATAATAATAAAGTACTATTATAATAACATGGCTTTATTAATTAATAACTAGTATTAATTAATAAATATGAACTCATGCGATGAATTCCGCATCTGCTGCTGGTGATGACCGACTGCCATAGCCACCCACTGCACTGCACTGCCAAAAATGGCAACTGCCAAAAATAGAATTACTAAAAATAGTAAGTCCCCAGCCAAAGGACTGCATACTCTGAGCACAGTTTGAAGTTCTGATCACTGCCGATACTGCCCTGTTAGAGATAAACACTGACCAACTGACTTACTAAAAATAGTAAGTCCAGACTTACTAAAAAATAGCAAGTCCGCCAACTGGGACCCTCAAGACCAGGCGTCAACTCACGAGGGTCGTGATGATGAGCTGACCAAGCCTTGCCAATACCTGCTAAAAATGGGGTCATCACAACTAGGCAATAATATTTCTCAAATCTATCTTCTTTTTAACTTGAAATAAACATGTGAAAGGATGGGTATGGCTAGATAATATATATAATACCACCATAAGATGGACTCGCTTGCTATAGACTTGTAAAATAAATAGTTGATTTCTGAACTCCAGCCAAATAAATATTGCGTTCACCAATAAAATATTCTAAAATCAAACAATGATTCTGCATGTAAAATGAACTCATTGTCAACTGAAAATGTAATGTCTCCTTTTTGAGATGATATAGTTTATGATTGTATTAGCCTATTCTTGGCCCTCGTAGGCTAAGTCAGTTGGTTAGAGGGTCCAAATTGGCAAAATAGGAGGCTCTTTCCCTTCTGGAGGTTAGAAGTGTTCAGGATTGGTCTTCGTTTGGGTCACTTTGGTACACTTACTATTTATAGTAAGTCATTTATCCAACATTTCTATATTTGGCAGGGCACCTGCTCTGGCCTCAGTTGCAGTGTTGACCCTTGGCATCTTTGTTGATCAAGTATGTAGGGATTTACTAATTATAGTAAGTCAAGGGTTGATAGAGATGGACCCCTACTATTTTTAGTAAGCCAGGTGGTTGCGCAATGGAAGCAGTGGTTGACTTACAGGTTCAGATGGGACAGATAGACGATGAGTAATCAACAAGATATTAAGGTTATAATGACATTAATGAAGTTATTTATAATGGTTATCTTATGAAGTTATTAACTTTACAAAATATAATTGTGTGAGGGGCCATTATATTTAGTGGAAAAAGTGCACTTTAATTAATGCCATAACCCAAAATCAACCACAAATGCAAATATAAAGTCATTAAAAGAGACTTATTGAAAAAGATTCATGGATTGAACTTCATGAGGATGTTATAAAAAGCCAAGGAGAAAATCGATTCATTATGTTATTGACTACTTGCTTTGTTATTGGGAGTTCTTGATCTTTGAGCCATGAAACCTAGGGTTGCTGTGATTTCCAGCATTGGAGGACGCTAATTTTCCAGTGTTTGTGCAATTCTGAGACTGTGAAAGACCAGTTGAATTATTGCTTATCAGTGGGGCTTCATTCAGAGGTCCAGATTATGCAGATTGGTTGAAGTTTTTGAGGTATTGAAGGCTGAATCAAGGATAAAGCTACAATCGACTCTTAGCAGCTATAGCAGTGTTTTAAAGACTGATTTTGTGCTTCATCTGCATAGTTTAGGGTGTGGATTGAATTGAATAAGTATAATCTATAGAGAATTTGCAAGGTTGGGCTAGTAGTAACAGATCACAGCCCCTTTGTGACTGAATTGGTGGATTTTCAAGGCAGCTGCATGAGTATTCAGGGCCACGTGAGACCTCAGGGTTAGATGTTTGGCCTTTAGCATTGACCGATCAACATTTGGTGTTAATTTCTATCTCCAAATTGGGCGCTCAACAGATTATTGACATTGCTTTGTGATTTGGATGGAGTATTGACATATTCTCAAGGCTGTGTCTGGATTCCAGGTTCCTCTTATAGCTGCAAGTTTATTTCAGTTTGTATATTTTCCATTGATATGCATTGTTATTATTAATCGATATAACAAGGCAAACTCTGTTGGTGAATTTGCAAGCATTTTCAATTTCATTTCATGAGTTTATTATTTGCAAATTCCAATTTATATAATTTCAAAAAGACATAAGAGGACAAATCATTGCAAAAACATCAAAACCCTATCAGTTGCCAGAGTGATTAGAGTTTGAGCCAGCAGGGCTCATTACAGTGGTATTAGAGCTTGCATGCAAAGTGTTTGACAAAATGTCAAACATCCACAATTGAAAAAAACTTAAAAGAGTGACAAGGGGTTCTTACATACAACTATCAAATTTCAAGACAACATTTCATTTGCATAGAAAATCAGAGGGTTGGTGAAGTTAGAACCTGTTGGGTTTCTTACAGAAATTAACTGAATCTGAATCAATTGTATGTTGAAAGTTCTTCAATCTTCATCATGATTTCTGAAATCTTCAATATGATCCTAAAATAATCTTTCTGCATGAACACAATCCCTGGATGGATACGAGGGGTTTTTTCCCAAAATCCAATTGAGAAACTAAGAGGGTTTTTTTCCTTTGATTTCAAAACCAAGCCAGTTTTTGTTCTCAAGCCAAAAGATGAACTTCGATGCTCAATTTTCAAAAAAGGTTTTTGGCCGACAAAGAATAGATGATCTTCCTCGAGTTCAACTTCTTTTATAATCACTTGTTTTCTATTTTTAGCCTCCTAAAGAAGTCTCTTGGATTTCTTGTTCTTTTTTAATTTAATATTTCAATTTGATCCCTTGTTCTAGCATCACTATTGACATCATTTTAAGCCGTCTTTTAGAAACACCTTATATTACCTTTAAGCACTTTATAATTTGAAAATAAAATATAAGTTGTCTTTATAAGATTAAAATACTTTTTTGGTAACTTAAATTAAGTTATTTAGTCTCTTAAGAGCGCTTAGTGAAAAAATTGCCAAGAAATGTATTTAGATTCAAATGTAATTACTTGAGTTAGATGAGTGGAAACCGGCATTGCTAGGGGTTTTTTTTTGTTTTTTTTCCTGCATACTTTGGTTTGTCACTTTTTTCGTCCCTTGCATCATACCGCATTAACTGCGGGAGCTTTAGTTTTAAAATGGCCTCAACCAACTTCAACCTAATAGTCGTTGTTGGTGTTGATAGTTTGGTGTTTGGTGATAGTTACTCCTTCAAACAAGCACCCCTAGAAATTTGTGTTGAAAGTGTTTCACAAGGTATGACATTTGATACCCCTACTGATGTAGTTTCACTCATTCCAGAATTCGATTTTTCATGTCAATGATTAAAGAAGCACACTCTTATAGGATATTTTGTTGGGAGTGTCCCCTCGGAAAGCATGTTATGAAATTGGGATGCTAAGTCATGGGCCACTCATAGGATTTGTTTTGATGGAGTCCAAAACCTCACCAAAGGGTTTTTTTCTTTTCCTTTTCATTGAAGTTAGTCATGTTCAAGCTATTTTTCAGCACGACCCTTGTTATGTCAGGTCATTTTTGTTAGTCTTCCATCCTTGGTCTCGAGAGCTTTCCATCTCTGATGGCAATAAGCTTTGTGTGCTTGTTTGGATAGAGTTTCAGGTCTACCTTTGCCAAGTTGGCATTTCCTTCTAGCTATTGCTTCCTTGTTGGGGAAGGTTATTTGTGTTGAAGTTGACCATTTTTATCATGCTCGATCCCAGAAACAGATTTGTGTCAAAGTGGACTTGTTTCGTGACCTCAAAGACATGATTGATATTCAAATAGGAGGTCTTTGTCATACCAAGTGTATGCTCTATTTGAATTTACCAGATACATGCTTCCAGTGTCAATCCTCAAAGCATAAAAATGAAGGATTGACTATTGGTTTCTCCAAGGGTTCCTAATCATAGTAACATCGCCTATGGGGACGGGGGGACAAGTTTCTAGGTAGGGGGATAGAGGGGCCTCAATTTTGGGACGACGGGGGACCGGGGGGGGGGGGGGGGGGGGGGGGGGGGGGGGTGTGTATATACTATATACTATACATGTGGTACTTAAAATCCTAGTTATGAAAAGATGTATAACAATACAAGACATAAAGATGTAAAACAATAACTGTAAAATAGTAAATTAGAATTACTAAATACTTGAACATTGCATTGAACATTGAACATTGAACAATAAAATTTTAAATAGTCGAATCAACAAATGGAAGAGTTCTATTATATAATAGATATCAAAAGTATGAGTATCTAATTATAAAGATGATTACATTGAGTAGCATGATATGAATATCAAAACAAGCACAAACTAAACAATCAAAATGCCAAGGCCCAAAATGTAGTGAAAGGAAAAAATGAATAGAAATGAAGCTTAATAGTGTTTTGAAGGAATATAACACAAGAGATGGGCCCCACATACCCCTAAGGTTAGAATAAAACCCATAAAACAAATAAAAAAGTTTTTTTTTTAAATGCACTTTGTGTAGTTGTCGTGATAGGTGACGCCTGGGAGTCTCCTGAGAGGTTGAGGGACGTTGTTTCGTTTCCCTGTACCCTTAGGGGATGCAGGGACATCCCCACGTTTCTGGCGGACGACAACAATTTGGGTGGCGCTGCTGGGGACACTAGAACGCCATCCCCACGTCCCCATTTCGGGAACGCTGGGGATTTGGGGGAGGACGCATCCCCGGGGTACACTGTTCCTAATATTTGCATGCTCCTCAGGCTTCTAAACTAGAGGAGAAATGGACAACAGTGACTCACAATGGGAAGTTTGTCCCATCTAGCAATGCACTACGCGAATCCCAAGAGCTTGTTGCTACATAGCCACAAAATGTTGACATAAACCCTTCTTTGAAGTGAAAAGATGTTGCCATTTCCACCGACATTGAGGTTCTTGTTTGTCCAAAATTTGTGTGAACACCTTAGCTGGCTTCAATTCTCTCTTCTTAGCTGCATAGTTTGCACCACTCTTACAACCGTTTTGGGTGCGGGGAGGAAGGCAAGATTGTTCCGAAAAACAAAGGAATGGTATGCCTAGTTTTCAAAAGGCTTCAGACATGTAGAATCTATACTCCTCTTTAGAGGACGAGGATGCTATGCAAGACTTTCAATCATGAATTTTCTCTCATGCAATGTTTGAGGTCCAACTGACCTTGCTAGGAAGTATTATGTGCGAGATACTTGACAAAATTATCTTGGTATTGATGTGTTATGTCTTCTAGAAATTAAGATTGCTTCTTTAATGCTTTTTGTAGATGTTGGGTTATTTGGCCGGTTGGCCTATTTTGCCTCCAATCTTGAGGCTGGTCGTGAAGGCTTGTTACCCTTCTTGCGCCACATTCTTGTGTGATTGACCATGAGTCAGATCCTACTCAACAACTTGTTTAGATCCTCATTCAATCGATAATCATTCTTTTGGGATCATTAATGTTTTTTCTCTCGATGATGTTGTTGAGAATTTGTTCTCTGGCAATGGATGGCGGATACAAGTCTCCTTCCTTTTGGGTTTTGTGCGAAAACTTTAATATGGTTGAGGTGGCTTTTTACAAAGAGAGGTCCTTGCCTTTCGGTTGAACAACTGGTGAGTGAGAGGTGTGGTTCTACATTTGCAATAAATTGGGTCCTTATGACCCCAATACATTCCACCGCCACTCTCAAGTTGTTTGCATATGTGGAGTAATTTCCAGGCGGGAAATGATAGTCCTTAAACAACTTGATCGTGCCATGATAACGTCACTATATTTTCCTTTTTGCCTCCTGTCAAGATCTTCTGATGATGCCTCTTCCCGAGGTCACCTTGTTAGACCACTTTCTTATTAATTGGCAAGTGAGTTCAGAATGACCCTCCAAAACCTAGTTTTTTTGTCTTTGCTGAGCAATTAGCCTAGGTTGCCCCACATTCATAGGGTTTCAAACTTGAAGTGCCATCCTAGTCAACAGTTTGGGTGGATAGCTTGGTGCAACCATTCTATTCAATGTACGTCCCCTTTCTTCGTATCTATGGTGGGTAGTTAGCCATTTTCTATTGACGGTCCTATGAGGCTACCACCTCGGATCTCAACTATGCCAAGGAGGCGCTCTCTACAAACCTGTTCTCGTTTAGTTTTCTAGTCCACGTGGCTCAGCTTTGCCAACATATGTAGATTGTTGACAATCATGCGGCTAGAGGGGCTCAGATCAAAGTCAGAATGCAAGATGATTCAAGAGTGCCCCCGGGTTGTCTTGTGTAGGTTTTTCGAGGCTCAACATTGATTTTCTAGCAATTGCTCTCCATAAAAGGATAAAAAAGACGCAACCAACTTTATGTTTGATGACAAAGCTCCAGGATGTGATGGTTTCCCCTGCAATTTTTACAAAGCTCTTTGGCCGTGTGTGGGCTTCGACCTTCATAAGGTCTATCTAAAAGCCTTTCGTAACCAGTGTTTAGGTAAATTGGTCAACAAAGGAAACATCAAATTCATAACTAAACCGGGAGACATTGAGGAAATTTCTAACTCACGGTTGATCACGCTGCTAAATGTTTCATACAAGATTATTTCCAAGGCATTGGCTCTGAAGATCATCATATCCTTCCCCAAATTGTTTTCCCTGAGCAAACTAGATTTATTAAATCCAGGTTCACCCTGAGTAGTATCATTGTTGTTTGGGAAGGTATGGAATGGGCCCGAGTCTCCAAACAACGAGCCTACTTTTTGAAAATTGACTTCGCCAAGGCTTATGATGACATTGTGTGACCCTTCATTCTAGCTATGCTTGGTCCTTTGAGGTTTGGTCCTAGCTTCATCCAATCTATCAAAATGCTTTTCAACAATGCTTTCGCTTGCATTACAATTAACGACCACCAGTTTCAGGCCTTTGGGCTTCACCATTCCATCCAGTAGGGGTGTTCACTTGCTCCGTCTTTGAATGTTCTTGTTGCTGAAGGGTTGGTTATTTGTTGGAAAACGCTCTCCTCTGGGAGGTTCAAATGATTGCCCTGCCTAAGTCATCTAACTAGTTGGTTAATGGTAACTTTGTGGATGACTCATTTCTCATGCTTATTGAAGAGGAGCAAAATATTAAAGAGGCCCTTCAATCCCTCGACATCTTTTGCCTAGCTTTTGGGTTAGCCATTCACTGGCATAAAACTTAGTGTTAGCATCAATTCATTCTTCTAGTGCTTCCTTGGCTTCTCAGCTATGGCTTGAAATGGATTGGTCATGGGGAAATCTTTCAATTTTTGGGCATTCCCTTTGCCTTTTAGGCGTCTCTAGTCAACCTTTGGAATGCAGTCCTTGCTAGAATTGAGAAGAAGCTCTCTTATTGGATCACCAAGCCACTTTCATTGGCTGGTAAATTTCAGGTGTGCTCTAAAATTCTTGGGGTCCCTCATGTGTACTATTCCTCTTGTTGGGCCCTTTCCAAAGCTTTCCTACATGAAGATGGAGAAGCTTCTTTGTGATTTTTTGTGGGCCTCTTTAGAAGACGACAAGGGTTTTCACCTTGTTTCCTAGGAATTTTGTTGTTTCTTGTACGACTTTGGAAGCCTTGGGTTTCTATCCGCTTAGCGACAAAGGATGGCTCTTTGTGTTAAATGGATTGTGTGCTATTTCTGGGAATGAAGCTCGGAAAATTCTCCTTAGGCATTGCATTTCCTCTGGTTTTCCGACAAGTTGGCTTGCTTGGAAGGGGATTGGTTTTCAAACCCTTTTGGTCATGAAAGACATGGTTCATATTGATGGCACTTTTGTTGTCAAAGGCATTTGGTGTGCATGGGAAGCCATTGACTTTGGTGGGCTGTTTTTGGCTTTTGAGATGGGTTATCTTTTAACTAGCACAACCTTTGATGGTCTCCACTTACTCAAATTCAAGGACTCCCTTTGGCTCATTTTCTTTTTGTGCTAAGTTGCTAACTAGGGTTTGGGTACTGGTACGGGCAGACCAATTTTTTTCCTTGGAGATATATATATATATATATATACAAATTTATATGCATGTTCAAACATGAAAGTTATATATATATAATCTTATAAATTTATATATGCATGTTCAAACATGAAAGTTATATATATATAAAGAAGAGTGATACTCATAAATCCATAATTGCCAATAAAATTATAAAGAAAATACCTTATATATCATATTCATAATTTGCAAAAATTATAATATTCAAGCCTCAGAATGTCATTCCTTCCTGCCTCCCTTGTCGATCAAAGCTTGTAAACTTCCATTTGGGAAAGGTGGGTGCGGTGTTGGTGGAATGGGCCCATGGATTCGTCTTGGAGAGAGAAATGGTGATAAGAACCTAGTCACACCATTTTAGGAGCGTAGGCCTTTGCCTTAGCATTCATTAGAGCCCTTGACAGACATATGCTACCTCTATTTGGCTGGAATATCATCCAGAGTGGACTCCAAAAAAAAATTGACCTCTTTCGACCATTCTTTTGAAATTAGTTTAGTTTCAGCCATTACACAGGAAAAGGAGGTGGAGTTTGCGAGTTCGACTCGACATTAATCCTTTTTATTTAGTCGGCACAGGCGAGACATGAATTATCCAAATCTAAATCTATGAGAGAGAAGAGGGTGGCAAGGAGTGGTGGTATAGCTGTAGCACACGTGCTTTTCTTAACACAATAATTTCTCATTTTATTTTTTGTGAATCACTACTGCAAGTTCCTCTTGGTATGCTTGAGTGCGGCCTAGGCACCTAGGTTTCCTATAGGTTCAACCTAGGTTGACCCATAGCGGACCCAAGTGTCGGGGCTGCACCTAGGACGAATCCAAGGGTGGACCCAAACCATACCAGGTCTCGAATCACACTCGCATCGAAATCCAGAGAAAAAATGGACCCAATATCTTAGTTTTTGTGCCTTGCGGTTTCACAAAAAGGGCATCCATACTCCCTATAATGTGTTCTCTAGAGCTACTACAAATCTCTGCCCTTGGAAAGATTTGAAAATTGACATTGTTATGTTGGCTCTTCCTTTAGATATGATTCACAATCGACATTCGTATAGTCAAACCTTGGTGGGAAAATTGGCGTTGGTCTCCCAACACCACTTTTCGCAACTACAAGCTGTGTTTGGGCCGCACCTTCTATGGTGCCTTCTTTGAACTTATGGTGGTATTTGCAGTCACCTTTGTCAGTTTGGCAATGCCGATTCCACAATATCTGGTTGGTTGTTATTGAGCCTATGCTCACCCACTTTGCATGGTGTATTCTTTTCCAAGGCTTGCCTATGGACTGTCACCGTCGACATATTGCTTCACTAGGTTATTTCAACTCTTGATGGACGAAAGATCCAACTAGTCTGAAATAAGATTGGTCAAGACTCAATATATTCCTAGATAATTACTTATACTCTGAAATTAAAGATAGCTCAATATATATGTAGGAAAGTTATGGATTCCATTTCAGTCAGATACTTAGAGCTCTAAATTTGTAGTAAATGAATCAATCCAACTTCAGAAAAGTGCATATAGCTGATTTTTGTTGTACTCTTGGACAAATGAAAAGATTGGAGGATTCAAATTGGTAGATCACTTAAAAGCTAGAAAAATGCAAATCAAATAGGACCTAAGAATGTTCTTAGGAAAAGATCTAAACGAGGCTCACAAGAAAACTACAATTCTCAAGAAACTCATTCCAATAAAAGGAGTAAAACAAGTATCATAAACTATAGCTATGAAAAACAGGACTGGTCAATGGTGTCCAGATTTATCTAAATTTCTTGATAGCAATTAAATTTAAGGAAAATTAAGGCTGTAATGTCCCCATTTTTCAGTAGGTCATTGAAATGATGGTGCCAGGTCATTATTGCGATCCTCGTGGTCTGGCGAGGGGTTTAGAGGGTCTTTGGTGTGAACTTACTATTTATAGTAAGTCAAGGGATAGTTCCGATGAACTCAGATGAGTTAGAGGAGTTGAATGATGCTCTCGGTTTTCATTTCTGGCTCTCGGTTTGGGCTCCAAGAATCTTGGAGAGAGCGTCTATTTTTAGTAAGTCACCCCGTCAGGTTCGTTCATCATCTTTTATCATCAGGATCACTCCAGTGCAAACAGATTTCTATTCTGATGCTTCTTCAGTGGTTTTCGCAAGACAGGTGAATTATTATTATTATTTGATTAAATTTGCTAAGGTTGCCATTATTGTTGGTATTATATGTTGGGCACCTTAGTGTTATAGCTCGTCGAAACCGGGATGAAAAGTTTTAAATCTTGGGCACAAG
>MU223768.1:850907-865086 GCA_018584345.1 Thuja plicata
TCATTTCTGGCTTCCGGTTTGGGCTCCAAGAATCTTGGAGAGAGCGTCTATTTTTAGTAAGTCACCCCGTCAGGTTCGTTCATCATCTTTTATCATCAAGATCACTCCAGTGCAAACAAATTTCGATCCTGATTCTTCTTCAGTGGTTTTCGCAAGACAGGTGAATTATTATTATTATTTGATTAAATTTGCTAAGGTTGCCATTATTGTTGGTATTATATGTTGGGCACCTTAGTGTTATAGCTTGTCGGAACTGGGATGAAAAGTTTTAAATTTTGGGCACAAGAAATAGGGGCCTTGCGTGTCATAATTTCCTGATATTGATGAAAAGGTCATTTTTTGGAGCCAAATGAGTTAATAAATTATATTACTCAATACCTGCCTAAGTATAAAAGTGCTTCAAGTGAAAAGTGTGTGAGAGAAGACACTTTTTAATTATAAAAGCAATAGACAAGGCATTCATTCATTATCTATTGAATATTGATTATTGAATTTGTTCTTGGGAATTGTTCGTACTTATCTGTGCCCTAGCTGAAGGGTCAAATTAGTTGATTGAAGACTGATTCTTCTTCATCTAATCCACAATTGATTGTTGTTGTATAATCAATTGCCTGTAATCGATTGTTGTTGTATAATCGATTCATTCTTCCTTTGTGCTGTCGTATACGATTGAAGAGATTTTGAATTCTGGTTGCATTGAACTGAGACCTGCTCAGAGGTCGACTTCTTGATTTAGTGAAATATACTGGAGCTGACAGTAGTATCAATCGGACGAGTGATAAGAGGAGGAATCTCTTCGGAGTACAATACTACTGGAGAGAGTAAGCGTTGCAGCCAGTCGGCATTTACACTGAGCCGCGTGAGTTACAGACTGCACCAGAGACGTGGGCTCTATTCAAGAGCAGCGTGATTGCCAGCCGCGACTGCAGAGGGTTTGAGAACGTGGCTAGAAGCCACACGCGGTCAGCATAGGCCGTAACTACAGTGCGAGCCTAAGCTGCTGCGCACAAGGTAGCTGCGGGCCATCCATTAGCAGCTGTCGTGCGGCCATAGCAGCAAGCTGCAGAAGAGACAGCCACCATTAGCATTCACGCCCAGGCATCACTGGGAAGCTGCGACAAGAAGATCAGGTTCCTTTAAATGTTTGTTTTTATTTTGCAAATAAGAAACCACTGATGAATAAATTGTAATGTTTCCAGTTCATTGAATAAGGAACGAATTCTGAAATTCATGCATTACTGTCAAATTTCGTATTATACTATCAATCTATGCATTGTGTTATTTCAAAAACTACAAATTGAATGGATAGAAGTACATATTCAGTTTATTAAACATTCTCCTAGAAGGAAAGGTTCCGAGTTTCAGTGATTTCAGTAGTCAGAGTCAGTTGGGCTCAATCACAGTGGTACCAAAACTTGCTTGCCAACATGTACGACAAAATGCCAAAAGTGTGATTTGCAGAGAAATTGATAAAACTTAGATGGTTTGAAGATGAGGCCAAGTTAGGCTGATCACAAAGGCAACCTTCTTGGGGTATAAGTCACGCTTCTATGTACGGACCTCCTTTTATAATATTGTGCCATGTTCATTTTGACATCATTTAAGCTTGCCATATGGTTATTATGTCTGTGAACTATGTTTGACCAAGAATATACTTAAGTATGTCCATAGGATTTTAATTAATTGAAGCCTTAGAATGAGATGTTTTTGAAATATTTGTTGTGGTTGGATCAACATTTGTCATCTTTGTAGGATTATGGGTGAAGAGGATTAAATTAATGTCATTTACAATTATGGGATTTCTGAGTAGGCAGGGTGGAAAATAATATATATTGTTGCCAGTGAGACCATTATATTTTTATATGCGACTTTATGGGGAATAGGGTGGTAGAGAGTTGTAGGCCAAATCTATAACCTTAAGTAGATCTCCTTGCAAGATGAATTGGAATATGATCTATTTAGTATTACCTATAGCTTAATGCTACACAATATAAATATGTTGGATAGGATAATGTGTGGCATATAAAACAAAAACAAAAAGGGAATCAATACCATCAAAGAAAAATATTAATATAATGTTGGGTGATTGATTAATTGGTGTCTACCTGATATTACAAGTGGTGTGTAAGCTATTGTCCTCAATTTTGTATTCGCAAAATTAGACAACCCTATGTGAAATTTTGTGGTTTAAATTCTTCAAGGCGACTCTTTGTTTCGTTTTTCTTAGTTTTGTGTTTTAGTTTTTGGTCTTGTTTTTGCCTTAAGTTTATAGCCCTTGAAATTCCGCTCGTTTTGAGCTATCTCAGGCGTCAATCGGAGTTGTCCAGCTCAGGTTATAGAGGTTTAACTTTAAAGCGTCCTGCCAGTGGGGTTTTTCTGAGAGATTGCATGTCTTGTTTAAAAGTCCTTTTAAAGTGGACTTTTTATTGCTAACTGCATGGATTAAAATATCATTACATGTAGAGTGGGTTTAAAATCTCATTTTCAAAATTTCACATCGTTCTGGTAAAATTTTGATGTAGCTTTAATGGTTTTCTAATGTAATGGTGGACTTTTTTAGTCCGGTTACGCTTCTCTCCATTTACATTATAACTACATGTAAATTTTGAAAAAGGTGTTTTTATCCTGCAGGTGGGGTTTTTAATCACATTTGCATAACATTACTTAATCAAAATATCTATTTTGCGTAAGTGGCGAATTTGAATACAATTGCATAATATCACTTTGGATGTTGCAATTCATATGTTATTCTATTAAAAAAACCCGTTAAACAAAAAGGCTCACAGTTTTGTTTTAAGGGTAAGTGGTGGCAATTTTCATTGAGTTTGCATGTGCATCAAATCATATGCAATATGTTTGTAAAAGCCTGTTACTCCAAAAAAAACAATGGTTTTAAACTCCAAAGCTAAAATGGTGGCAATTTTTCATCATATTGCATATGTTTTAAAGTATGTATAATATACTTTAGAAAGCTCGCTTTGTCTCCTTATGATGTTGAGCAGCGTTTTTCTTAGAGACTGCATATGATGTGAAGGTCTTGTCTTTATTATACAAATTGATATATATGTAAAGTGTTTGGAGAAACCCATTATGGCATGATGTGTGGGCATTGTTTTTTGAACGATTTACATATGTATTTTGAGTCATTCGAAGCTCGTTTTTCATCACTAGAAGCTGCGTTTCATTAGGAGTTCCATGGGCGGCTTTTTATGAAGCATTTACATGTTGTTGAAAAGCTTTTAATTACATAGGGCATTTAGAAGTCTTAAGCAAAACGGTGATTATTATTTCGAAATCCTTTTGAATGCTAGCGTTTTGGAGTAAAGATTCTCTCTAGGCAACAATGTAGTAAGAAGGGAGCATTTTGGTTCAAGGTATGGCACCATTTTTAGATAATATTGCATATGCTTAAAATGAACGAAAATTTTCATTAAAAACATGTCTTGGATGGCGTCATTTTTTCATGATTTGCATATGTATTTCGAAACTCCTTCCAAGCTCATGCATTCGAAATCCCTTGAATGTTTGTAGATGAAGTTTGACAAATTCTTCCTCTTGCTGATTTTATGCATTTCTAATCTTCACGGAGCACATTTGTCATTCATTTCTTAATGACTCATGAAAATGCATTAAAACAACAAGTAAAACTAATGGGACTCTTTGCCTATTTAGTGGTAAATTGGAGGCTTCCTTTTAAATTCGAAATCTATTGGATTCAAGAGACATTTTGAGAAGATTTGTCTCCAAGGCATCTTCATCATCAAAGAGAGGTAATTTTCTTTCATTTTCATTTCTTTTAGTTTTGCATGTGCTTTGTCTTTCCATTTCCATCTTTCTCTCATATTCTTCTAAGTTCCATATGAGGATGTCATTTATCCCCATATGCAGTCGGGATTAAAAACCCCGTTCTTGATGGTGATTTTCCAAAAAGACCAAGTGCTGCCCTATATGCAAAATGTGATAAAAAAACCCACCTTTTCCACATTTACATATCAAAAGAGAAATGTAAACTTTCAGCATGCAATATAGACCAAAAAGCCCACTTTCATGCTTTTTCATGGCTTTTTATGAGATGCAAGTGTTTCCAAAAATCCCACCTTGCATATTGAACATTTGCTCATGCGGAGATACGTTCATCTTTTCATTTTACCAAGCTCCAAACTTGCTGCTTGCATACGTGTAGTGCCTCCAGAGAACTTCGTTCTTGAGTTTTTCCCTCATTCCAAGAGCTGATTTTGCCCAAAGTCCATTGCCTTTCGCTTCTCAAAGGCTTTTCACTCATATCCTATACGCATACCCTTCCAAAAATGCAAAGTTCTGTGCTTGAAAGACCATGATATGGCTTATTCTGGTAACTAAAGAATGACCCAAGCAAGGAACGACAACATGATGCGGTCATACAAAGAAAGGGATTGGAGATGCAATGATTGTTGGCACAGAATGCTTTCAAGACTGAAATGATAATGAAAAGATGCTTTTCCAGCAATCACCACTATGATGCAGAACAGTCAAGGATGCAGTTTCATATTGTGGTTCGAGATGTTTTCACCAAACCAGGACACATCGATCATTGAGCATCCAGTACTAGCAGCATGAAGACCAACAAAGGATGATTTAATAGATGTGTCTTGTCAGACACTTAGAATATTTTCATCATGTATTTGTAATTTGTATTTGACAAATTACATGTATAAAACAGGAACTTGATAATGTAATTGCATGCAATAGTATCACATGCAAAGTAGTTCTGTGTAATCATGTTGTAAGTACATTAGGCCTTGCAGCATTGAATAAGTCAAAATTAGTTAGTTAGGGATAAGCATTAAATAAGTCAAAGTGGTTGAGGGTTTCCTCTTTCTTCTCCACTTTCCTCTCCTCTTTTTCTTATATAAAGGAGTGAGATCTATTGTAATTTTCATCTTTTGTTGTAAGCAAGAAAACTATAGGCAAATCTCTTGAGTTTTGAAAACTTTGTGTTTCATTGTGCAAGAGTTGAGCAATTGAGTAAAGGAATAAAGATTAGCAAACTTTGAGTTGTTTGTCTTGAAAATTGGTGAGTGTATTCTTATGTTGCTTTCGTTGATCCTTCTTCAAGTTAATAATTATTTTGCGTATATCATTGGAATGCTTCAATTCAAGTTTTCTGATGACTTTATGCTTCAGGAAATCAGGATTACTATAGATAGTAGTGGCTGCAACAATTCAAGGTTGAAGACTTTGGGCTTCAGTGATAGAATTTTTATCAAAGTAGAGGGTTTTCGAAGAAAGACTTTGAGCTTTCTTGTGCATCCGAATTTAGAGTGATCATCGGAAGCAAAGATAAGAGACTTTAAGCTCTTATATTTATTTCATTTTTAGTCAGAATAGACTGTTGTTTTAAAGATTGTTCTTACGTCAATCCTTAAACCACTGGTATTACCATAGCAAGAAGAATTGTTGGTAATACAGTTCAGTTTTGATTGAAGCCACATGCGGTAAGAAGGGAGCCTCCCCTATTGCTGAGAGGAGAGAGAAATCTCACATACTGCTGCCTAAAAGTAACATTTTGACAAGTTGTAGTCTTAGTGACTTGCAAAATATTTAGCCAACATAAGCCAAGATCTTGATCAGAATAATTGAATATTGATTGTATGCTCTTAATTACCTATGTATGAGTATGAATTAATGAATATAACTACTCAACCAATAAGTTTTATTAAGTACTTTTGAGTAGTTATATTCATTAGCTCATTAACTTATTGGTTGATCTAGAGTGTCCATCTTCTCTAAAATGACCTTACTATTCCCAACCATTTCTCATACAAAGTGATAGTGAACATCAACATGTATATACAAGCATGATAGGTAGGATTTTTGGGCAAAAAGTAGTACTTTGATTGTCACATCTGATTCTAACAATCTTGCAAACAAAACCAATACCTATGTTGAGTCTTTGTAACCAAACTGCCTCCTTAGATGCAAGTGTAGTAGCTATCTACTCTATGGTGGAAAAAGCAATCATGAGTTGCCTTTTACTAATCGAACTCACTGCAACTCCAAGTAGAAAGAAAACATAACCACTAGCAGACCTTTAACTATCCTATTTGTCTTCCCAGTTGTCATCAACAAATCTTTGCATTTCCAATGACTTGTCCAAATCATTAGTACAATGATAACACAAATAATAATCATAAGTTCAATGTAAGTACTTAAATACCCTCTTAATGAAAGTCCAATGCTCTCTAATAGGGTTGGACATAAACTTACTCAAACTCCCATTTTGAAATGTCCCCTTTTTGAAATAGTATTTAATAATAAACAATAAAAATAAAATAAAAAATATAAGAGCATAAAAAATAAAATTTAAATAACAAATATAAAAGAATAAAATTAAAATATAAGATAATTGAAATTAAGTCAAGTTAATGAGAGGTCAAAAGGCATGAAATGAGAAGCTATGACTCCCTCAAACATGAGATACAAAAAGGGAGAAGAGAACTATATTTGAAAGGGGAGATGAGAAGGAAGAGAAAAGGGAAGGTGTGATTCAAGAAAGAATTAATGGAAGAGAAAAAGGAATAAGAAGAAAATAAGGAAGTGACTCCTTCGAAAGGCAAAGGTATGAAAGGTTGTGACTCTTTCAAAGGGTAGAAATGATGAAGGGTTGTAATTATGAAAGGTTGGGACTCTCACAAAGGGCAGAAATTGTGAAGGGTTGTGACTCTTTCAAAGGGCGGTAATTGTGCAAGGTTGTGAGCATTACAAAGGGCAGAGGTGATGAAGAGGTGTGACTCTCCCCCACATTGGAAGATATAAAGGGGAGAAGGTTTCATTTGAGGAGGACATTCAAGGGAGATCAATATTGGGAATAATATATTATTCTCAAAGGCAACAACGAAAAATGGTGACTCAATTCTTATGAAAGGTGTTGAGCCTTTCACCAATAAAGTATAAAGGAGATTTCATTCCAAGCATTGAAGGAGGATTTATCAATCATCATTCTTAGTTCATCAGTCATTAATCCCTCAAGAAATCAAGCAAACTATCAATCAACAAGAACAAGCAAACTATCATCAAGCCCACATGAATCATCACTTCATCCTAGGATCAAGAAAACACACAATTCAGCAATCAAGCATCACTCTATCAAATCAACATTCATTTAATCATCATCCAAAAATACCTTGAATCATCAAATCAAAGGAATCATTCAACAACAATCGAATGAACAACAAAAGTAATCATAAATGCAGAAGGGCAATTTATGTAATAACCTCATAAATTGTTGTGGTATGAAGAAATAGTTATATTACTTATGCATATGTATTTATGTCAATTATATGGATTTGAATGTATATATTTATACAAGATTATATGCAGACATGAATGCTTGAATCTAACATAAATATCTATGCTTTTATTAATGTGAATTTTTGTTTGCAATTATCAATCATGTCAAGGAAAGGAAGGGAGTGCAAGGAGGGGTAACAATGGTCAATCCCTCACTAGGTACACCACTTCATGAAGATGGTCAAGGACTGTATGAGGCCAAGGGGGACAAAGTTTCTGCTTGTGGGCCTAGGGTAGAGGGTCATTTTAAGGGCGCCCTATTGTAGTCTCCCCTACAAGCCCTATATTGATCAATTGTTTAGGTGAACTAGAGGGGATCTTCAATCATAAGAGAAGAGGAGGATGACATGATAGAGGGGAATGGCGTATAGGCCTCACTAGGTACACCTCCTGAGAATGGTTAAGGACCACATGGGGCCAAGGGGGACAAAGTTTCCACCCTTGGGCCTAGGGTACAGGATATTTGGGGCACCTTATCATGTCTCCCATCTCAACCTTGGCTATGGTTGAACCCCACATAATCATTTAGAATTGTTATGTAAATGTATATATCTCTTAACCCTAGAAATACATGTATCTCATGAATTATATCTACATTATTAACTAACTTGGTTGCTGTTTTCCAAAAATAAGCTTATCTTAGCTTATTCTTGGGTGAGGATTATATCTATAACTATATCATGCTCTTTCTTTTGTTTCAGATTTGTGAATTTAGGGAAAAGTACAAGGTGATCCAAGAAAGGGACATTACACATTGCTTGGACAATATTTGGTTTGGTCCAAACCACTGCATACATCAAACTATCAATGTCAATAGTATAAGGCACGTTAGACATTCCATCAATATCATTATTAGATTTAGGACACATGTTTAAAGTAATCTTAGTACCAATCAAGAATGGAATACTCACTGGCTTATAGCCATGCATATGGAATCTTTGTTAAATGATGTCCACATCCTTACTTTGACTTGCAAAAACTTTTTGGGTACCAGATCCTTCCTGATCTCCATCCCAAGAATATATTTAGCAGCCCCAAAATCCTTCATGTCCAATGTGCCAGAAAGGTGAGTTTTGAGATCCCTAATCGTTGCCTTGTTATCCAATAGTCCTCATTTTGGACTATAATTAGTATTTGATTATCAATAATCGTAACATAAACACAATGACCTTCCTTGCTCCTAACAAAACACAATTTCAATGCAAAGGCATCAAACTTCTAGTACCACATACTTAGACCATAGAATGACTAGTTTAACATGTAAACAAATTGTTCATTTCTGTTCAGAACAAAACCATTAGGCCATTGTATACACATCTCAAAATCCCCATGCAAGAATGCTATTTGGACATCTATTTGTTGAATTTGAAAATCACGAACTAGGGGAATGGATAAAAAGAATCTAATAGAAGATAAAATAGCAACTAGAAAGGAAATTTCTGTTAGGATTAGGTAATACTGAGAGGGGGGGTGAATCAGTATTACAACACTTAATTAAACTTTTCAACCAATTAAACATTAACCATATGCATGCACAAATGAAAAAAACATAAGCAAATGACACAGTACTCATAACACCATAATTTATTGTTGAGGAAACCCTAGCCAAGGGAAAACCCCGGTGGGGATGGTACCCACAAGCATGCACTAAAGTATAGTGTCCATGTTAGGAGACCTAGCCCTGTTAGGAGCTGAATATTACATAGTACATTTCCTTGTTAAAGGAATAACAACCTTGTTAAAGGTATACAACACCCTGTTAGGGGCCAACTGAGCATACAACTCTTACAATGTAATTCTGTTACAAAATGTTCTCAGTAATGAACAAAACAAGCATCTCTAATGCTTAGATAGTTCCTGTTCATAGCTCATCAATGATCTCTGTCATCCTTTGCTTTGCCATTCGTATCTCCTCAAAAACATATCATCCATCCATCCTTCGCTCAACAAAAAGATCTTAAATATATATATTTCTTCTTTATCAAGTCGGCTCTCAATACGAATATTACATAGTCGGCTCTCAATACAAAATACATTTAATAAAACAAATATCAAATGCATAGTCGACGTTCTTACATAATCACAATATAGGTTATCAACAATCATAATCCAACTCCGATTGCCAGGAGTCCATGTCATACTTCCTTAATCATCGCTTTAGTCCAACTGCTCTGTATCGTTGTTTTGTTGCTGTCTGTTAGTCTTCAAATCTCTCTAACTTGCTGTAAACATTACCAAAACAAAATCGATCTTAGGTGGAGGTCGCACATACCCCATACTATCTTCCTCTAAGCTCGCTTGCCATAACTCATCGATCTTGATCTTTGATACCCAAAATACCTCTGTATCTCTACTTCTGTACTTAGTCGATTTCAGGTTCACCAAAACTTAACTCTATAGGAATCAATTTGTAACCCAGATGTGTTGCCATAAATGACAACCAAAAGTGAATCATAACACACAAAATTGATCACTTGCCAACAATCTCTCCCTTTGGCATTGATGGCAACACTTAACAAAAAAAATGACTAAGTGTTCCAACAAAACAAAACTGTCTCTCCTTTCTCTATTTTGTTTTTCTCTTCTTCCCTTATACATTATCTTCTCCTTCTCCTTATTCATTTTTCTCTTCTCTCTTCTCCCCCTTTGACAACAATGACAAAGGTGCATAAAAGTAATAGGATTAGTGCTTGCTCACTAGTTTCAGAATATCTTGAAAGGAATCTTCCAAGATCTTCACTTCTGTACTCCATGACTTAAGCAATAGTTGACTAACATGAATTAGTCCATTCAATGCAAATGATGCTGTCTCTGCATCTTTCAACTCTGTAGGCAGAGTTAGTCAATGATTCTGCAGTCTTCTCCATGTCTGATAATTGTGCTTCAATTATAGATAGCTTAGGAGTGATTAAACTCTTCAGCAGATTGAATCTGGTTAGTACTCTCCCTTTCTCAATATCCAATACATCTAGTTTTGCCAAAATTCTTGTTACTTCTTTGTCCAATTCCATTATAGTTTGTGAAGAGGTCTCACAACTATCCATCATACTGTTCAAGGTTGCCCTGTCCTTGGCAATAATGTCTTCAATATTCTGAACATGCCTGATAGGATTCATGCAGTAACTAAATAGTTTCCTTCCATGTGCAATGCAACTCTTAGCGTTTGCAGTAGTAGTTTTCAAAATGCTCAAGTCCCTTGAGATAGACTTGCAAACTTCGGATAGCTTCTTCTCCGAGTAGTTCTTTTCTGCCTTCTCTTCTGCAATCTTTATCAAGTTCTCATAATAACCATCAAATTCATCAAGTGTTATTTTCAGGTTTTCAATATCATCTCTGTGCTGGAAAACAATAGGTACTGGAAGCAATTTGTTCACAGTATCAATTGCTCTGGTTATTACCTTAACCTTTTTGTCACCTTTTTGCTTCGATCTCTCCTTGGCTTTAGTAAGTGAAGTAAAAGCTAATTTTACTATCTCATCCTCATCCATGCAATCAACATCAACATTTGTTGGATTGTCTTTCCTTGTCCTTCATCGTGTACTGCTTCTCTCTGTTCTTCCTCTTTGCATTCTTCATCCATCTGTTCTTCATTTTCAGTCATAGCATTGTCAAAGTTTCCTTCAAAAGGGTCCTTCTCATCATTAGAGGTGTCAAGTGTCACAGTTACACCAGAAACATAGAAATCTGGTTGTGTATCAACTTCGCTCTTCTCAGCACTTGCCTCAGCTGGTTTCAAACTCTCTCCCATTCCTAAGGGTGTAGGCAAAGTAGTTTTAGGAAGTGGAGTCTTCTTAGGAGTAGTGTTCATTAATATTTTCTCCAGTGCTTTCCGAGTCTCCTTAGTGATTTCATCATATTTTCTTGCCATAATATTCAGTAGTCTAATCTTAGTTCTCAATAAAGGTTTCAATTCTTTGAATATCCTGTCCCTTTCTTGTAGAGATATCACAGGTAGCATATTATCAATTTCCTGATTTCTGATGGTTTCATCCTCAATCTGTGCTAGCTATTTCCTAGTCTCCAATCTCCCATATAATTCTTTAGGCACACTGCCCTCAATTTCCAATAGTCTTCTTGAAAACAAGTAAATGATTAACTACAACATCTTCAATCTTGAGTTTATCAGTCTCCTCATACCTGTCATAGTATTTGTTAATAGAAACTAGCTTACCTTGCTCTATAGCTCTCTTCTCAATCATCTTCAAGTCAGGCTTCCATGCATGATTGTCATTTTCAAGTTTCTTCTCTTCTCTCTTAGTGTTTTGCTCTTTAGGTGGGATTTGTCTGCTAGATCTAGTGCTTACTCTAGGAGTAATCTTTTCAGCTTATGATGTCTGTTGTGGTGGAGAGGTGTCTACATTAATGTCTGTAGTAGGTGCAACAACTGTCATCACAACTTCAGGATGTGGAAGGGCTGAAGTACTAGCACTTGCCAATCCAGAAGATCGTTCTTCCATTTTCCTTTTTACTTCCCTCAACTCTTCCTCTGCCAGTCCTGCCTTAAGACCACATTCATGCACAATGTTGTAAATTTTCCTTTTCCTCAGACCTCTGGTCTGTTCCTCTCTTACCTTAGCAGATTTTTCCTCATAGGTTCCCCATCTTTCTTCAGATGTATCAATCTCAGATGCAAGAACATGTTCAACTTGCATGGTCAGTACTTCTGAACTTACCTCATATCCCATAGGATAACACCATTTCTTCCTTGGTGTGACTGTCTCAAATCATACACAATCAGTTTCAACCATGAAATAGATTGTATCCTTGTACTTCTCAACCATGTCTTCAGGTATCTTGTATCTACCTTTCATCTGCCTCTGAAGAATTTTGATCATGCCAAATAACTAACCATCAACCCATGTCCTGTTCTGTCTTCTGTAGCTTTGTGAAATTTGAATACCAATAGGTATCCCTGTTCTCCAACCACTAGGGTGCATGCCTGGGAATTTGTGTTCAATGTGTATAAACATATGTACCAATAATGAGCCAAATCTGAAGGTCTTCGATCTGTCTTTCTTTATCAGTTTTACATTCTCCAGAAATTGTTGTGCTAACACTTCGCATAGGTTATACTTGACATTTTCTTTCACCATTCTATATGCCATCATGATAACTCCTGCTGATACCGAATTAGGTCTACTGCTGTAGTAGAATTTGTAGCCAAGTATCATAGAAATTAGTCTCACATCCTGTTGAAAGATGTCATTCACAGTCATTGCTCACCTGTCCCATTTTGAGTGAGTTAGGGTTTCGACTTGCTTCTTCACATGTTTTTCTGCAACTGGGAATGATTCCAGTATTGTCCAATCCAGTAATCTCATGAATTAAATCACTACAGATCTTCGTAGGCTGCTCGCCTATCCAAATGAACTGATCATGTACCCTGCTCAACAATATCTTAAACCATTCTTCTTCGTCGAATTCATATAGGTTCAGAATTTTATTAATGCTCAATTGATCAATATGTTTGTATTCATCTCTCATAATGCCTTTGTCAGTCATATACTCCATCTTAGTAGAAATTTCATCAATACCCAGTATATCATACTTACAATGAATGTAAGCCCTAATATCTTCTACATGTAAAACTCTGTAGGGTGTCTGAGAAAATGCTCCTTCGGGGTCTTCTTCACAAGACTTGAACGGATGTTTCTTGAACTTATACCTAGGTCGATCTACAACATCATAAATAACAGGTGCATCCATAGCTAGATGATGTAAATACCTCTTTCACGCTGAATTCCGAGTTTTCACTTCAATCGATCATGCAATGCAAATGTAGGATAGACTGAATCTCTCCGCTCTTTGATCTCCTTAGGTCGCTCTTTGTCAAATGGTAAGGAAATAGATCATCATATGGTGCTTTATACAATGTTAAGTTATAAGAATTCACTTTACCCAATACTGTCCAGTCGGCTGTAGATCTCGCAATCAAAATATATGCATCGGCTGATGTTGCGCTCTTAACTGTATACTCCATGATGTCGGCCATGCTCATAACTAAGCTCGCATGAGCTCAATCCACAAGATACGGGGCGGGATATATTCTGATGTCTTTATCCAATGCTCCCCCTAAGGCCATGATCAGCCAATCAGGTCGATTCTGCTTTGCTACCATCAGGCGAAGATCCAGTAGTGTCTATTGTCTCTCCCTGAACCAATGTCTCACTTGTTTCTTTGATCTTCCATATTTTACCACTGCTGTTATCTTCTGCTTTCTTAAAACAATGTCAAAATCATTCTTTAAATCTGCAACACTCTTGCCAATATCATTTCCATTCTTTTGTGTATTCATAGGAGGTGGTACTCTTCTGTGGTTTACTCCATTATGCCTGCAAAACTTCGCTATATGACCTGGATTATTGCATTTGTAACATATAGGAGGTTTTCTTTCCTGATTTACTTGCAGCTTACAATGCTTCACAATGTGTCCAAGATTATTGCATTTGTAACATGTAGGTTTCACTGTGGGTTCTCTTCCATTGTCTTGTCTATATCCAAATTGATTAGGTTTCCTGCATTCTGCTTTCTTGTGCCCATATCCATTACAATTAAAACAATAACCAGAAAAGGTCTTAAAAGGAACATTACCTCTGCAGTCTCTTTTCATGTGTCCAAACTTGTTACAACCAAAGCATCTACCTTTGAACGGTTTGATCTGCTCTCTAGGTTCTTCAATAGGAGGTTTTTCAGCATCAATCTTTGCATCAGATTTCTCTTCTTGATTCTTTGAGCATTCAACTTCATTGAAGCCAATACCAGTCATATCACCTTTAGGTTTCTGTCTGTCTCTTTGTTCATCGATCAAATCACTGCTGGTGTGAAGTTTCTCAATGTGTTTCTTTGCCTC
>MU223768.1:874353-896821 GCA_018584345.1 Thuja plicata
TCACCAGGCTCTCATGTACCTGGTCAACAAAACTATTATCCAAGGAAGAGTGAGCCGATGGCTCCTCTTACTACAGGAGTTCACATTTAAAATTGTGGTACGGCCAGGACGTAGCCATGTGATCGCCAACCAATTGTCACGAATCAAGTCTGGCGAGCCACCTGCGGGAGTAAACGGCGATTTTCCAGACGCACATCTATTCCATATTGCCATACTCCCTAAGTGGTATACAAGCGTAGGGGAATATTTGTCCACCGCTGGGTTCGCTCCGGACATGCTCCCAAGAGAACGAAGGAAGTTAGTCCTTAGAGGCAGGACTTTTCAATTAATCAATGGATTGCTCTATAAAATGGGGCTAAATCAAGTGCTGAGGCGATGCGTGATGGAGGAGGAAGTGCCAAGTGTGCTAAGGGAAGCCCACGAAGGACCAGCCAGAGGGCACATGGGTCCTGATACAACAGCAAGGAAGGTACTTCTAGCCGGCTTATGGTGGCCAACAGTATACAACGATGCTAGAGAATGGGTAGTGGGATGTGATACTTGGTTGTTTTGAGGTTACCCCAGCAGGTAAACAGTCTATTTATAGTAAGTCACTTGGTTTGCTCCATTTATCATTATTTTTCAGCAATTTCACTCCAATGCGATCAAGTTTTGATTCTAATGCATTCTAGCGATTTCCGCAAAATGGCAGCTTGTCGGAATCGGGGAGAAAAGTTTTAAATCATGGGCATAAAATAGGGACCTTGCATATCAAATTTTCATTATCTTAATGAAAAGGTCTTTTTGGGAGCTAAAATGGAGTTCAAATCGAAAAAGTGCATTTTTAAATTGGGCTTTCCGCAAGTTGGCAGAAAAAATAATGAAAGGGAGTTGAGGGGCTTATTTACTATTATGCCAATTATTATTTTCTCTTTGGTGTAAACCCTTGGAGTTTTGGGATTGCACTTTGTTTGCCTCAGCCTTTTGGAGGAAGGAAACCCTCATGAAGAAGATTGGCTATGGTGGTGAAAGATCCACCCTGTTTGATGTCGTTTGATTTGTTTAGGGTCTCAGCTTGTGCGTTGAAGGATTTGTAGGATTCAAATTTGAAGAGTTATTTTGTCCAGTTGCTAGGTTTGCAAGTTCAGGTTTGTGAAGTTTAATGATGATTATAGAGATTTTAGGAAAAACTCCGAGTATTGGTTTTTGTGTTGTGCACCTGCGTGCTGAAGGGAAATATCTTTAAAAATTATTTATTGAGTTGATGGTCATATCTCCAACTGTGCCAAATGTTACTCACATGAAATTTATAAATATTGGTGCTAGAAGACACAAGGTTCAATTTCAGTTTTGAAAGTATTGAAAAATCTTTTGTCTACATCGAATGAGACAAAGATAGAATAAGACAAAAATATAAGATTAATTCCTAGTTGCAGCTGTTGAATAAGCTAGGCGTATGTTTTCAAAGGAACAATTAAGCAAATCACAGGTCTAAATAAGGAGTGTTCTGAATACCCATTGCGTGGGAAAGAAACAAGTTGTGGTGTCTCTACTGGCAACTTCAAGGCATCTTTGTGTTGGGCGCTTGATGAGATTCAAGTTTGGCATGGTTTCCTCCATTTCATGCCACTTCAATGTTGAGTATGAGTTTGTTGTCAATGGTGTAGGACTATGACTGTAGTTTTTGGGCGATTTAATGCACACTATAAGGTGAACAAGCCATTCTTATGACACGACTCAATGAAGTCAGGACTTGAAGACTTCCCAAAAGCTTCCAAGACATTTACATTATATGTTGCAATTATTTCCTATCAGCTACATTGAGGTCTACACACATAAGCTGGATGTGCAAGAGAATAAGAACTTGAATGTAATCTCTTAGACAGAGTAAGAAAGCATGCTGCTGAACTGGTATTGATTTGTTTTCTGAGTCTATTTACACTTGAGACAGGGCATGGATTGCTGCAGAGGGTCTTAGCACCTTGCTGGGCATATTGGGCAATGTTTAGACAGCTCCAAACTCCATAACTAGGCGTGTTTATGATCTCAAATTTAACAACAAACATTTCTCTTACAAAGGATGGGAGTATCCCTTTTTTGGAGTTGATAGTGAGTATCAAGTTCCAAATTAAAGGTTGTCATTCTGTTTGTTCTCCGCTAAAATTGTTAGCTGCACAATAATTTATTAGAATAGAGTTTCACTTTAAGACTTACAAATTATCTGCTACATTTATTTTAAAGGGCAGTTTCGTACTGTAATTCAATGATTAAATGTTTGCAGAAATTGGAATTTTATTGTATATAAATCTAGATACTTGGCTGAATGTATTTGCAAAACAAACCCTCAATCAAAATCAGACATTGTTACATTACAATCATATATTCCAACATAAATAACTCTTCTGAAGCTGCAAACAGAGAAGTTATTCAGAACAGTGAATGTGAACACGAAGACAAACAATGATATTTCAGTAAGGGATCTACAAACAATGAAACTCCACTGAAAATCATGACTGCACTTTGGGGTAGCATCTAACAATGGTATAAGAGCTTGCAAACCTGCCAGCCCATGTGTTGTGTTCGGTGATTGGCGATGGCTAATAGGAGAAAGAGTCCTCTAACAGAACAGTTCAGAAAATCATTCAGAGTTTTTTAGTCAGCTTTCACCGGAAGTCACAAAGGCAAGTTGCATGCTCTATGGTTGGGAAAGTAGCTTGAGTCTTAGTATCCATCAAGAATGTTCTTCTTAACATGTTGGAAGAAATGGAAATGTATATGTCAAAATTGCATCAATCAGATTTTGAGGGGTTGAAATGTGCAACAAAGGTTCCATTGGTTGCATTAGTCTAGTCCCACATTTTGAGACATTCAGATAATGACATTAGACTTTCAGTCATCACTTGTTTCAATAGAATTTATGAGGATCTACACTACAATGATGACAAATTGAGAGATACTACAGCTGATTATTGATAGTTTTGGTAGATTAGGTGATATAGGGATCCCTTCTTTGTGTAAGAGGGTGAAAATTTTAGATTTGATGGCTAGGGTCGGATCATGTGTTCTCATGATTGTCATGAATTGTGATGAACTCATCATTCAAATGTTTCAATGTCTTATAACTTCTATCAGTAAGGATCATGGAATAATTGTATCTTCTTTCATGCAAACTATTATGGTCCTAATTATTGATGAATGTGATAGTACTTCCCAGTCCCTTATGTCTTTGTTGTTGGTTGTTTTGAGGCAAGAACAAGATGCTTCTACAGGTGCTTGTGAGTTGATCGGTAGTGTGTTCAAACAATGTGATAAGACACAACATTACTTGGTTAGTGAGGAGCAGGTGGAGGATATGAAGTTCTTTGCAGAGCATTTGGATGGTGAGGTTGCCTTATTACATGAGGAGTTTATGATAGAGCTCCAGGATGAATCATTTGACATGCATACAATTATGGTTGATGAAATTATGTATGAGAGATTTAAAAAAACGTCAGCTTTGGGTTCAAGTACAAATTTATCCAGTAAAGTTTCTAAGACTATTGACCTTCTTGATGACAATAGTACAATTGTTGGGATAGTTAAGATCACTATTACACCTTCAGAGGGAGAGCATGTTGAAAGAAGATATGTTGATGTCTTCAAATCAGCTATTGATGATGGATCTTATCTCACTCTAGTGATGTTAGTCCAGATGGATGTCCAAACAGGAGAGCCTTTGGAGCGGAGTGTCTATGACAGTTTTAGTCTCTATGACTTGGAGAGTGATTTGTTTGGAGAATCAACCACTCATGAGGAGCACAATTAACAAATAAACCAGCCATAAAACACTTGGGATCCGGGTGTGCTGGCACCTAAGTATGATGAGGAGCCTTATTGGGATGATTTTTTTTATTATAGCGTTGTTCTAACTTCATCTCAGGAGTTGTGTATGGAGAATGACAATGAAGAAGTTGATTTTGACAAGAACAATCTTGTATGTAAAACGGAAAATTTAATGCATGAAGCTGAAGTTGATCATGGGCCAAATGATGACGACAAGACAAGCTTTGAAGAGGAGGTACAGGAGACTTGAGACAGCCATGGAGTCGCAGCTAAAAGGTATGACAAAGATTATGGTTTTAGTATTCATCATAGCAGCACTTTACCATCCTTGCATCATCTTGATTGGAAGAATCAATTTTTGTTGTCTATTGAAAATGAAGTGCACACATTATCTAGATTGGATGACATAAACATCCTTGTTGAAAATTTCATCCTCATGACATAGAAACCAATACGAGCAAAATATTCCCCTTGCTCATTTGCACATGATGAAGAGCACTGAGGCAATAAAATCAGTGTTCTTACATATGATACATGATAGATATGTAGCCACCAAGATTGTAGATGAGGCTTCTAAGATGTCTAGGGAGACAAGGAGAGAGATTAGTGAGCTCACCATTGAGCTTAACTCCACAAAACTTGCTTTGGAAAATGTCCAAGAGGAACTTCTTGAAATGAAAGGACAACTTTATGAGGCTCAACAATTCAGGGAGCTATAGAACAGAGAAAAGGCCAAGGAGATCAAATAGGTAATTGAGGAACTTGATAACTTACATGGGGTCTATGATTTAGTCCATTGTTCCAAGAAATCAGAAAATGGAAGTTTGATGCAGTAGAAAGATTGGCTTGAGTTTGGGAATGACGATAATTTTCATTTAGTCATTGTTTGATGTGGATGCTGATATGACATTTGATAATCCACTCTTCAAGTTGGATGATAGAAGCCCTTTTTGTTTTCAATGAGGTGGTTGGAGTTGATCATAGGATTTGGGACCCAGGTGTAGTTTCCAACAGTGAGGTTTCGGGTCACAATTGGAGTTGTGGGTAAAATTCCAGAATTAGTACTGGTGTCCATTTTCCAATTAGTCTACACAAGATTTCAGTTCTTTGCACACAAATGAGTTGGTATTCCTTTTTAGACTAGTAGTTGAGTTCTTTATGGTTGGGGTTGGTTGGTAGAGGTGATTTGGTCATAGGAGAAGTCTTATCAGCTATTTTCATGCTTGCATCTACGTTTTTGGGGGTATTTCATATTATTATCTTCTATCCTTGCATTTCCTCGTTGATTATGGTGATGTCATTTTGCGAGAAGGTAGATTTTTATTTTTGTATGCTTTGGGGCAGTGGCCATGGGAGTTTTCCAGACACAATTCAATTATTTTTTGCTCCACCTTGGTGAGTGATGATCATTGCAGATATTTTGTGGTGTTGGTATGCATATCTTCAGACTATTGATTGTAGTGGGTTGGGTGTGTTGGTGCATTAGAATCGTCCCTTTGAAACTTGGAGATTCAGTGCCAATTTGGTGTTATTTGTTAATGATTGTGGACATGTTCCCAAGATAGCTACTTTGAGAGTTGGTTTTGCTGACATCTTCTATACTAGCTACTTGTCTTGGATTGATTTGCTTCATTTTTGGGACACATGAGGGCAAATGTTGAGGTTTATGTTTTATGGTTCAACATGTTATCTATTATGTTGCCCAGGATCATGTTTGGTAGTGGCATTGTAGATATGGACCTCATTGAGATGCCTTGGCAAGTGATGTTTCATGGTATGAGTTTCAACCCTTTCAGTTTGGGTTTTGGTGATGCTTATATTATTGTGTCTCAGGAGAGAGGAGTGCAGTTTTGGCATAATGAGTTTACAATTATGATCAAAGTGACACAATGTAAGCATGGTGTCTCTTTTTTGAGATTGACTTGGGACCCTTGGACATTAATTGATTTTAGTCCAGATCAGTCTGGTGCTTTTGGTGTTGTGTAGGAATTGTTTAGGGAGGAAGGATTGATATGTCCTCATTTAGGGAGGAATGATTGATATGTCCTCATTTTAGGGTTCCCTTGCAGTGCAGTTGGTTTTGACCTACTAGATGGGTGTTTGTCTTTCTTGAGGGGTTATTTGATGTTTCCAATAAGCTCATATGGTTTGAAGGATTCATATGCCACTTACTAGGGTAATTATCGGTTTTTGGTGTGCTCTCCAAGAATCATGGAGAGGTTGTTTATTTATAGTAAGTCACCCAATTGGCTTTGTTGCCAAAGGGACATCATCATCAAGAGAAAAATGAAAAGAATACAATCATGATGCATGATCCACCACACTTGTAGCAATGATATCTCTAGTCTCCATATCTCTAATGTATACATAATCAAGAGTAAGCTATTTTACCTTGTGCACAATGAGTAATTTGACAAAATGAAAGGAGATTACCCAAAGAACATCATTAAATGATCCCTCACCTATATCAACAGATCCTTTACCACAAACCTCAATATATTTATTGTTACCCATCAAAATATTAGGTGAATGACAAGGCTCAAAAGAAGAGAACATATCCATAGAAGATAACATATGATGAGATGCACTCGAATCAAGAAGCTATCTCCCATTTTCAGGATTAGTGGAGGCTAGGAGTGCTTTACCTTTCATTCCATTTACAAATCTCAATTGAGAAGCAAAAAATTGAGACATTGATAAGAGTAGTGGGATGTGGTTCTTCTAAAGGTGTGTAAGCTCATCAATCTTCTTAGGATAACACCTAAGCTCATCATGTCCTAATCTCTTACAATAAGCATATTTCATCTTCTTCTTTTGTGATGATTCCTATTTAGAGATCTTGGACTTAGGAATATGTTGTGAAGAAGATTCTTTAATTTGCTCATCAGACTTAAGATCCTTCTATTTCTTGCTCTTGCCACTTGAAACCTTTGGATGTGGATCTCTTGCAAGAAGTTCTTGAGACCTTGAAGGTGTCGATGTGCCCATCTGTGTGAACTTTGCTTGTTGCATTGTGAGCTGAGCAACAAAACCATCAAGAGAAGGCATGTTGTGTGCACTACCTAGAACATCCATAGTAGCATAAAATCTAGAAACAAATACTGAATAATTAGGACCTAGCTTTGAGAGAAAAGAGAGAATCAACTATTGTTCATCCTCTTTAGTAACCCTACATTTTTTCAACTACAATTTAAGAGAATTAATCTTTGTGAATAAATTATGGATATTGTCAAAATGTCTAGGATCAAGACTCATTAGTTCATTCTCCAATTGAAATTTCTTCATCTTATCTGGTTTACCAAAGAGAATCTCTAAGTTAGTCCAAATTTCATTAGGATTTTTACAAGATACATGATATTTCAAATCAAGAGAAATAGACATAATGAGTGTACCAAGAGCTTCTTGTCTTTGATCAAACCATTTTCTCTTTTCTGTAGCATTTTGGGTTCTAGATTTTGTCCAAAATTTATTCGCTTCAGTTGCAATTTCAACAGCAAAATCTCCATATTGAATTTCAATTTATGATGATTGTACGGAGCTAGAAGCTCTACTTTAGGAAAATACATGATGAAACAAGAGAATGCAATAAATTTACCCTCACAATGTAATCAATCAACCCCTTTGTTCACAAGAATGAAACACAACCAATATCGAGCTTCAATGGATTAAAAGCATCAAACAACAATATATCTGAAAAATATCTCAAACGTTGCGAAGTTAACGAAAAGACCTTTCTGTTGATATTTCGATTGTGAAAATTGGCCTCCATTTGCAAAAGTGAAAAAGGCCTATTTTAGGCACTTTGAGACCAAATCAAGCAGCCAGACTCACCATATGACCACAAAGGAACAGTGGCAAAAATATTGGGGCCTTTTGGGCCAAGTGTATAAGAATCCCCTGTGGTTCTAACTCTGACAAACACTAAATTGTTACAATTTTGGATGTTTAACAATTTGTCAAACACTTTGCATGCAAGCTCTGATATCACCGTAATATCCCTTGTAAATCTTATCACAATTTGTTGTTATGAAGCTCAAGGAATATTATCAAACCTTTAGCATACGATGTCTGAAACCGCTGTTATGAATTTTCTGATTGTCTTCTTTGAGTTTGTAGGCTGCAAATGAAGTTAATGATTGCTTCTAACAATGCAAGGTTATTATAGAAATGATATACTAGCCGTTTCAGTCCTTTGACAAACATGTAAATGACTGAAGTCAACTAGTACAGCTAGTTGACATAAAGACAAACACTTGCCATGCTTCCCAATGCAAACCTACAGCCACTAGGGATTTAAGCAAACAGTTGGCATACAATCCATATGCTGATAATAAACCAAATACAGATAACCATAAAGCTTTAATTGAAATGCAACTCAAGATACCTGGCAATGCAATAAACAATAATCTGAAAAGTCTTTATTGGAATGTAGCAAACATCAATGGTAATAACAAATATGGAACCTGTTAACTACAACAACAACCATAAACTTTATTGTTTCTTTTTGATAGACTTTATCTTGGCCTTCCAAATGCTGCATTTATTCTTCTCTTATACCAGTGCTGCCAAAGATGAATTCCTTTGATTTTATTGTGCCTACTAAATGAAAATCGCACCATACAGGTGCGCCCAGCAATGAGGGTATACGCCAAGCTTTTGCAGCAAATGTATAGCTTAAAGAAGCAAGCTAATGACTGAAGAAAATCACCAACACAATAATCTCGATCTGCCAATTGAAACCCCTTTTGGATCTTCTCTGAATGTCCACAAAACTTCACCAATTTCGCCCTATTAGAACTCATGAATGAAGCTCTCTTGAATGCCAAATTCACTGGATATTTTAATTTTTACCAACACAAATGGCTGCAACACTAAAGATTTTCTGTTCTCCAATGGTTGTTGAAGCATGAAACCCTCAGTCTCTTCTCCCAAACCAAGCTCAAAGAAAATAGAAGCATAACAATAATCATCAAACTTCTCTTTTTTTCATGCTTATATATTCTCCATAAGAAGTTTGAACCTCTCCCAAAAGGTACATTTAATCATTTAAATGAAATATTATTTCATTTGCTCATTAATGAATAAACTTTGGGCTATGTGCCGGATAATTAATTAATAATTTGGCCCCCTCTTTAATGATGAGAATGACCCTTTCTTTATGAAAATAACAATAACTTATAACATAACATTAAATGGCCTCATAATAAAATTTATTAATAAAGTTATCACTTTCTTAATAGTCAAATAAGCACAACTCCATGATTAATCAAATTTTCTTCATTCCGTTTGCACTGAGAAGTTGACCATTTTATTCTTTGTCCAACCCACTGACTTACCAAAAATAGGAAGGGTCCCTCTCGATTGTCACCTAACTTACTATAAATAGTAAGTATATGAAGTTGAGCCCAAATGAAGTCCAATTTGAGCCAAACGAAGACCAAACTGGAACATACTAAATTCTAGAGAGGACAATAACCTCCATTAACCAAGCTCCTGCCTTAGAAGACCTATCCACAATAATTAGCCTACGAGGGTCACAATAATAGGCTAATCCCTCGAACTCTGATGCTCATGGAAATGAGGACATTACAGTCTGCCCTCCCTAAGATTGCTTGTCCTCAAGCAATCACGATTGCAAAGAAACTCCACTACACGGAAAGTCCAAAGGAAGACTGAAAAATGTCCCACACTGAAACACAACTACAGCACCAACATAACCACAACTACACAGAAATAAACAACAACCCATTTGTCCAATCTCTGCGCACTGAAACTATGCATTTGAAACAAATCGTGTACATGAGGATCGAAAGTGAAACTGTAGGTAATCCTCACCATGTACACACTACAATACCTCCCAGTGAACCCAAACTAGAATCCTAATGTACGTGAAGGATCCCATAACACATCAAAAAGTGTCCAACAAAATATGCCTGGATCCCGAATCCTGAATAGAATCCTGCTAAGAAGAATAACCTTAGACTTTTGTTGCACTAACCTTATTACAACGTCACCATGCTGGCAATGGTGAAGCAATCCAATGGGACCCATCGAACCTGCAGTGCTAACCCTTCCACCACCTAGATCCCAGTATAAACGAAACTCACATCCATCCATCATAAGGAGGTGAGAATATTTGGAAGCATCTGCAATATTGAAACCCATACTACACTTTGTCAGTCCTTCATGGATAAGAAATCCATCCTCTACTAACCTACCTTGGATGTGCTGACTCTGCAAGTAAACCCCTACCAACTTGCAGCTATCAACTCCATCTCCTGAAGATGGCGAATACTCATCCCACAAAAGATGGTATAATCCCGGAGCCAATCCACATGCACGCATCCCCAAGTCCTCCACATGTGGATCAAAATAAAAATGATGAGCACTTCTCACTGTGTAATTACGGTAGAAAGATCCAACCTCTGTCAATGGCTCATCACTAATAATTCTGGAATCAGGAGATGGCTCCAATTCCTGACCTCGGATAGTTGATTGGTCAGGGCCTCTGGTAACCCTCTCTGTAAACCCAACCACAAAATCTCTATGTGGAAGCATTGTATTCAAAGTATCTACAATAGCTCCCACCAAATGTTGAAGCCGCATGAACCTTGGATGAGAGTATCCTCAGTGACTCCATATGGACCCTCCTGAAACTTCGAAGTCTCAAGCAAGTACTCAACAAATGTATCGACGCAGTAAAAACGAAATTAGGAACAATCAACCTTATCCTCTGAAACCTGCAGTTGATCACTTTGACCCTGTGACACAACAAGATGTCTATCACCATCAGCTGCATGAGATGAAGTAACAGATTTGTTTCCAGGAGAGGGAAACAAACCAACATGAGAGCCAACCTCCCAACTAGATGATACTCTGCATATGTCCCGTGAAGAAGATGGAGTAGTGTCGTGAACTGTCACACAACTCACTGATGAATCCACTTCTACATCACAAGAGCTACCCAAAATTTGTCCTGCATAACTCATCAATGGAAAATCCTCAGGAGAACCTGGCGCAACATGTGGTTCCTTTCCGCTCTCTACCAACGCACTCATCCCATCTGTCTTAACTGCACCTGTAGCTATGATAGGTGTAGTCACATCCTCCACCCGCTCACAATCATAACCCGTGAATATACGATCATCACCAACTGCCACTGTAGAAGTCTGTGATGTGACTATAGCTGGTGAAGATCGTGCTCGGCTCAACGCCACAGTAAGTTCCTCAAACCGTGGTTGTGACTCTTGAAGGGCCAACTGGGTGCTCTCCAATGAGTTCATAGTCACCTCAAGCTCATGAGTGAGCTCGTCAACCTCCTCTTCCTTCCCCTTCAGTGCATCATAGCAAAAACAACCCCACTCGAGAAGATAGTCTCTGTCTGCAAGTAGTTGCAGGCAATTTTGTTTCATATTCCAATTGCTTCTCAAAGTGCATGAAACTCTGAAAGGGAAAGACTATTACTGCAATGCTCCTCTGTCACAGGATTGCCCCAACCATAAGTAGCCAACATCTGACAAGCAACATCAAAATGCTCAATGGCTGTGGCAATCATACTGTCATTCACCTTTAGTTGCCCAACCAAATGATGAGGACTCCAAAACATATTACTCCCAAAATCTGCACTGTGATATGAAGCTGTATCTACATCACTCTCCTCATGACAAGCAGCATCATGTGTACAATCATCAACGCACACATCATCAACTAAGGTACTACTGCTATGTACCTCATAGGATGGCTCAAAAGACATTGTAGAAGTTGTTGATTTGACAGTATTTTCTCACACTTCTTCCATAGTAACTGCAAGTCCCTCCAAGTCCCGATCATGGGACCCATTACCAACAAATAGATTTTCTAATTTATCAACCAAGGTCTAATTTGAGAAATCAGACTCATCGTGACCATAGATAACACAAAGTGCATGCAAATCTGAAATTTTTTAATTAGAAAGATTATCATATGATCAATATTTTGTGATTGCAAAATAAAAAATAAGAGAAATCAACAAACCATAGATAACACAAGATTTACTTCGAGAAAATTTTTCAGAAAAAACTCCACACAAAATAGATAACATGTATAAATTTTCAAAGGAGAGATACATCCATACACTAACACTCTGAACTTTGACATCACCCCAATAGCCCTTGTGTACTTGTAAAACAATCTCATCAAACTAATGTTTTATGCCTCCAATTTATAGAGAAAAAGGAGAGAAACGACACATAGTTTTCCAAATCATTGTACTATTAAACCATAAGATAAGATAAATTTAGTAATGTCCTACAAGTAACCACAAAGAGGGTCAAAGGGACTGCCGAGCACAAAAAAAGGGGCCAACCCACACCAGGGACACCAAACAGTGCCCAAAGAAAAACAACAACAACAGGAGCAAACAAACAACATAAAAAGAAAGAGGGGAGGCGGCCCAACAGAGAGAACACCAAAACGCTGCTAGAGAACTGGAGCATCGGCAAAGAACCCCAAAACAAATGGGTAAGCCATAGAACTAGCAGGGGGTCCAAACCGCTTCTGAGGATTCTTGGAGAAGGAAAACTACTGCTGAAAAAAACCCCTCCGGGGCTTCATAGATCTGGAAAGGCTAGAAGGGGGACCAAGCTGGCGCTTGGTACCACGTGCTAGATGAAGCTCAGAGAATGAGGTGATAAGCTGATAGGACTGGGGACATGCGGGGTGCTGATGCTAGAGTGAGTGGTCCTGGAGCCTAACGACCTCCTGAAGATAAAGTGCAAGACAACTCTAATTTGTGAACCTTAAAAAGGTGGAGAGAAACCGAACCTCCCTGAAAAGGCAGTAGAATCTCCCTCTGATCTCATAGTAGATAGGACAACGAAAGATGAAGTGTTCCTCAGTCTTGACCTCCCTGATGCTGCATAACTGACAAATATTGTTCTCTTTGTCAAGCTAATGATCTGTTTCAATGCGGAGCCAATGAGAGCCCACTTTGAAGGAACCAAGGTGGATCCGAAGGGAATGTGACTAGTGGTGGGAAAAGTAAGAAGGGTGGACAATGAGCCTATCCTTTAGCTCTAAAAGTGCTCTTCGTAAAACGCCAACTTAGGACGAAGACCCACGTGGGGGTTTACCCAAGTGGTGTGGATGAATTGCCTGTATATGTCTATTTTGATACACTTATTCAGCTCCTGTCTAGAAGCGAGGAGATGGTGAGGGGCATCAAGAGAGTATTGGGAGGGAGAGGATCCATCTCAATCCCGATAGACCCAAGAAGGGTCGAAGCCTCAGCGAACCAACCAAGAGGCTCTTTTAAGAATAGTAAATGTAACTCATAGTGAGCCATGAATAGCAAACATAACTTTCTCACCAGTGATAGATGACATTTTTGACTTGTAGCTCTCCCATAATGGTCCATATCCTAAGGTAGGCATCTAAAATCATCACCCAACTCATATGGGATGCACCAATAGCATTCAAGATGCTCCACTAAATTCTCATCCCCACATGGAAAGATTTGCTAAAAAGAGGTTTGTAACCAGCATTGCCAACTCCACCTTCTTGATGAATTCCATAACTAATATCAAGATGCCGAGTATAAATTACAAATTAGTTTTTCCAATTACACCTTGGGAGTCCAAAGATACTTCTCATAAGTGTTGGAGACATGAATAATGCACATGATTGCAAGGAAAATGACACCTAATCCTAACCATCTCAGTCAACTGAATTATGGATACCTTCAAGATCCATTTAGAGATCACAAAGATGTCCATGAATCAGACGAGCATTAACAAGGGAAGGATAAGGCGTAGATGTGATAAAATGGTTTAGATGGAGGACAAGTTTGGTAGGTTGAAGATTCACCTTGCAAGAAATATTGATTAAAAGGGAGGGATGAACTATGTTATATAGAAGATAAAAAATGAAGGAAAACAATGAAATGAAAATCAAGGTCAGATAAGGAGTAAAGTTGCTAGAACAAGGGAAGATTAAATAGATTCTATATAAGGAGATAGTGATAGAGATATAAAAGACAATGACAAACAAAAGATAAAAAATGAAGGAAAACAATGAAATGAAAATCAAGGTCAGATAAGCAGTAAAGTTGCTAGAACAAGGGAAGATTAAATAGATTCTACAGAAGGAGATAGTGATAGAGATATAAAAGACAATGACAAACAAAAATGCAGGTTTGATTACAACTAACCAAGAGGTCTGACATTGTAAGATTCCCATTCTAATTCGTATGTGATGAAAGCTATTGATTTGTGCATAGGTAAGGAAGATGTAATAAAGATAATAGCAATATAGTTGGAGAACATATTGAGAAAAGTCTACATAAAGTGATGTCTGTCTCAGAAAGAATCATCACGTTCTAGGAGAAGTACAAAGCTGAATATGTTGTAGACAACCTGAAAAGGGTTAGAACTTCGGTAGAGTTAAGGAGAGGAGTACACTAAAGATGATCTAAATCTTTTAGCAGGTGAAAATCTATTTTTGAAGCATGAGACTAATGTAGATGCAAATAAACTTCTTGGAGAAATGTAATTGAATCATCAATATATTCAAGCACAGTAGATATGCAAATGAGATGAATGAAATTTGCTTGAATCGCTTGATGTCGAGGAGGAAGCAAACCACAAAAAGGTTAACAACGGGAATATAAACGTTCTTGAAGATGATATTGTATTGATTAAAATATTTGTTTGAAGAGAAAAAAGTAAAGTGGCTTGATTTCGAGGATTGGTTTGAAAGGTCAAACAAGTAAGAGAACGATTAATGGTATAAAACTAGTGGGTTCAGAAGTTTCTTGCTACTAGAGGAGGAGCATATGGGATTCAAAATTTTCTTCCTACTCGAGGGTGAGCATGTGAAGGTTATTTTCTTCTAATTAGGAAAGGAGCATATATAATCAGAACTTTTGTTTGTTCCTAGAAATTTAAATGTTTTGTAGAAGGCAAGAAAATTTGCTTATTGAATTAGTTATTTCCGGCAAATCACAAAAAGCATCTCTATCCTCTGAAAAGCTCAAAAAGCAAGTAAAGAAAATATGGTCTTCTATATAAGAAGATGAAAAGTAATTGTTTGGACAGAGGAAGTCTTGTATTTGATAAAGATATAGATTAAGTCCATCTCTTGAATTTCTGGCAGCTTCTTGCTACTTCGTAATTAATATATGATTCCAACCCAAGAACGAAAGGATCAAACAAACAAAAAAGTTTATGCGCACAAACAACGAAAATAGGGAACTGTGGAAATACAGCAAGCTTAGAATGAAAGAATTAGCAGCCTATAGAACTGTAAAGATATGGGTAGCATGGAAAAGAGAACAGTACCCTGCATTGCATCTCCTATGAGATAAGAAAATCTAGCTTAATAAAGTTCCAGAGTTACCCCACAGTATCTTGCGTGTGTGAAACGGGAATGACTCCAGCCCTGCTTGTAAGTCCAACCGTTGGCCTTATTCCCACAACACTGTTGGCACCAGACGGGCAGATAATTGAGCCAGCTGTGTCTGTGCCTAATGACATTGCTACCATATTTGTTGACACTCCAACTGCTGATCCAGTGCTTGATCCACATGGATCAGCTGTAAGCACATAAGGATTCTGCACCATTTCACGTCCACAAATATATCTTCAGATTAATCTATTAATTTGATTCTATTCAAACTTTAAAATTGACTACTGGCCAAATGGTAAATAGCACTGAAAGTAGTATGGACAAATTATATAACAGAATTGCCTAGTGCGTCTCCTCTCATATCATTCATAATCGAACTAAAATGAAATCATGAAGCACTTTAAAACTAAAATGAAATAGAAACAAAATGGCAGAGCAACAAAACCATAAGTTGGCAATAGTTCATAACTCAAAATTATGATAAATGATAAAAGATTATAGACTTGTAGTTGGTTGAGTGTAATTGGTGAGGATGATGGTATGTGATATAAAAGCTATCTACAAAGGTTCAAACCCTAGAGGTGTATTCAGGTCAGTTTTGACCTTTGGGTGAATTTGAAAGACTGGATCCCCTTGCACATGGCTGCTTAGCCGAAGGTAACTTGTTGTTTAGATGTATGCTTGCTCAAATGGTTGTAATTCATTGGAGGTTGGGAAGAAGTTGGGGATAGAATTCACTCCGATCATAAGTTGTTTTGAGAAACAAATTATTAGTGATCCTAGATAAGGTAAGAAGCACAAGACCTTAGTTTGACCTACTCTAGCGCTCCATCCTTTGGGTATATTGAGAGACCTGGCACCTGCCCATTCACTCAAGCTGGCCTTCCCCAGTATTATAGCTCCTGCCTTCTTGAGCTTCCATACAACACCTGCATCTCTTGGGACCTTCGATCCCAAAAGAGCAAACGACCCTGCAGTGGTATTGAGTTTATCCTTGGAAGCAATGTTGTCCTTGATTAGTATAGGGATTCCATGGAGATCACCAAGAAGGAGTCCTGCTTTTATTTTCTCTGCATCTGCTTTTTCGGCCAACAGGAAAGCATCAGGGTTCACTTCAATGACAGCATGAAGTTGTGGGTTAAGTTTCTGAATGTGGTTGAGATAGAATTGTATAAGGCTTGTGGAGTTAAGCCGGCCTGCCTTGAATTCTGATTGAATTTGTGGAATGGTTGCTTCTTCTATGAGGAAAGTAGGATGGTTCAGAGCATTAGCCTTCTGGAAAGTGTAATGAGAAAAAAACAGTATCAGTAAATAGAACTGTAAGAGGAGGCGGCACATCCTTTCTGTGTAATTGGTTATGTTCTACGCTTACTTAGGCCTAGTCAAGACTGAACCTGAGAACATCCAGGAGCTTCAATGGAAAACAAAGCCTTAGCAGCCAATTCATTGGTCTGAATGTGGGTAAAGCGAACTTATGGGATTAAAAAGTAATGGTAAACAAGCAATATTGGAAGCAAATGTTAACCATACAATCCGCCACTAGAAACAAATTTCTCATCTCAACACAGAAGGTAAGAGTATATTATTAAATTGCCCTCTTGTGTAGTATTGACTATCATTATAAAGAGGGATAAGTGATTCAATTTTTTTTTTTTAACTAATTTATTTGAATTTTTGTTAATTAAATGATCCCATCATTTTTATATGATATTTCTAAATTTCAAATTTTGATGGATGGCGTGATAGAGAACATAACATCATTCTCGTCAATATATTACTTAAATTACAATTAATTCAAATTTTTAATTAATTTTAATGAATTATTTTCTGCCAACAATTGTGGCAAATATACATGTAGGTCTCATTAAACCCTTGCTGAGGAAATTTGAAACAATCTGCTTTAATTTTGCGCAGCAAAATTTATAATACAAGATTTGTTCCCCTGAAATTTAGATTTCGCTTTAGCATTTTTCTGAGTTGCCGTGTTGGTATTTCTTTTCTTGCGCAGTACGTTATTTGTGCATCTGTAGCTTGCATTTCTCTACCAGAAAACAATTCTGTCGACATCTGACCTTCATTGTTCCAAACAATTTTCATAAATGCTTTAACAGAGGCCATAGAAACGTTTCGCTTGAGAACATTCCGACATTTAACTTTTTCCTGTCAATTTCTCCAAAATATTGCCCAAATTTGTTTTTCCAAAAATAAGATTTTGGAAATTGGGGTTCATTAAAGGGCTCAAATTTCCAAACGATGGAAGGTGTAGATTCATCCGAGAGCGCTTGGAATGAACCGCATGAAGCTCAGAAGATTTGCATGTAGGACAGTGAAGGAATCAGTGTCGTAGCTTAAATGCGTCCCTCGCTCATTTTCATCCCGATCACTCTTGTAAGTTTGTGGTGAAATCGAGACCAAAACTTCCCCTTATTTTCATCATCGTGCAAATATTTTATGCGTTGGAGATTATTCGATATGGCTGGATATATGCCATATCCCTCCCGAACTCTACTGACAGTACGTACGCGCTGATGAAGTATACGCTCCACCCGATGGATTTACTAATTTACAGACCTATGTCATTAGCCCGTACATGTTATAATGTAAATATATTATATAGAAATAAATTAAGAACATAAAGTATTAAAAATTAAAGTTAAATATAATGAATTAATTAAATAATAAAATATTAAGTTTGTAATTGTGCATATTTTTAATATAATGATTAAAATATTATATGGAAATGGATTACAAATTTAAAGTAAATATAATTATTATTAATTATACTATATATTATTTATTTAATTAATTCAATAATATTATATTTACTTTAATATATTTTTTTCATTTGTCAAATTATAATCATTTAATTTTATGGATTTCAATTTAATATAATATCTCTAATTTTTTTTTCATATTTAATAAGAAATAAAAATAATTAAACCTAACAATATACAATAAGCTTTTTAAACTTCTCCAAATAAAATCTTTGACAACTTATTATAATGTTGACACTATTTTTTTTTTATAAATATATATAATATAAATAATAAAATAACTAACATTGTTATAGTTTTTAAATCAAACTCATTGACCCATATGGAACTCAGAAACAAAGAAAATGGTGGGGAATGATTTAGTTATGTTATTTTTTGTTATTTTTTATATTTACATCTATACTTATTAATAAAAAAATTTATTCATCAAAAAAAATTTATTATAAAATATTTGATTCATAAATTACTAATGAAATAGATAATTTTTTAATAGACATATCTATTACTTTCATGAGTTATTCTATAGATTTGATTTGGAGAAGTTTAAAAAGCTTATTTTATATTGTTAGGTTTAATTATTTTTATTTCTTATAAAATATGAATTTTTTTTTAGAGATATTGATTAAATTAAAATCTATAAAATTAAGTGATTATAATTTAACAAATGAAAAAATAATATTAAAGTAAATATAATATTATTGAATTAATTAAATAAGTAATATATTGTATAATAACTAATAATCATTATATTTACTTTAATTTTTAATATTTTATGTTCTTAATTTATTTCTATATAATATATTTACATTATAACATGTACAGGCTAATGACATAGGTTTGTAAATTAGTAAATCCATCGGGTGGAGCGCGTACTTCATCAGCGCGTACGTACTGTCAGTAGAGTTCATATTTTTAGGGTTCATTGAAGTGGCTCGAATTTCCAAATGATGGAGGGTGTAGATTTATTTGACAGAGCTCAGAGTGAAGTGCATGGAGCTCATATTGCATGCAGGACAATGAAGAAATCAGTGTCGTAGCTTAAATGTGTCCTTGGCTCATTTTCAACCCGACCACTCTTGAGTGCATCCACACTAAGTTTGTTTTGATATCAGGGCCAAAACTTCCCCTTATTTTCATCATCATGCAAATATTTTATGCAATGGAGATTATTTTGGTTTGTTTTCTTTGAAATTGTATGGGTACCAACAATTTATAATTTTGATTAATTTGATTTTTATACTTTCCATAGAGATGTAAATATGCAATTTTTTTTATGAACAGGTTGTTCCATTGATATTTAAATAAAAGTACACTATTTACAAATAATGTAGGGGGATATGAGATCACCCCTTAACAGTGAGACGGGAAGAGCCCAAAAAAACATAATAACAGAAACATGAGCAATGCTTAGAAATAAAAACATCACATAAAAAGTTGCTAAGTGACTAGAGCAGTGACCATGGGTAGCGGAGGAGGATCTCGATCATCCTTGGGACCCCATACATCAGCAGGGTTGGGGTTTTGTCTAGGAGGGACCGCCTTTTTTTTGTTGCGCCTTCTTCATGTTGTTTCTCCTTCCTAGCAAGAGATAGTCAAAACCAACTGCGAGAGCCATTTGGAAGAGCTTGGCCAGCTGTTATCAGAACTGGTATCTGACCAACCAAAACCACCACTCGTAAAAGAACCTACACCCCCTGTCCCCCACTCAGAGGTTGAGTCTCCACGTGGCAGAGAGGTTCAGTGTTGCTTATTAAAGTCTTTGTTGCCACCAGATTGGACCGCAAAGAGCTTGAGATCACAAGGTTTGTGAACGACTAGCATAGGAGTTGTAGCCCCGTTGTTGGCCACAAAGTAGAGAACAACCATGAGAAGAAGAAGGCTCTGGAGGTACCCTAGCAACTATACAAGGGCATTTTCCCAATGCTCTAAAAGCTCGTACAAGTGGGCCACCTCGAGTGCAACCTTGTTGGCTTGCACTTGAATCTAAAACATCACATTATTACAAATACAAGCTTTAGTAAAAAGAGAAACATAAATATCAATAAACTTGTGAGAGAATAAAACAACATTTCTATCTTTCCATAATGTGAATAGGATTTCTACCTTGAAAGCATGCCATATGTGTGTGAATTTGAAGGGAATTTGATGTCAATTATCTAGAAGAACCATATGGCAAGAGAAAGGTTCAGGTCGAAAAGGTCGAAAGAAATCATGAATTCAATTCCACAAATATTGGGCTCAATGATAGAACCAAAAGAGGTGTGTGAAGGTTTTTGGCTGCCCACAGAATGGGCAACAAGGATCTAGAACCCCCAAGCGTCATAGGCGAGTGCCCAATGACAAGCCTTGGAAAAGAATACAATAGACAAAGTGAGCCAACTTAGGCTCAATAATGGCAGACTAGAAGGCTCAAAATCTGCGACACTAGATGATTTGAGAAGACTGCATGTGCTACCAGAGATTCAAGGTTGGAACCATAGGGAAATGAGGCACAAGCCAATGATAGCCCAACCTGTGCTTTTAGTTGCAATAGGAAGTGTTGGGAAACTAGAGCCAATCCTTCCACCATGGCTTAACTGTACGGATGCCCGACTTATGAAGCATATTCTGAGTCAATACTAACACGAATAAGTCAAAAATATGTCGATTTGGATGGATGAGGTAGAACTAGGCATGTCTATCCTCTCAGGAGCAGAGATTCATAATAGGTCCAAAGAAAAGATCCCTAAGAGTGTGAATGCCACGCTTATGAAAGCACATAGCACAAACCCCAAGGATACGGGCTAAAGGAAGCCCTTGAATCTAAACGAGTGACAACCACTAAATATTATGCTGATTGAAAGGAACACCCTCCCTGAATCCATAACCATCTCAGTGGAGCTAGGATTTGACAACTTCCTAGGCATGCCAAATGCTTTTGGCAACAAAAGTGCCTTGAATGTTCACTGCATCTTTCATAATAAGAAGGGTTTGAAAGCCAATCCCCTTTGAGGAAGGCCTATTGGCTGAATATCCTTAATAAATACAATGCCCGCAGAGAACTTTTTGGGTTTAATTTCTAGTAATAGCTCGAATGACCCATTTTGCACATAGGGAAAGACTTTGCTTCTAGTTCTAGAGAGAAGTCTGAGCCCTCCAAACTCTCTAGAAAAGAAACAATATTCCTAGGCAACTCTGTGGAAGCCATGATGGTCAACCCTCGAGGCCCACAAAAAATATCTAATAAGCTTCTCAAGCTTGTTCTAAGAAGCTTTTGAAGGAGCCCAACATGAAGAGTAATACACATGGGTGGCTACAAGAATCTTTGAGAAAATTTGGAATTTACCAGTCAATGAAAGCGACTTAGTAATCTAGTGAGCAAACATCTCAATTCTGGCAAGGACCGCATTCCAAAGATCCACAAGGGAGCCTTGAAAAGAAAAAGGAATGATCAGAAAATAAAATATTTCCTTGTGTCAGATCCACTTCCACCCATACTTGAGAATCCAAGGTGAAGCCGAGAGAAAGGATTGCCTGTAACATTGAGTTTTGTGCCATTGAATCACAGACCCAGAAGTCAAACAAAAAGTAACAAGACATTGGAGTGCCTCATGAACATTGTGCTCATCCTCAATAAGGGTGAGGAATGAATCATCTGTAAAGTAGCCATTGACAAGCTGATAAGGTGAATCGGGTAGGGAAATGCTCCTGACTCGCCCCGTTGAAATAGTAGTAGTGAGAAGCTAACCAAAGCCTTTAGCAGCCAGAACATACAAAGAAGGGGCCAATGTGCAACCCTAGTGAATGGATCAAATAGTCCAAAAGCTAAGGATTGACCACCATTGATAGTGATACAAATCAAAGAATCTCCAAAAAGCATTTGCATGGGTTGAATGAAACGAGGATTGAACCCTAGAGCCCCGAGCATAGCAAAAGTGAAAGGCCATTCAATTCGGTCATAGGCTTTAGCAAAGTCAATCTTGGCAAAAATGACATTCTGTTTGGAGCGGCAAGCCCACTCCATAGCTTTCCACACCACTATGATATTCTCCAGAATAAATACGCATTTAAGGAAACTAGTATGCTTAGGGCAGCCAATTTGTAGGAGGTGGTGAATCTTGAGAGCCAACATTTTGGTGATGAACTTATATGAGACATTAAGAAAGGTTATGCGTTGCTAGTTGCACATATCCTTAGGGTCCCTACTTTAGGTATGATCTTAATATTTCTCTTATTAATAATCTGACAAAGAGATTGAGAATTTAGAGCTTCAAGGTTAACCTTATGTAGGTCAGAACCAACACAAGGCCATAGGGATTTGTAGAATTCACAGGGAAAGCCATTGCAACCAGAGGCCTTGTCATCGACCTTCGAAAAAAAGCTTCTTTACGGTCCTCAAGGATAAGGGGGTAAAAGCACAATAATCTGTCACCCTTTTACAAAGGAAAAGGACGACAAAACCAAAACTGTAAAACTTCAAGGGCATAAAATTCACATTTCTGTTGAGAATTTGAAGATGATGTAAACTAATG
>MU223768.1:896921-946334 GCA_018584345.1 Thuja plicata
CTCCCATTCTTCTATAAATAGAAGCCTGTTTTGAGAGCAAATAAGCCTTCACTCAAGATTAGAATTGCATTGTTATGCTGCCATTTTCATTCTAGAATTACATGCTATTTCATCTCATGCTAGTTTACCATTGTTCTTTCATCATTTAGAGTTAGTTTGCATGCTTTTACCATCATTTAGCTTATTTTCAATTAAAATCCTTCATGCTAGGATAGTATTGGTCACTGATTTGGAGCATATTCTGAGGGCTGATATGCAACTAATCACACTCTTTCTAGTTAGAAGGCAATAGGTCAATTTTAGTGGGTTCTTATGCTTTTTCATGTTTTCACTAACCCCATGATGCTAATATAATGATCTATTGAGTGTTTGTGTCCATTCTAACAGGTACCCATTTACACACGAACATGCACCATGACCAACATAACTGTTAGCAATTTGCTTATGGTGGTGTTGTTGCACAAACTGAATTTGCAAGTCAAGACATAAAGGATTGACAACAAGGGCTTTTGTGGCATGATGCAATTCTAGAGTATTGGACTCATAGTAATACTGGCGGTACATGGCCAACTACCTTCCATAAATGCAAAGAAAGTGAGTCGTGCATTGGATAGCATCATTCCACCACATTATCCAACCAGACAGTTGAGTGGGACGAATTTCAAGAGTCCAAACCCTTTAAATGTGGGCCACCATGGGTGAATGATTCGACAAAGAGGTGTTGATGAAAAAAATGAGTCTTGGATGGTCATACATGACTCACTTGCCAGTCAATGACAAACTTGATGGGATAGTGGTTTAAGAGGGTCACGTCGAGGAGAGGTAAAAATGGTAGCTCTTTGTAGTCCCTGTAATGGAAAAATGATTGAGTCATAATCATGGCGTGGTCAAGCCATTTAGGAATTATGTTAGTAATGACTTGATAATTACTCCAAGTATGCTAGACACCCTGAGGACGGTGACAGCTGGTATTAGGGTAAAAAAGACTCAATATATTATGCATATAAAATCGTGTTTCTCTCTCTCCAACTATCCAATGAAAAGGCAATAACCCTTCTTTATTTGAGGCTACCTCAACCATATTAAAATCACCACACAAAACCCATGTAGACGATTGTAATGAAACAATAGTCCACCACCAAAGATGAGATCTTTCCACATCATCATTTGGAGCATAAATATTAATGATCCCAAAGCAATGATTATCACTTGACATGAAGGACCCACACCACCCGTTGAGTAGGATCCAACCCATGGGCCACAATAGAGGAATACAAACATGAAGAAATCAGGGTGATGACGCCTTTGCGACTAGTGTCATGTTCTGAAGCAAAAACCAAGCCAGCTAGCTAGCTAACACGACATTTAGTAGCAAGCATGAAAGTTGCAATTTTGATTTCTTAAAGACAAAACGCATCTATGCCAGGATATTTTTGCCAAGTATCCCACACAAATTACTTCTTAGCGAGGTCAATGAGACCTCAAACATTCCATGGCATGAAATTCATGATTAAAATTCTTGCATGTCATCCTTGTCCTCAAGAGAGGAGAAGCTATTTTGTAAGAAAATTGATGCCAGTTGGAAACCAGGGTAAGAAACCACCAAAATCACCCTACGCTTTTATGAAGCCTCATTGCTATCTACCTCATGCCCACAGGGGCTATGAAGTTGGCGTAAATAAGTTGAATCTATAGTTAAAATATATGCAGGTTGAGGGGTACGAGCCCACACAGGGTGGGAAGCACCAACACTTGACATATCATTCCCTTGAGAAACAGGGTGTGAAACAGGTTCAGGTTGTGACTACAAATGTTGTTGTACGTGTGACTACGTCTGTGGCTATGGCTGAGGTTGTGATTGCAATTGCATGACAACAGAATTTTGAACCCTTTGCTTTGCGAACACCTATAGTCCAACCATCCTCATTTTTAGAAGCCTTGATAGAACACAAGGGTTACAAATTTCTTGGGAGGAGTTTTAACCCTCAGAGGAGCCAAGGGGCCATCTTTAATTTTACGCTATGAAGATTGGCACTAATACCAAGTATTGGGCAAATTCAGATAGAGCACTCGTTGAGAGTAGCATAGACCTCCTATCTGAATATATATAGTCTCTTTGCGGTCTCGAGACAAATCTACTTTCACACATACCCTATTTTGAGGATGTGCATGAAAAAAATGCTCTGGTTCCATGCAAACAACATTGTTAATGGATTGGGCAATGGTTTGCAAAAAATGATAGTAGGGAAAAGGGAGATTGAGAAATTCAATCTAGACTGGGACTTTGAGCTTCTTGTCATTAGAGACAAAGAAGTCTCACAACCATGGCTGAAAAAATAACAAGACTGAACAAACTAGGGCCCATGACGAAAAATATCTTGAACATGGGTAGAGCCTACAAAGAAAAACAAGAAAAAGCCTTTGGTAAGGTTTTGAATGTCGTCAAGCCGAACCCATGAGGGGTTGGGAGGCTTTGGCGATCCATTCATGAAGCATGCTTTTAGGTGGAACCCTCCCTGTAAAATATCCTATCAATGTAAATTTCTCAAGCCATTGGCATGCACTATCAATGTCCTGAACATGCAAAACATCTGGGGTACCAAAATACGTACCTCGTGAAACACTGTTGAAACAAACTTCTTGGGTTTGTTTGGAGGTGCCATGGTCACTAGTCGTTAAAGCTCCAACATCAACTTCAACTACTGGTTGAGGCTGACCGAGATATTTGAAAGGCTAAAAAAACTCCTGCAATAAATGTAGTATGGTGGTAGAAAATGGAAAAAAATAGACAATACACTAAAGCAGACTAAACCCTAGCAAAGCGCTTATGCAGTCCTCCTTCCATTAGTTTTTCAATAGCTACAAATATGGAGTTTTTTCAATAGTAGCATCATTATAAATTTATAATTTTAATATGTAAGTACATTAAAGTGTCAAACTTCTTTTTTTCCCTTGTTTTTCCTTTACCTTTTATTAGTTTTTTTTAAAAGAAATTTTGTCAGCAATCTTTCTTTTTTATTTTTCCTTTTCTTAATAATGGATTGTTTTTCTTGTTTTTTCTTTACTTTTTATTAGCTATTTTGAGCAATCTTCCTCCTCTTCTTTATGATAGATTGTTGAGTACAATGTAAAAAAAATCATTCATACAAAAATATTAAAAGATTTCAATATTATTTTAATTATTTAATTTATTAGAATGAGAAGTGTCCCTATAATCATTTATTTTATTAGAATAAGATAAATGTTACTCTAATTATCTAATTTATTTGAATGATATAAATGTTAGTCTAATGAAATGGTCCTATACATATGGACACTTTACAAAATTTATTAAAATGTTTTTTAATTCAATTTATAAACTTTATTATAAATGTTAATATTTTATTTGTCTATTTCATGTTTAACAATTCCTTTTTAGCGAAGATAATAATTTATGGTCATTTTTATATGCATAATGTGAAGAAGAATTAACTATATGGTCTTAATATAATTAATATATAATTTATCATATTTTTTATTTAATAGTTTATATATACTATTAATATTATAATTATCCCTCATTCAAGAGACTAATTGTGTTCACTTGTAAAATATAAGGAAACACATTAGATGGATAACCCTTTTGGAGGGTTGATGTAAGCTACACTTTGATGGGGTGTTTAGGAGCAACATGGGTATTTCTAGGACTAGTATTTTGAGAGACCTTGAAGACATTTGGTTAGTGCCACCTTGAAGGGGTTGGGATATGGAATAATGAAGCAAAAGCCATGCCACTCTTAATTGGCCTACAAACTTGCTCTCACTTAGGCATTAAAAAGATGAGACAAGAGACTACCATATCATTATAAATGCAATAAATAAAAATGAGGCTCGTAATTGGAAAATTAATATAATTGTAATTCAAATTTGGTCCTACTTGTTGGTGTAATTAAATATTTCTAATTATACTTAAGCTTACTTAGCATAATGCATTGCATTGTAGTTTGCATATAAGACACCTAGGAATTTGCACCTATATTTGCACATGGTGTAGGAGAAATTCCACTTTAGGTGGTGATAGTTATTATCACATTTCACTTTATGTGTTGCCTCGACTTTTAGTGCTCTTATCACATTATCATCCTCCACTTGTTGCACATAGTTTATTGCATAATGGAGGATGATCCACTGGTGGGCATGTAATTCCACCTTGTGTAGGTGATATCTTATCTACTCCTTATCATGTTCTCTTATTGTCTTGCCTATATAAAATGACACTTCTACATTGTACACATATTCAATATCCTATCTCTTATTGCATCATTAACAAGAATACAATTTATTCTTGTTCATATTATCTCTCTTGTCTTTGTACTATTCTTTGACCTCTAGATCCTTGGTTCATTCCTATTTGCAAATTCTTACATGGTATCAAATCCATTGAAGCATCTTGGATAACTTAATAGAGAGTTTCCAATGCATGTATTGGAGATCATATTGCATATATGAGGACCAACGTCTTGTGGGAGCATTTTGGGTCAGATATGACCTCACCATCATGTTTGGAAGGCTATTTCAGGGAAAATTGACTATATTAGGTAAAAGTCAATTATCCAGGCAACCAATGTTCATATTGACGACAATTCTAAAATCAGTATAAGTGGCCACACCTGTGCACCTTTACAACGTATTGATGCTTGTGTATTAAAACAAGGCAAAAACAAACCTCCCATGGAATGTGGGACTAAAGTCCCAGTTCGCCCGCATGCACGCAAAGACTAGTCCTCACGCAACGCTGTGACACACGACCTGCCTAGTCAACAGGCGCACTCAAACTATGTTCCACGAAGCGCCTACACAGTGCCACGCAAGCACAGATAGGCTGCATCACTCGGAGATCCATGTGAGCGACGCCAGTCTGCATCACTTCTTGCATCATCTGCTACATCAGATCAAGCCAATAGGGACACGTGGTTGTAAGCCACATCACCACTGTGTGCACAATAAGCCACATTATACACCCCTTTATTTTAATTTTAATACTAGATCTATCATCCTAGCCACAACAACTAAAATTTTTAGTATATTCACCTCCTCCTTTGTGAAACGACCTACTTCCTCACGTAATTGTTGCATTCATGTTTTTTTGCTTTCTCGACTACCTTTTCAGGTTGTTTCCTATATGAATGAAATTGTATTAGTTGTTCCTCTTATTTTTCTTCTTCTTCCAAACTATAATACTACTTGAATCTTTCTTCAACCAATTGTTTCTTCTTTTTCTTACCAATATTTGTGATTTTTCTAGAGAGAACATTAGCTTGCTTCCTTCCTCTAATTTTATTTTTCTTCTTTCCCTCAATTAGTTCTTCTCCAAAATTATCTTTTTTTTAAGGTGCTTAAGGACTAGATATCCATTCAAAGAAAACCTCTTATGCCCTATTGTGCTATCCTCTAAATCTCTTGGCTCCTCTATGTATTTCATCACTTTCGAATGGCTAGCTAGTGTTCTGATTCTGATATAACTTCTTGGAAACCTCACATGCAAACATAACATGAGTATCTTACGCACAAAATATGCACTTCTACTTCCTCTCTTCCAAACACTCCAAGGATTCATGGCTCATTTCCTACAATCAAAACATGTAGCATCATCTATCCCTTTTGTTATTCCTGCCTCTTCCTCTACCTCCTCTATAGTTTGATGGTTTGTTGTCATCTAGATAGCCATGTTGGTTATTTTGCACAACATAGACATTTTGGGTGTCCTACAAGGGAAATATTTGGAGACTATAGTTGTAGTTATAGAAGCAATGGGTTACTTGATACCCTTGGAGTCCTTCGTTCCAAACTAGAGGTTTAATTATTGGGCAATCTTTAGTAAGGTGTAGGTCTCATTCTCAAATTCTTGGCCAGCTATTCTAGCTCTTATATCTTTGTGTAATGTAGATATAAACTATTCGATATTTTATATCTTTGTGTAATGTAGATATAAACTATTCCATACTTCCTTAAGCTTTTTATATATATTTTCATAGATTCATTATCATCTTGTGTCAAATTCTGCATTTTGATAATACATTATGTTGGGACTGTTGGAACCCAAAAGTTTTGTTTATCCTAGTGCCCTTGTCCTTGGTTGTTAATTTTTTTGAATTTGAATGCTAGTGGTTTGCCTCTTTAAGTTTTTCTCGCATCTCTTGTGCATGTTTTTTATGCAGGTCAAGTCTGTGTATCAACAAAAGTTTTGTTTATGTGGCCTTAGTTATTTTTTGTGTTCTCTGAGTCGATGTGCCAGTTGTCATCTTCCTATTGGACTATTAGTGGCCTTTGTCATGTGTACAACTTTATATTTTATATCTTCTGCAACCTCGCAACTTGAAATGTGTCCTTATGTTAACAGGTTGCGGGATAGCGAGAAAGAAACAAATATTGTCATAGCCTCACAGGTGTTTGTTGGTTTAGTTGTTGGAAGGCTGTGAGGTTGTGGTTGAAACTGTAGCGGTTAAACAAAAAATACATGTAAAGGTTACAGGCTCACAAGGAATTGCCACGCGGTGTCTTTAATGGTGACTACAAGAGTTAAGAAATATGTTGTTGCAACCTTGAGAGGGTTAACTCTGGTCAGGTGATAAAGGCTGTGAGGTTGCGATTGAAGACTAAAGGACTTAATTAAACCATTCCCTCGCGACCTCGCAACTCTCTGTTGGGTTAAGGTGGAATGACTCATGAGCTTGCGAGGAGATGAAACACGTCATCAGATCTTGTGAACTACTATTATACTGCATGAAACATGGGGTTACATGAATGGCATTTCGCAAACTAAAGTATAAACAAACAATTTTAACTAATGTGTAATTCCTTTTGTTCCTATGCATGATGCAACGTGAATTGACGACTCAGATTAAAAAAAAAAACAAAAAACATGGCTAGTTGAGAGTAATGGTTGAAGCATGTGAATTAAATTTGAAGAGATGGCTCTGGTAACTGCGAGATTGTGTATAAATGCATGATTTTAAGTTTTTCATTGCACAATTGCATACTGAAAGGTGAGGTAAAAAGGGTTGGTGATTGCGTAAGAGGTTTTTAAGAAGGTACCATGCATTGTCAAGCTAAGATTGTAAGTGGTCTAATCCTACTTTGTTTTGAAGAAAATTTGACTTCTCTACTTCTTGTTCTGTGCATAATTTTAATCATGATTCAGGAGGTTTTATCTAGTTCTGGTACTCCTAGAAAGGCCCCGTTTACGTTTTACTGGCAGGAATTTTTAGATTTGTTACCTAGGTCAACAAATAGTCAATCTACAATTAAATTTGAATGGAAGGACTTGTGTCATATCTTTAGAGACCCTCTTCGGTTGGTCCTTGTTCAACTTCTTTTTCAACAATAGGGTTAAAGGGCCACCTATGTCAAACCCTTGGGAATTGAATTTAGCCAAGCTTATTGTATCAAATGCCTTTGTATTGAATTTCTTAGGGAATTAGCCAAAGCATATTGTCCAATTACTAGGGTAATAAGAAGGGTAGATAAGAAGGCCCTATTTTTTATAAATAGGATGAGTTTGTCAAATGCCTTTCATATTTCAGGAGCCACATGCACAGATATTGATTTTGATCAGGAAAAAAAAGATTATCAGGCTCATAAAGAAGTGTTGAAGAAATTTGTGATTCCTAGGTACATGCATAGAGCACCTGATAGGAAAATTATCCTTATGCAGAAAAATGTGATAGAGTCGTTTGAGCTTAAAGTATTTCACAACTATTTTGTTTATACAGTGCATGGTTTGTGTAAGTTTTTAGGTTTTGATGCTAATAATAAGGTGTTGGAGGAAATTTTAATGATCATTGTAGCTATTCAAAACCCTGAGGTTATTATTGATTATGATTTTTTGGGGTATTTGATTAAAGCTTTGCATGAGGGTTTAGTGAAGATACAAAAGAATCCAAAAGAGAAATTTAAAGTACTATTCAATCTTGTGCCACCTTATTATCGTTTATAATGTTGAATCCATGGATCAAAGGCTTCATTTAAAGCAATTGAGTAATTTTGGTGAGCCACTGCCTATACAATGTTGGACTATGGTTCGGGATATGAGCTACTCTTCTTTCTTTCTTTATTTTGAGAATTGGATTGTATTTCCTATTAGGAAATTACTTGGGTTAGAAGCATAGAGACTAGATGCTCTGGTCACAAGATTATTGAGGCCTCATCAATTTTTTCCAAACTGGCCTATAACTGATAACTAGGGAGACGTAATTCTTTGGTGATTTTACAGTATTCATAGTCTATGGTTTCCCTCAACCACCTCATATTATCCTAGTTTTTGTACCTCCTAGAATAGTTGTGATTGAATTCTTATGGCAATATTTCTTGGTTGAAAAGGATTATTTGGAACTTAAGAAAAGAGGCACATTCTTGCCTAGATTGTTGAATGTGTTAGATTTTTCAGTAGGGAAGAAAGATTTTGAAGAACTTAATACTTTCCTTAAGCAATACATAATGGTTATAGCTCCTACAAGATTATGTGATCCAGAATTATTCACCAAAACAACATTTGCAAAGATGATCAGTTGGGTGGAAATTCCCCCACATGAACCACTTGGTGATGAAGATGTAGTGAGGAATCTTACCCTTAAATTTGAGGTACAAGCTTGTAGAGGCAAATGGAATGATTTGGTAATATAGTGAAGATAGGTTGAGAGGAGTTGATCCTAACTTTCCTGGTTTTTATCATGATTTGTCTCCTTTGGAAAGAATAGAAAAAATGTTGAAAAATTATGATACTCTCATGGCATAATTACAAGAAGGGTCTGCAACTCCTATCCAACTAGTTCCTGTAAGAGTTGAGTCTCCCAGTTCTAAAGGTGATTCTAGTAAAGATGAGGGCTCTAGTATAGAAGCTTCTGTTGTTCAGGAACCACCAGTAAAGAAAGCCAGAATTGATACGCCAGTTGATGAGCATGTCCATACATAAGTGGCAGAGGTGGGTAGTCACAAAGTTGACAAATACACCAAAGAAATGAGAAACAAATTGAAATGTAAATGAAAGGAAGAGTTAGAAGAAGGAAAGGATCAATTTTTGGTTAAATTGATCGATGATAGAGAAATTATGGCACAAAATTTTGTGAGTGATGATGATTTTATTCATAGTGATGAATTTTAAAAAAAATCTTGTAAAGTGGAAAGGAAGGGAACTGAGTAAACAAAAGGATCCAAGTGGAGAAGGTGCCAGCTCAGGGAAACAAATAGTGACTGCATTGCAGCAATTTGATCCAGATTCTACGCAACTAATAGTGGAACATGATAGAAAATTGATCATGGATAGCGGTATGCTTTTACTTCCTGGTTGGGATTTGCAAACCACCATTTTAATTGATCAAAGAAGAAAACAACCTGATCATGTTTTTAGTTCAAAATATAAATTTGGTGAAGTCTTAAGAGGATCAAGATTTGATCCTAAATAAAAAACATTGGCAATTTGGACTTTGGCTCCTCTAATTCACAAGCCTCAAATTATCATTATAAGAGAAGAGAGACAGGGGAATGCAATATTTAAAACTATTCAAACAACTTCTAATGTTGAAGTTTCTGATTTTCTCACTCATGTTTCATTTTTAAATAAGGCAAAAGCTAAGGATTTAGAGAAAATAAATCATGAAATGTATATTGATACAATTGCCTTGGCTAAGAAGTATGAGGACACTTTGATTGAAAATGATGGACTGACAAAGACTCTAAAAATGCATACCTGGCAATTTCCTATTCCTTCTTCAACTCAACCAATAGACAACTAGCCTGTTTCAAGTGAGACATCAATGCCTGTTGATGTGAGATTGAAATTAGAAGATTATGTAGGTAGAATTTAGAGTTTAAAGGAAGAAGTGCAAAAGAAAGGTTTCTCTATTTTGATGCAAGTTCTGGAACATCAGATCAACAAAATCATGATGAAGTTGAGTATTGGTCATGGCCATCATGTATCATTAATTCAAATGGAGAAGTTTTGTGATGAAGTCGTCATGCTCTTTGAACCCTTGTTTACACAATGGTCAGATGGAAACATGTTAATGGGACAATCAGGGAGTGCATTGTTGTATAGGGATGATATGCCTATAGTTATAGAGGAAACCAAAGATAAAGTGAATTTATTGAATTCACTATTTCCATTCTTCAAGATTAAAGTACAGATAATTAAAGGAAAATTGTATTTATTTGTTGACAGTCACCATCCCTTAATCCCTTCCATCTATGATATCATTTCTAGTGTTAAGGCTTTTAAATTTTGGAGGGAAGAATTTGAATTAATTTCTCCAAATGTTGAAACCATGATTAATATTGAGGATGACGTTGATTTGCCTGAATTCAATAGTATTATAGATGTAATGTTTAAGATGGAAGTTGATTTTGTGAAGTTCATTCTAGATGCTTAGGGAATAACAGATGCCAGGTGGATAGAAGCTATGAAGCAGTTGGAAGAATTAAAATTTTTTAATTGGCCAAGAGATAAGGAATTTAATAGATGGGAAATATTTTCCAAGGGCAAGAAGGTTCAAATTGAGTAAGGGAAACCAATTTCTTTATTTGTATCTTGTGTGGTGATTTTTTGTTTTATGGTGGCAGGGCCAAAATGTGGTTAAATAGATTGATCAGTTACACTAATGGACATTTATCCTTCATTGAAGATAAGCCTCAAATGTTCCAGGTGTTTCAAGGATCAGGTGATTTAAAGAATCAAGACATGAGTTGGCCTTTGTTCCTATTCCATTTTGTCAGCTAGATTGTTAACTGCAACCATGCCACTTAGAAGTTGAAGATTTTGTTAGTGCAATTTCAACAATTTTGTTTTCAGTTAAAGGGGTTGTTTTGGGATTTCCCTTAGGTTTATATTTCATATTGTAATATTTTGGATGGAATATAATCTTTTGGTTTTTATTTTATTTGATCAAGTGATCTGAAGCTTTTTGCATCCCTTGTCTTATAAACGGGATTCCACGATCACTTGAGAGGGGGCTCCCCATATGTTTTCAAGAAGGAGAAGTAATATATAAAAAATAGGGTATGAGTCATATGGTCTTGGTGTGATCAATGTATGAACTATGTCTTTGATACCTAATGAAAAATGAAGTCATGAATTAGTAGAGCTTATGTTATTGTCTTTGTATGGGAATTGAACTTTTATATGAATCAAATATATATTTAGGATAAATTTCCAATTCATCTCTCTGTGTGATAGATGTTAGTTTTTCATCTTTTTCTTTCTTTTAAGGAAGGATTTAAATATGCTAAAGATGATTACTGTGAAAGCTGAAATTAAAAACAAACTTGACGATGACGTTTAATATATGTGCAAAATTTGTATGTCAGGCATACTTATTCCTTTTGATTTCGAAGTTGTGTGTGATAAATCATGTTATCAAACATATGTTATCTTTAGTGACTATGTAGCCCTTTGGATTAAGCATTGGTCATGGTTAGTAGGAAATTTCATTTGGTGAGCACATTGAAACTTTAACTCTATTTTTTTTGTTTTCTTGAATATAAATTATTTCTTTGATTTCTCAGAATGAGTTCAATATTCTGAGAGTTGTCCACAAGTTTGCATCTACTAGGAAGTTGCGTTGAGTAATTGGGCTAGGTAGATATGATAGGAGTGTACACACCTGAGTGCTTTGGAGATCAAAGTGTAGGAGGTCTTATAGCCTTGTTTGTATTGTTTTTTCATGTCCTTGTTTTGTTGATGATGCAATAAATCAAGTCATTATGTCTTTAGTCTGTAATATTGAGGCTTGATTTACTATTTAGAATTAGTGGTAGCAAGAAAAATCACCAACATAAATGACAACTTTGCTGGGGAATTGAAGTTTAATCCCAAAGAGTCTGAGAGTTTATGGTGTGGACCATTTAATTAATTTGTTTTTCCCTGTATAGGGTGGCAACTCTGAGTAATTGTTTTTAGCTTTGAATGAACTCAAAAGAATTGGTTCACAAATATACGCCACTTGGTCCTAAGTGTGGAATATCTCACTATTTCTTGGATAGTTCTTAAGGCAATATGTTTGGTCGGCGGTCCTTGCAGAAGGGTAATCCAAACCAGCTTGTAAATAATGGGCGGAGGCGCTGGTAGCAGAAGAACCAAAAAGTTAGGAAAAATTACCCTGATTTTGATCCTTCATCTTCTTCATTTGGTGAAGAAATGCATAATGAGGAAGCTCCAATGGATACACCTAATATTTTTTATTAGAGGAATTTGTTGTCTTCTAGTGAGTCTTCACCAAATCCTCATAAATATTATTCAAAAATCCCTAACAAATCTGCATATTATTATTATGATGAGGATGGGAATCAAGTATATTATGATGAATAAGAAGGAATAAGGGTTACATCCTTTTCTAAACCTATAAAGGGTGTCAATAAAACTTAGATTGGTCCTGAAGAAAGAGTTAAAGAGTTTAATGCTAGGCTTGAACAAATGGCCACTGAATTTCAACTTAAGGTTCAACAATAGAGATAAAATGAAGTGAAAAAGAAATTAGAACAACAAAATTTGTTTCAGGGATTACAAATGAACTTTGATGAGAGTGGGTTTGATCCTAAGAATTCCAAAGTAAATGATGTACTAAATCCGAATAAGGGAAAATCTATTGTTGATGAGCCAAATGGGAACTTAGCCCCTATGAATTCAACACAGAGTCTTACTGATTAAGAAATAAAGAATGAGGTAGAGTAGTTGGAGGATGAATATACTAGGCAAGAGATGTTAGTAAGAAAGGTTGAGTTATTGAGAAGAATGCAAGATTTGGATAAATTTTCCAAGAGGCAACAAGAAAATACTAAGAAACTTGACATAGAAAGGTCTGCTCAGACTCATAGGCCTACTAAGATAGATTTCCTTATTGGTCCTGAACCCTTACCTCATTCTCTAGCCACTACTACTGCACATCCATTGGAAATCCCTGCTATTACAATACCCTCTACAACATTACCTCAAGTCACACCTCCAGTTATGCCAATTCAATAAGATCAGATATACCAATTTATAACTAACCAACAACAATAGTACCAACGATTGTTGTTACAGTTCATGAATTTGTAGGCTCAACAGTTGAATGCTCAAATAATCTCCTTTTTCAGGCTATACCTGCTCCTCTTCCACAAAATTTGCAACCAAATATACAACCTAAAGTTTTACCTCAAAATAATCCAATCCATTAGAATAATCAGGGTAATCCATTTTTAAGACCACAAATTCATTTGGATACTTATAGATAGATTGATTTTATCAGTATCCCTGGTTATCCTAACCCAATTGATAATAATATGAGATCTCAAATACTAAAATTTTCTGGGAATGGTGGTATGTTGGGAGAGGATTATATCAAAGATTTACACAATGTATTGGATAATTTCGAAGTTCAACATGAACATGTTATCGTGAAATTATTCATGCAATCATTGGTGGATGATGGTCATGAATGGTATAAGGGTCTTCTCGGTGGACATATAGGAAATTGATGAGAGTTTCAAAGGGTTTTTAAAGAACAGTTGGGTGATCATACTGATTCAAAATTCAAACTAGGAGAAATAACAAAAATTTAGAGGAATCCCAATGAAATAATATCAGATTTCAATACAAGATTTGTGAAAGTGTTGAATAAGATTCCTCAGCAATTGAAGCTTAATGATGCTATGTCTTTGGTATTTTATCTAAATGCTTTTGACCCAAAGTTTGGATATGAATTGAGATCAAAAGATCTGTTGAATATTGATGATGCCTTTAAAATAACATTGGACATTGAAAACAATAGAAAAGTTGCTGGAAAGATAGGAAAAAGAGTTGATGTCAGAATATTGCAAAAATCCTAAGGAGACCAAAAAAACACCATAAAGGAAGAGTATAAAATGGATAAATTGATGAGTGCAGTTAAGGATCTCACTTATAAAGTTTCTAAAAATGAGAAGGGAGTATCTAATGATAGGCATAATCTTCAGAGGCATGATAGACCTATGAGATTATAGGATATGCCTTATCATACCAATTGGAAGGATGACAAGCCTATTTAAGAGAACTCTAGAGGCTCAAATAATAAAGATGCCCCTAATCCTTTAAAAACATTTGGTACAAATAATGTAGAGGATACTCCATAGTGTATGCCTTGCAATATGCCACACTCTCCTTTTCAATGTGTAGTAGCACAGTCTTTGCTTGAATCAACTGAATACAATGATGATCGAGAGCAACAAAATAATGAAAGTCAAACCATAATTATGTTAATGGTTGATATTTCTGCAACAAATGAGAATAACTCTTTTGAGGATGAAGGGGATGATTACAACATAGAATAGAAAAGAGAAAGCTATGTAACCCAACATCAACAAGTTTTTTCTAAATCAGATGATGAGCAATCTTGCATGCAATAAATGTTGAGAACAATGAAAGTGATCATATTCAACTTAGAAAAATCAGTGATGAAGAAGTTAGATCACTTACCATTGCATCTGTAGCTTAGGAAAGGAGTAATTATAATCAAAGGAATCAAAGAGTTGAGTCAGATCAAGGTATACCTAGTACCTGGTTTGTTAAAGAAAGCATCCCTAAAAAAACCCATGAGCTTGGAAATAAAGATGATGCCAATATTAAGGAGTAAAAAACAAGCAAAGTTAATAACTTTGATGTTCTTGATGAACTTAAATCAAGTCCCAACAGTGCTAGTCCATCTAGGATAAATTATGAACAAAAAGAAAATCACTCTTAATCTAATAAAGATAAAGCTCCTATTCAGAGCTCAAAGAATGTTCCAACATTTGATATGGTTCATACTTTGACGCAGATGAAGGTTTCAATACCTTTGATTGAAATGGTGAAGATTAAAGAGAATAGGTAGGAAATAATATCTTTGTTTTATGGTATTCTTTAAATATTGACATGTGCTCAAAGTAATACAAAATTGAAAATAAATATTGATGGACTTAAGGCCCCATAAGTTTGTGTGGGGAATACTATATCCAAAGAACCATCTCAAGTAGATCCGTTTTATGTTACTCTGTTGTAAATAACAAACTAATAATAAATTGTATGATTGATTTGGGAGCTGCAACAAATGTTATGCCATATGGTGTTATGAAAGAATTGAGCATGTGGGTGGATACATCCTATGAAAAATGTTATGCTATGGACAATCATGAAGTTCTTGTTGTGGGAACATTGAAGGTCATGGAAGTCAAAATTGCCACTTTTATAGAGGCTATTCATAAGATGAATATAATTGTGGTTGACACTCATCCTCATTATGGAATGTTACTATCAACGCAATGTGAAATGTTGTAGGGGGTAATGTTCAACTTGTTCTTTCTTATGCTACTATTCTTGTAAATGGGAATGAAGTGAAATTGTACAAAGAACCTCGGGCACCTGTGGGAGTGGAGAAAATTGATCTTAGTAAGATGAATTGCTTCCTTGATGTAAGTCTGGATAATTTTAGTGTGCATCAAGCTGAACCTCAATTGAAAAGTATTGAACCAACTATCAAGGAATGACAATTGCAATAAGAAAGATTGTGGTGAATGTATTTTGATAGTGCATGCTCAAAAGACGAGTTTGGAGCTGGCATATTATTTGTTTCACGATCATGTACTACTTTAAAATATTCTTTCCTGCTCACGTTTGAATGTACTAATAATACTGCTGAATATGAAGCACTTCTTTTGGGGTTAGAAATTGTTGTGAAACATGGAATTAAATTGTTAAGAGTTTTTGGAGACTTAGAGTTAGTAGTTTCACAAGTTAGATCCATTTATGCTTCAAGGAATAAGAGATTAAAGAAGTACAAACATGCAGTTTGGGATAGGATTGAGTTTTTTATGCATTTTCAATTGAATGGATGGAAAGATCTCGTAACATTATGGCTAATGTTTTGGCTAATTTTTCTTTAAAATATAATGATATAACATTAACTGGGATCTTCTTGATAGAAAAATAGTCTAGACCTTCCATACCTAATAATATTTATAATTGGCAAGTTTTTGAGGATGATAGTGATATTCTGAGGTTCACTCAATGCATTGATAATTATGAGGGTTAGAAGATAGATTGCAATGCATTAGTAGAAGTTGTGGAAGGGAAATAAATAGTATCTAGAAATGAAGTGGCTCAATTAAGCACGAAAAAATTCCAAAAGCTCTGGTAGAGTTGGAAGGAATTTTTGATACTAATGATCATCTATATCAGAAGTCATCTGCTAAAATATAGGATTTAGAGGAGGTTAAGCTGGGATCTAAAACATCACCTAAGATAGTATACCTAGGGAAGAAATTATCACCACATATAAGAATAAATCTGATTAATCTGTTAAGGAAGTATAAGTATGTCTTTGCTTGGTCATATGAAGATTTAAAGGCTTATAGAGAGGACCTGTTTCAACATGAAATATTTTTAAGTCCTAATGATAAACTGTTTAGACAAAAGCAAATAATTATTAATCCAACATTGGCACAAAACATGCAATGCAAATTAATGAAGCTCAGAGATCCTAGGGTTATTAATCCTATCATACATTCATCCTAGGTATCTAATTTGGTGCCAGTAAGAAATAAAAAATGGGGATATAAGGTTATGTGCAGACTTTAGGAATTTGAATGTTGCTTCTTTGAAAGATAACTATTCGTTGCCTCATATGGAAACTATGCTGCAAAGGGTCACTGGTTGTGAATTATTATCCTTGATGGATGGTTTTTAGGGTATAATCAGGTAAAGGTCAAGGAATCAGAGCAATATAAAATTGCTTTCACTACTCCTTGGGGAACTTATGTGTATGTATGAATGCCTTTTGGCTTGACAAATGCAGGTGCAACATTTCAATGAGCAATGGATGTAGCTTTCAAGGAATCAATTAATTAATGTCATCATCGTAGTATATCAAGATGATTTAACTGCTTATTTGAAAGGGGTTGAAGATCCCTGTGGACATTTGGAAAATATTTTCTGTAAAGAATTAGAATATGGTGTATCTTTAAATCCAAAAAAGTGTTACTTTGTTGTTACAGAGGGGAAATTACTTGGACATATAGTGTCTAAGGTAGGAGTGTTAGAAAGTGATGAGTTTTGTATGATTTGAGACACTAATGGGTTGTCATTTGTGGCAACATATCTGGTATATTGATTGCTTGAAATGAAGTTATGTTTTGGAGATACAGTCTTCAAAATGACTAAGTACAGAAGCAGAAAAATAGAGTATGATAGTATTGTTTTGGCTATCGAAGATCGAGTACAATGAGTTATGACTTGTGAGATTAGTGGAAGATACTATGGGATATATATGACCTCCACCTAAGATTGATTTATTTTTGGAGTTGATTACAGTGAGTTACAGAGATTTACAGACAAACACAGACAACATGACAACATAATAGAGTAGTTGAATAACAACGATGATTTAAGGAGTATAGTGTGGACTTCTGACAAGCTAAGTTGGATTATAATTTTGGATAATCTTTATTTTGGTTATGTAAGAGCTCTGACTTTTTATTTTCTCTTTACATTATTTATTTTGTATTGAGAGCAGACTATGTGATATTGTTAAAAGAGCCGACTTGATGTTGATATATATATATATATATATATATATATATATATATATATATATATGAAGACTTTTTGTAAAGTGAAGACATGATAGAAGTTTGAAGAGCGAATGTATATGTGTATGTGCGAATGGTAGAGCAGAGGATGACAAAGATCATTGAAGAACCATGAATGGAACTGTCAAAGCATTGAAGATGCTTGTTTTTGTTCATTATTGAAGTACACTTTGTAACATATGTTTTGTTGTAAGAGTTGTAAGCTCAGTTGGCCCCTAACATGGTCTTGTATACCTTTAACATGGTTGTTATTCCTCTAACAAGGAATTTTACTATGTAATATTCAGTTCCTAACAGGGCTAGGTCTCCTTATAGGGACATTATACTTTAGTGTATGCTTATGGATTATTTGGAATTGGTCTAAGTTTTATTTAAAGTGGTGTAATAATTATTCACCCCCCTCTCAGTATTACTTAATCCTAACAATTGGTATTAGAGCTATTGGCCCTTGGAGAGAAAGTCTAACAACTTAAGGGAGATCATAATGGATTCAAAAAATTTACAAGAGAACTTTGAAACAACACTTGAAGACCTTGATAAAGAAAAAGAAGAAAATGGTGACTTCAGATTAAAATTAAGAAGAGCTGATGGATTCATCAAGAAACTTAAGGATCAACTTGAACTTTGTAGAAATCAGAGACATGATCTTATGGTTCAAATAAAAGAAGATTTAGAGAATGATAATTTAGATTAGATAAAGCAACTTGAACAAGAGAATGATGCCTTGAAGCTTGAAAATGAAATGATGGCTAAAGAGATTCAACAATAAAAAATGCTAAGATCAAGATTGAAGAAGCTTTGAAAGATGCTAATACTCTGATGGGACAAATGAAGATTGACCTTGACCATTACAAGAACAAGTATCTGGAATTGGAGAAATATAATCAGATCATAAAAGGTGAACTTGTTGAGACAAAGAAACACATTGAGAAAGTTCACATGAGCAGTGACTTGATCGATGAGCAGAGAGATAGACAGAAACCTAAAGGTAATATGAATGGTATTGGCTTCAATGAAGCTGAATGTTCTAAGAATCAGGAAGAAAAATTTGATGCGAAGATTGATGCAGAAATACCTAAAGAACATATCAGACCTTTAAGAGGTAGATTTTTTGGATGTAACAAGTTTGGACACATGAAGAGAGATTGCAGATGTAATACCCCTTTTCAGAACTTTTTCTAGTTATTATTTTAATTGCAATGCATATGGGCACAAGAAGATAGAATGCAGGAAACCCGATCAGACTCGATACAAATAAGAAAACAATAGAGGAGAATCAACAACTAAGATCACATGTTACAAATGCAAAAACCTTGGACACATTGCAAGGAATTGTAAATTGCAAGTTAATCAGTACAATAAACCTCCTATATGCCACAAATGTAACAATCTAGGTCATATAGCAAAGTTCTGTAGGTATAATGGAGTAAACAACAAAAGAACACCACCTCCTATGGATACAAAGAGGAATGAAAATAATACTGGTAAGGGTATGACATAATACAAGAGTGATTTTGACAATTGTTTTAGGAAAGAAAAATATAACAACAATGGTAAAGTATGGAGAGTCAAAGAGTCTAATGATGTATTGGTTCAGGAAGAGACAATGGATGCTCCTAGATCTTCACTTGATGCTAGAAAAGAATAATTGACCTAATTGGTCGAGCATGGCCTTAGGGGGAGCATTGGATGAACACAAAAAAATATATCTATCCCCTAATTATGTGGATTAATCTCTAGCGATCTTAGGTATGATATTGGATGACATCATGGAACTTATATCTAAGAGCACAACATCAGATAATGCATATTTTATGATTGCGAGATTTATGACTGACTAGACAGTATTAGGTAATGTGAGTTTTTAACACTTAACAATGTATAAAGAACCTAATGGTTATCTATTTCCTTACCATTTGACTAGCAGCGACCTAAGGAGATTAGAGAGCAGAGAGATTTAGACTATCTAGCGATTACTTTGCATGATCGATCAAAGTGAAAACTCAGAATTCAATGTGTAAAAGGTATTTACAACATTTACATATATAGAAGCTATGGATGCACCTTTGATATATGATGTTGTAGATAGACCTAGATAAAAGTTTAAGAAAAATCCTTTCAATTCATGTGAAGATGAACCAGAAGGAGCATTTTCTCAGACACCATATGGCATTTTGCACGTAGAAGATATTAGGGCATACATTTATTGCAAGTATGATATACTAGGTGTTGATGAAATTTCTACTAAAATGAAGTATATGACTGATAATGGAAAAATGATGGAAGAATTTAAACACATTGACAACCTGAGCATCATGAATATATTGGATTTATACGAATTCAACAAAGAGGAATGGTTTAAAATATTGCTAATCAAAGTTCATGATCAGTTCATCTAGATAGTAGAGCAAACTATAAAAATATGTAGTCAATTGATTCATGATATTACTGGATTGGACAACAATGGTACAACCCCTGCGGCTGAGAAGAACTTTAAGAAACAAGAAGAAACCCTAACACATTCAAAATGGAACATACGAGCTATGATAGTTAATGATATATTCTTACATGATGTCAGATTGATTGCGATGATTATTGGTTACAAATTCTACTACAACAGTAGACCTAACTCACTATCTGCAGGTTTTATCATGATGGCGTACAAAATGGTGAAATAAAATACTAATTATAACCTATGTGAGGTTCTAGCACAACATTTTTTGGAGAATGTCAAATTAATCAAGAAGGAAAAGTCTAAAACCTTTCGATTTGGCTCACTCTTAATGCATATGTATATCCACATTGAGCACAAGTTTCCTAGCATGCACCCAAGTGGATGGAGAAAAGGGATACCTACTGGTATTCAAATTTCTGAGAGCCACCGAAGACAAAATAGCACATGGGTTGAATATTGAGAACTATTTGGGATGATCAAGATTCTTCAGAGGCAAATGAAGGAAAGAATTAGAATTCCTGAAGAACTAGTTGAAAAGTATAAGGATACAATTTGTTTTATGGTTGAGATAGACTGTGTATGTTTTGAGGCAGTTATACCTAGGGTGAAATGGTGTTACCCTATGGGCTATTAAGTTAGTTCTGAGGTCCTAACTACATAGATTGAACATGTGTTGGCATCTGAGATAGATTCATTTGAAGAGAGATGGGGTACCTATGAGGAAATGTCAGCACAAGTCAGAGAAGAGAAGACCAAAGGCATGAGGAAAAGGAAAGTTGAAATCATTTTTGATGAATGTGGAACAAATGAAAGTTTAACTAAAGAAGAATTGAGATAAGTGAAGAAGAAAATAGCAAAACAATCTTCTGGATTGGCAAGTACTGCTACTGGAGCCCTTTCACCTCCATAGATTGAACATGTAACTAGTCCACCTTATACTATTATTTATGTTACCACCCCTTCACCACCACTAAAGACATCACAAAAAGAGGCAGTTAAGATTGTACCTCGGAGAAGCACTAGATTTACCAAACTAGATTCACCTCCTAAGGAACAAAGGACTGAAGGAGAAGAGAAGAAAACATAAAAAGAGACCACTAGTGAAAGACAAGTATGGAAGCCACACTTGAAAATTATTGAGAAGAGAGCTATTGAGCAAGGAAAGCTTGTTTATGTGAACAAGTACTATGACAGGTATGAGGAATCAGATAAACTTAAGATTGAAGATATTAAGGTAAATTATTTGCTTGGTTTCAAGAAGAACCTACTAGAATTAGAGGCAAGTGTACCTAAGGAACTTTATGGTAGAATGGAAGTAAGGAAATAGCTTGCACACATGGAAGATGATGCTATTAGGAATAAAGCTATTGATGATATGCTACTAGTAGTGTTTATAAAAGAAAGAGAGAGAATACTTAATGCACTGAAACCACTATTGAGGACTAAGGTTAGATTGGTGAAAATTATGGGAAGAAAGTATGAAGAAGTCATAGAGGAGACTCAAAAAGAATTAGATCATATATTAATGAATGATATTCTTGAGAAGACTCCACTTTCTAAAACAACTACACCTACACCTATAGGAATCGGTGAATTCTCTAAGGCAGCTGAAGTGAATGTTGGGATGAGCAAAGATACAATACAACCAGATTTCTATGTTTCTAGTATGTCTGTGACCCTTGACACATCACTTGATTAGAAGGACCCATTTGCAGGTAGTATGGACAAAATAATTGCAGAGGAGAAGGAAGAATATAAAGGAGGAGAACAGAAAAAGGAAGAACAAAAGGAGGAAGAGTAGAATATTGAGTCTGAACGTAGAATTGAGACTGAGAAAGCAAAAGAGAAAGAAACAAGAGATGAGGTAAAACATGAACCTGATACACCTACTAATATTTTTTTGGAAAGTATGGACAAAACATTGAGTACTGATGTTGACAGTATGGATGAGGATGAGTTGATGAGACTATCCTTCATCGCATTCTCTAAAGCTAAGGAAAGATCTGTGCAGAAAGGATATAAAAGATCTAAAGTGATTACTAGGGCAGTAAATACAGTGAACAAACTCCTCCCTATACCTATTGTATTTCAAGGAAAGGATGAAGCAGAGAATTTAATGCTGACACTTGATGATTTTGACAGTCACTATGATTCTTTATTGAAGATTCCTGAAGAGAAGGACGAGAAGAGTTATCTAGAAAAGAAGTTGAAGGAAGTTTTCTAGTCTATCTCATGGGACTTGGGCATTCTGAGAGAAGTTATAATTAAGGCAATAAAATGTGTCACAAATGGAAGGATACTATACAACCATTGTATAAATCCTATTAGACATATTTAGAACTTTGAAGACATTTTGGAAAAGGAAAGGGCTTCACTGAATAGAATCATGGACAATTGTGAGACCTCCTCGTAATCTATATTAGAGACATAGATATAACAAAAAACTATGACAAGATGAATGCATTAGATATTGAGAAAGGGAGAGTCATGACAAGATTTGGTTTGTTGAAGAGTTTAATCACTCCTAAACTATCAATTCTTGAAGTGCATTTATCTGATATGGAGAAGACAACAGAGTCATTACAAATTTTATACCTACAAAATTGAAAGCCACAAAGACATCATCTTATGAACTTAATGGACTAATTCATGTTAGTCAGTTGTTGACTGATTCATGGAGCATTTAAGTCAAGATCATGGAAGACACCTTCCAGGATGTACTCAAACTGGTGAGAAAACACTAAAATCCTACAATTTTGTAAATTTTGGATGCACCTTTGTCATTGTTGTCAAAGGGGGAGAAGAGAAGAAAAATGAGATAGTAGAAAATGATAATACAAAAACACACACACACACACACATATGAAAGCCAAATAAAAGAGAACAATAAGTTGGGACACTTAGTAATTTTTCGCTAAGTGTTGCCATCAATGCCAAAGGGAGAGATTGTTGGCAAGTGATGAGTTTTGTATGATTTGAGACACTTATGGGTTGTCATTTATGGAAACATATCTAGTATATTGATCGCTTGCAATGAAGTTATGATTTGGAGATACAGTCTTCAAAATGACGAAGTATAGAAGCAAAAAATATAGTATGACAGTATTGTTTTGGCTATATGAAAGATCGAGTACGATGAGTTATGACTTGAGAGCTTAGTGGAAGATACTATGGGGTATATATATGACTTGCACCTAAGATCGATTTAGTTTTGGATTTGATTACAGTGAGCTAGAGAGATTTGCAGACAACAGGACAACATAACAGAGCAGTTGAATAACAATGATCATTTAAGGAGTATAGTGTGGACTCTTGAGAAGCTAAGTTGGATTATAATTTTGAATAATCTATATTTTGGTTATGTAAGAGTGCTGACTTTGTATTTTCTCTTTACATTATTTATTTTGTATTGAGAGCCGACTATGTGATATTGTTAAGAGAGTCGACTTGATGTTGATATATATATATATATATATATATATATATATATATATATATATATATATATATATGAAGACTTTTTGTAAAGTGAAGACATGATAGAACTTTGAAGAGCGAATGTATATGTGTGAATGACAGAGCAGAGGATGAAAGAGATCATTGAAGAACTATGACTAGAACTATCTAAGCATTGAAGATGCTTGTTTTTGTTCATTATTGAAGTACACTTTGTAATAGAAGTTTTTTTGTAAGAGCTATAAGCTTAGTTGGCCCCTAACAGGGTGTTGTATACCTTCAACAAGGTTGTTATTTCTCTAACAAGGAATTGTACTATGTAATATTCAGCTCCTAATAGGGCTAGGTCTCCTTACAGGGACATTATACTTTAGTGTATGCTTATGGATTATTTGGAATTGGTTTAATTTTGATTTAAAGTGTTGTAATACTGATTCACCCCCCTCTCAGTATTACTTAATCCTAAAAAGGAGTCAGAATTGATCCTACAAGAATAGTTTCCATTGATAAGGTTTCCTTACCAAAGACCATCAAAGTTTGTGCAATCATTTTTGGGTAAGATAAATTTTGTCCAGAGATTTATTTCAAATTTTGTTGAGATTATTAAGCCAATTGTTAAAAGGTTGAATAAAGGTGTCAAAATTAAATGGGAAAATGAAATGTTGGAGGCTTTTGCTAACATTAAAAGGTCAATTCAAGAATCACCAGTATCAAAATCTCTAGACTATGAGAAGCATTTTCCAATCGCATTTTCCAGAAGCTGTAGAACTCAATTATGAAATAATGGAAAAAATCATATGCCCTGGTGAAAATAGTGAAATATTTTAGACCTTATCTTGTAGGTGCAAAATTTGTAGCTTATGTTCCAAATGCTGTTGTGAAGGATATATTATCTTAGTCAGAGGTTATTGGTTGCAGATGCAGATACAGATGGATTAATCACATTCAAGAATTCAATTTTAAAATTCAAATCACTAAATAGTAAGAGGCCTTGGGTTAGCAAAATTGATGGCTGAAACAAATCTTGAGGCAGTTCAAGTAAATAATGTCCAGGTAAGTGATAATATGATGACTAGTATTGAAAGACAACCTTGGTATACTAATATTGTTTATTTTTTGAAACACATGAAATGTCCAGATAGAAGGATGATAACCAGAAAAGAACTTTGATGTTACAAGCTCAGAGGTATGTCCTTATTCGAGGTGATTTATTTTGGAAAAATAGGGATGGTGTTTTATTGTTTTGCCTAGATAAGACACAACCTGAAAGCTTGTTAAAGGATATGCATAATGGAGTTTGTGGTGGGAATTATTCAGCTAAAAATTCTTCCCATAAGATAATTAGGGTAGTATATTACTGGCCTACACTATTTGTAGATACTTGCAAATTTTTAGCTAGATGTGAGCCTTGTCAAAGGTTTTCATGTAAGATGAAATATGATAGAGCATTACCACTTAATCCAGTTCAAGGAAGCTCCATTCTGTCAATGGGGGATTGATTTTATTGGTGAAATTAATGAAAAATTCAATGGTGTTTATAGGTGGATACAAGTGGCTAAAAATTATTTCACCAAGTGGATTGAATCCATTCCTACCAAGAAGAATACAAGTAAAGTGGTTATTAATTTTCTGATGGATACTATTTTAACAAGGTTTGGTGTTCTTGAAATGTTTTAATGGATAATACAATGTGCTTTAGATTGGAAGAATTTAAATTTTTTTGTGATGGTTATGGGATTATGCTTTGTTACTCTTCTCCATATCATCCACAAGGGAATGGACAATATGATTCCAGTAATAAAATTTTCATGAAGATTATTTTGGAGAAAAATAAAATGTCTTGGGATTCAAAATTAAAATTGGCATTGTGGGATGACAGGGTTAAAAAGAAAAGGTTCATTTGTGTGTCTCTGTTTGAGCTAGTATATGCATCACATGAGAGATTACCTATGAATAATTTGCTCCATGTGTATAAATGTATCCAGTAGGAGGAGATTGATGTGTCTGAACCTATGGAAAATAGAATAATGCAACTTTTGGAATTGGATGAAAAGAGAAATGAAGCTCAGAAGACGAACATAAAGTTGCAACAAAAAACAAAGTATCTATTTGATAAGAGAGTTGTTGAGATAAAATTTCAAGTAAATGACATGGTTTTTATGTGGAATGCAATGGCTCAAGAGAAGGGAAAACATGGGAAATTTGAATCTCTATGGTTAGGCCCTTATGTTATATGTGATACGCATGGAAAAAAATCATTTTTTCTTTAGAGCATGAATGGTGAAATTCAAGAATTGCCAGTGCATGAAAAATTATTGAGACTATTTTTTTTTCATAAAAAACTCATTATCCCTACACAATAGTTCTTAAAGTTGTATATAATTAGGGTGTGTTTTCTTATGTTGTTGTGTGTGCTTAGTTTAGGGTCAACTTTTCCAAACATTTCTAGCTCCTTGCGTTGAACTTCCCTTCAACCTTCCCTATTTAGAACCATTATTGGAACCAAAGTTTTTGTTTATCCTAGTGCCCTTATCCTTGGTTGTTAAATGTTTTGAATTTGAATGCTAGTATTTTTCCTCTTTAAGTTTTTCCCAGGTCTCTTGTGCATGTTTTTTATGCAGGTCAAGTCTATGTATCAACAATTTTTTTGCTTATGTGGCCTTAATTGTTTTGTTGTGTTCTTCAAGTCGATATGCCAATTGTTATCTTCCTATTGGACTATTAGTAGTCTTCATCATGTGTAAAAGTTCATATTTATATCTCCCACAACCTTAGAACTTAAAATGTGTCCTTATGTTAACAAGTTGTGGGCTTGTGAGAAAGAAACACACGTTGTCGTGGCCTCACATGTGTTTGTTGGTTTGGCTGCTGGAAGGTTGCAAGGTTGCAATTTAAGCTATAGCAGTTAAATGAAAAGACATGTAAAGTTTGCAAGCTTGCGACAAACTGCCACATGGTGTCTTTGATGGTGACTGCAGGAGTTAAGAACATGTTGTCGCAACCTCACGAGGGTTAACTCCAGGCAAGTGATAAAGGTTGTGAGGTTGCAGGTTAAGGCTAAAGGACTTAATTAAACCATTCCCATGTGATCTCGCAACTCTCTATTGGGTTAAGGTGGAATGAATCAAAAGATTGTGAGGGAATGACACGTGTAATCAGAGCTTGTGAACAACTATTAGACTGCATGAAACATGGGGTTACATGAATGGTATTTTTCCAAATGGAGTATAAACAAACAATTTTACTGATGTGTAATTATTTTTTTTCCTGTGCATGATGCAATGTGAATTGATGACTTAGATTCAAAAAAGAAAAATAAACATGGCTAGTTGAAAGTAATAGTTGGAGCATGCAAATTAATTTTAAAGAGATGGCTCTCGTAACTGCGAGATTGTGTGTATAAATGCATGATTTTGAGTTTTTCATTGCACAATTGCATACAAAAAGGTGAGATATAGGGCTGGTGATTGTGTAAGATTTTTTAAATAATGTATCATGCATTGTCAAGTTAAGGTTGTAAGTGGTCTAATCCTACCTTGTTTTGAAGAAAATTTGACTTCTCTAGTTCTAGTTTTGTGCATAATTTTATTCATGAGTCAGGAGGTTTCATCTAGTTCTGATACTCCTAGAAAGGCCTCATTTAATTTTTACTAGAAGGGATTTGTAGATTTGTTACCTAGGTCAACAAATAGTCAGTCTACAAATGAATTTGGATAGAAGGACTTGTGTCATTTGTGTAGAAACCCCCAGACACCATCGTCTAGCTGGTCATTGTTCAACTTCTTTTTCAACAAGAGGGTTAAAGGGCCACCTATGTCAAACCCTTGGGAATTAAACTTAGCCATGCTCATTTTACCAGATGTCTTTGTAAATGTTGAATTTCTCAGGGAATTAGCCAAAGCATATTATCCAGTTACTAGGGTAATCAAAAGGGAAGATAAGAAGGCCCTAGTTTCTATAAATAGGAGGAGTTTGTCAGATTCCTTTCAGATTGAAGGAGCCACATGCACATATATTGATTTTGATAAGGAAAAAAGGGATTATCAGGCTCACAAAGAAGAGTTGAAGAAAACTATGATTCCTAGGTACATGCCTAGAGGACCTGATAGAATAATTATCCCTATGCCAAAAAATGTGACAGAGTTGTTTGAGTGTAAATACTTTCACAACTATTTTTTTTATACAGTGCATGGGTTGTGTAAGGTTTTAGGTTTTGATGTTGAATCTAAGGCGTCAAAGTACCTTTTGATGATGGCTATGGCTATTTAGAATCCTGAGGTTAGTACTGATTACGATTTTGTGGGGTATTTGGTTAAAACTTTGCATGAGGGTTTTGTGGAGATACAAAAGAATTCAAAGATATAAATTTAAAGTACTATTCAATCTTATGCCACCTTATTATCTTTTATAATGTTGAATCCATGGATCAAAGGCTTCATTTAAAGCAAGTGAGTAATTTTGGTGAGCCACTGCCTGTACAATGTTGGACTAGGGTTTGGGATATGAGCTACTCTTCTTCATGATTTCTTTATTTTGAGAAATAGATTTTATTTCCTATTAGGAAATTATTTGGGTTAGAAGCATAGAAACTATATGCTCTGGTCACAAGATTATTGAGGCCTCATTAATTTGTTCCAAACTTGCATATTACTCACAACTAGGGAGACTTTTATTTCTTTGATGATTTTACAGTATTCAAAGTTTTACTCAACCACCTCATATTCTCCTATTTTTTGTACCTCCTAGAATAGTCGCGATTGAATTATTGTGGCGATTGTTCTTGGTTGAGTAGGATTATTTGGAGCTTAAGAAAAGAGGCACATTCTTGCATAGATTGCGGAATGTGTTGCATTTTTCAATAGGGAAGAAATCTTTTGAAGAAATTAATACTTTCCTTAAGAAATACAGAATGGTTACAACTCCTACAAGATTATGTGATTCATAATTATTCATCAAAACAACATTTGTAAAAATTATCAGCTGGGTGGAAATTCCCCCACATGAACTACTTGGTGATGAAGATGTAGCGAGGAAAAATGCCCTTAAATTTGAGGTATAAGCTCGTAGAAATAAATGGAATGATTTGGTAATACAATGAAAATAGGTTGAGAGAAGTTGATCCTAACTCTCCTATTTTTTATCATGATTTGTCTCCTTTGGAAAGAATGACAAAAATGTTGAAAAATTATGATACTCTCATGGTAAAATTACAAGAAGCGTCTACAACTCTTATTCAACCAGTTCTTGTACAAGTTGAGTCTCCCAGTTCTGAAGGTGATTCTAGTTTATGATGAAGGCTCTAGTATAGGAGCTTCCGTTAATCAGGAACCACAAGCAAAGAAAGACATAATTGATACACCAACTGATGAGCATGCTCATAAAGTTGTGGCAGAGGTGGGTAGTCATAAAGTTGACAAATATACCAAATAATTGAGAAATAAATTGAAAGGTAAACAAAAGGAAGAGTTATAAAAGGCGAGGATTAATTCTTGGTTAAATTGATTGATGATAGAGAAATCATGGCACAACATTTTGTGAGTGATCGTGATTTTATCTATACTAATCAATTTAAAAGTTTTCTTGTGAAGTGGAAAGGAAGGGAATTGGGTAAACAAATGGATCCAATTGGAGAAGGTGCTCACTCAGGGAAATAAATAGTGACTGCATTGCAACAATTTGATCTGGATTCTATGCAGCTAACAGTGGAACATGCTAGGAAATTGGTCATGGATAGTGGTATGCTTTTACTTCCTGGTTGGGATTTTCAATCTACCTTTATAATTGATCAAATCATAAAACAACCTGATCCTATTTTTAGTTCAAAATATGAATTCAAGGTGAATTCTTAAGAGGATCAAGATTTGATCCTAAATAAAAAAACATTAGCAATTTGGACTTTGGATCCTCCCATTCACTAGCCTCACATGATCAACATAGGGGAAGAGAGATAGGGGAATGCAATAATTAAAAATTTTCAAAATACTTCTGTTGTTGAAGTTGTTGATTTTCTCACTCATGTTTCATTTTTAAATAAGATAAAACCTAAGGATTTAGAGAAAATAAATCATGAAATGTATCTTGATATAATTGCCTTGGCTAAGAAGTATGAGGATACTTTGATTGAAAATGTTGGACTAAAAAAGTATCTGGAAATTTATACCTCACATTTTTGTGTTCCTCCTTCAACTCAACCGGTTGACATCCAACCCATTTCAAGTGAGACGTCAGTGCCTATTGATGTGAGATTGAAATTAGAAGATTATGCAAGCAAAATTGAGATTTTGGAGGAAGAAGTGCAAAAGAAAGGTGTTTCTATTTTGATGCAAGTTCTGGAATGTCAGATCAACAAAATCATGATGAAGTTGAGTATTGTTCATGGTCACCATGTATCATTAATTCAAATGGAGAAGTTCTGTGATGAAGTTGTTATGTTCTTAGAACTCTTGTTTACAAAGTGGTAAGCTAGAAACAGGTTAATGGGATAATTGTGGACTGCATTGATGTATAGTGATGATATGTCTGCAGTTATAGAGGAAAACAAAGATAAAGTGAATTTATTGAATTCACTATTTCCATTCTTCAAGGACCATATAGGAAAATTAGTTAAAAGAAAATTGCAGTTATTTATTGACAGTTGCCATCCTTTTATCTCTTCCATCTCTGACAACAATAGTAGTGTTAAGACTCTTCAATTTTGGCGGGAAGAGTTTGGATTGATTTCTCCAAATGTTAAAACCATGATTAATATTGAGGATGATGTTGATTTGCCTCAATTCAATATTATTATGGATGTAATTTTTAAGATGGAATTTGATATTGTGAAGGTCATTTCAGATGCTCAGGCAATAACAGATGCTATGTGGAAGAATTAAAAAGTTTTAATTGGCCAGGAGATAAGAAATTTAATAGACGAGAAATATTTACCAAGGGCAAGAAGGTTCAAACTGAGTAAGGGAAAATATTTTCTTTATTTGTATAGATTGTGTGTGGTGATTTTTTGTTTTATGGTGGCAGGGCCAAAATATTGTTAAATAGATCAATTAGTTACAGTAATGGACATTTTTCCTCCGTTGAAGATAAGCCATAGATGTTCCACGTGTTTCAAGGATCAAGTGATTTAAAGAATCAAGAAATGAGTTGGCCTTTGTACCTATTCTATTTGTCAGCCAGATCATTATTTGCAGCCATGTCACTTAGAAGTTAAAATTTTTGTTGGTGCAATTTCAACACTTTTATTTTCAGTTCAAGGGGTTGTTTTGGGGTTTCCCCCAGGTTTATCTTTCATATTGTAATTTTTTGGAGGGAATAAAATCTCTTGGTTTTGATTTGATTTGATTAAGTGATCTGAAGCTTGTTTCATCCCTTGCCTTATAAAAGGGATTCCATGATCACTTGAGAGGGGGCTCCCAATATGTTTTTAATAAGGAGAAGTAATATATAAAAATAGGGTACAAGTCATATGGTCTTGGTGTAATCAACATATGAAATGTGTCTTTGATAGCTAGTGAATTTAATAAAGTCATGAATTGGTAGAGCTTATGCTATTGTCTTTGTATGGGATTTCAAATTTTACATGAATCAAATATATATTCAGGGTATATTTCCAATTCATCTCTCTGTGTGACAGATGTGAGTTTTTCATCTCTTTCTTTCTTTTAAGGAAGGAATTAGATATGCTAAAGATTATTACTATGAAAGTTGAAATTACATTTAAATTTGATGATGGCATTTAATATATATGTGCAGAATTTGTAGGTCATACATACTTATTCCTTTTAATTTCAAAGGTGTGTGTGATAAATCATGTTGTAAAACATATGTTATCTTTAGTGACTCTGTAGCCCTTTGGATTAAGTACTGGTCATGGTTAGTAGGAAATCTCATTTGGTGAGCACATTGAAACTATAACCCTATTTTTTTGTTTTCTTGAATGTAAATAATTTTTTTGATTTCTCACAATGATTCCAATACTTTGAGATTTATCCACAAATTTGCATCTACTAGGAAGTTTTGTTGAGTAATTGGGCTAGGTAGATGTGATAGGGGTGCACACACATGAGTCCTGTGGAGCTCGAGGTATAGGAGGTCTTATATCCTTGTCAGTGTTGGGTTTTGATGTCCTTGCTTTTTTCACGATGTAGTAAATCAAGTCATTATGTCTTTATTCTTTAATATTGAGGCTTGACTTACTATTTAGAATCAGGGGTAGCAAGAAAAATTACCAGCAGGGACTTCTTGGGTACCAAAGTTTGCTAAGGATTCTTCTTTAACTATATCAAATGTGAAAGAGTTCTTAGGGTAATTATTAAAATACCATTCTAGTTCTTCCTTTTGTAAGGTCCCTACGAAGTCCAACAACCTATCTTTATCTAATAATTTCCCCAATTTCTCTCATATTAACTCAAAAATAAAAATGCATTCACTTGCTTCACCAAAGTCAATTCTAAATGCAAATATCTTAATTGTCATCTCTTTGATTTTTTAATTATTTTTGGGATTTTGTTGTCTTAGATTTGGATACCGGTTGTTTTAGGTATGTTTTTGCTCATATTTTATGTTTCTCCAAGGCTTTGTCTATCTTCCCTTATCTCTTCCTAGTTTTATGTCAAAATATTCTTCTCCTACTATCTGGTTCAAAGGGGTTTCCTTCTCTCCATTTTCTTCCTTTCATTCTTTCTTCTCTTGTTTCTTTGGTGGGTTTTCTAACACAATTCTCCTACTTTTAAACCCAATGGGGGATAAGTCTCGGTTCGGGGGTTACAACTCTTAATACCTTTTTTTTTCGTTCTCTTGTTAGTAAATTCCATTTGATTAGTTAACAATTGTGCCTCTTCACCCAAGTTCAAATAACTTCTTTCTCATTCTTTTCTTATTCTTTTAATTTACTTATACTACTATTGGCTCTTTTTTCTAAATAATCATCATTCAAGGATAAGATCTATCCAAGGTTTTCAAGAATTCTTTAAACCTATTATCAAGATTAATTGTTATGTTAACTAAATCCAAATTTGATATTGTAACCACCCTAATCTGGTCTGCTACGACTAAAGACCCTATTTTCCCTAAGTGTGATCATACCCTCGATTATGTCCAAACGACTCTGTTACTACTTGGCATAATTCTTCGAATCAATTTAATTTCCTAAGGTGATCAAAATAACTAAGTTAATTGCTTTAGCCAAAATTAATAATCGATCAAATACATGGCTAAAATGATTAATTTACTAGGAATTAAATAAAGTCCTAAAACATTTGCTCACTTGCAAAAGAACCAATCTCCTAGCTTGATTAATCTAATTAATTGGCTATAGTCCTTTAATTATTAAAAAGCAATTAAGTTGTTTAAATAATTAAATTTCCTATTTTTGAATGAATTAAATAAGTTTAATTTATTTCATTAATATTCCTCTAAACCCCCAACCTAACCCAACTCAACCACTTAGACCCTAGGTTCAAACCTTTCCCAACCCTTACCCTTGCTAAGCATTCTTCTAATCTTAATCTAATTGTAACCCCCCTTCCTAATGATGTCACATTCCATTAAGGAAGTGATTAGGGACTCAACCCACTTGAGAAAGTCAACTTTCTCAAGCTTGACTTCTCTAAAAACCAACTTGCCAAGTTGAGCCTTACTCCCTCCCACGCCTCTTAATGAATTTCATTAATGACCCCTTAATGGATATTCCCTCTTTCCCATCCCTCATTAATGGCTCTTACACTTCATTAATGACCTTAGGGGATCCATTAATGAACCTTGTCTCCCCTCTCTCTCTCTCCCATTCTTCTATAAATTGAAGAGATTTGGAGCTCATAATAAGCCTCAATTTTTGAATAGTAGTGTTGTTATGCCAAGATTTTGAAGGGATCTCAAAGCATTGTTAAGCTACCCATTCCTTCAAAGCTTCATGCACACTCCATAGTTACTTTCATGCATGGTTATAATGCTCATGTTTAGACTAATATGCATGCTTAAATAATCAAATAGTTGTTTTAAACTTGAATCTTTCATGCTAGGTTGTTTATGTCACTGGTATTAGCATAATATGAGGGTTGTTATGTTATTTACTACACTCATCCTAGTTAGAAAGTAATAGGTTGATGTTAGGGTTTTATATTCTCATTAACCCTTATTTCTCACTAACAAAATGACTTTTTGAAATGTTGTGTCGCAGGTAACAGGTGTAACATTTGACACACACATTTTTGGCACCCACCATGGGGCACATTTTTCAACTTGGTCCCATTTTCTAATCATTTTTCCTCAATTTGTCATCCTAATTTTTAGTTCCAGGTCCGTATCTGGTTGGGAAAGCACGTATCTAGTGGATTTGCTCGCACCGTGACTTCCTGGTCCGTATCATGATTTTCTAGGCTTGTATCCAGGGTTTCCTAGATCAAATTTAGTTCTGGCTCGTATCTGGTCACCAGAAGTTCGTATCTAGTAGCATAAGTTCGCATCCAGTTTCCTGCCTTGCATATTAGAATTCCTAGCTCGCATCTGTTTAAAATTATTGTGATCTTCATTTTTCTAAATTCTAATGCGTAACCGGTTGTGTTTCTTGACATCTTAAAAATAGTTTAACAAGTGATTGCATGTTCTATTTAGGGCTCAGAAGACGTTAATAACGTGTGTGATTGCAGGATTTTTTAGTTGTTTTCAAATACTAACCCCTTTCAAAGTTTTTCAAAATTAAGACCTTTTCTCTACACTTGCTAAACCAACTAGATAATATGCTCTTTTCCTCTTGAGGAAAATCAGAAAGTCAGACGTTGTCATATCATTTGTGATGAAAATTAGGGGTAAATGAACAAGCAATCACATCATATAATTCTTTTGGATCAGTAATTGGACAAAAAAAAGCATTTAAATATTGTGGGATAAATGAACAACTACATCGTATAACTTCTTTTGGGACACAAAAATTGAACAAGCAAACTCATTAAATATTGTGGCTAATTGAACAAGGAAAATCTATTTTCAAGCATCTTGTTTTCATTAAATAGGAACATCTAAATAAGGCACAACATTTCTTGAGGGAATGAAATATTTTCTTGACTTTGTTTTGGGAGAAAACGGCTTAGATTAGGAGAGTATGCTCTTCTTCTTTGGAAGAATCAGAAATCTAGACATCCAAAGCTTGCTAATCCTTTGTATGCATATTTAGTAGTAGAGGGCCTGCCGGTTGAGGAAAAAATCTCCCGGGAACAACCCAAGTGAAGGTTTTATACCTATCCTTCCAACTCATTATAAATAGTTGCTTCCTCATAGGCTAAAGCCTTAGAAGACGGAGCTGGTTTTGTTCATGGAATTTTGACATCATTCCTTGAACATGCTTGGGTATATGTAGAGTAGAGCCACTTGAATCTTGCTTGTGAGACTACATATATTCAGGTACTCATAGGGCTATACGCCTCAATTTTTCCTTTTGCAATTCTATGGGGGACGGTTTTGAACGGATTGCCCAATAATATACAACAATTTCAACTGAAAGAATTCTTGATTCATCCCTGAAAGGGTGATAATATTTGTGCAAGGAAAAAAGTAATTTCCCTAAGACACTCGTCATATCATTCCCTCACTTGCGTTTGGAGTCGGTTAATATAGCATCATGACTAGAGTCATTGCGTGCTTGGTGATGACTGTATTCTGATTATCATTTGAGTGTGTACCTAAGTCAACGAGAAAAAAATTTCATCCTCTACCTAGAAAATAGGAACAAAATGTGTGTCTGTTTCACCTCCCTAACAATGCAACACTGTTTGATGTGTTCAAAAATCCATTAAAAAGATAAGTTCCTTAAAAAAAATGACAAATTTCAAACCCTGGAGTACAAGTGTTTTTCACACATTATGACACCTCTTAACATAATCTGGAAACAAAAAAATTCACGCACTTCAAAAATGTACTTTTCAAAAATCAATCAAAATCTGACAGTCCATCATAAGCTCATATCTTGGATTTCCTGGTCTGTATCTGGTTTCCTCAGTCACATTTGGTCAGCATTAGGTCACATTTAGGATCCTGGTTTGCATCTGGTATTCAAGATCCACATCTGGGGCATCATAGGTTTATATCTAGGGTTTCCTGGGTTGCATTTGGAGGCTCGCATCTAGGACATTGGGAACTTACAGACCTACTTCTCAGAAAATCTTAGTTGATTAGGATACCCTTTTGGCTCTTTATCTGGTTACTGTTGTCTTTTCTGGTCTCCCTATTGAAGTTTTAGAACTTTTTCAAAATGTCTACCTTGCATGCTTAGTTAGTATTTCACAATTGGTTCAATACGTGTGGTCTACCCACTTTCTACCAACAACTTGGTTCCCAGCTCACTATCAGGGCAATCTAACCCTATGACACTGTAATCATTTACGTCCACCAACAACAAATAGTTACTCTTACCTAGACACACCCACTTGAACGGTTTGAAACTCTCACTCACACTATTGGGAAACATTGACAAAGTTGAGAAACAACTTCATGGTTAACACAAGACGCAGCAAGTACACGTCTAAAGGATCAAAATTACCTCCTAAAACACCACACTTTCAAGGGGAAACATCTCATAGTTCCCTACTTGATCTAGACTTTCCAAAAATGGATAGCGACACTCGCAGATGGAGTGAGGCTTTTGAGGAATATAACAATGGAAAACACCAAAAGCTCGAAGATACCAATGAAGAAGAAGAACCCAAGTTTGAGCATCCTCTATTTGAATCAGGTAGTGAAGAGGACATCACTAAAAAGGAGTACAATAAACTCAAGAAAAGGAGGAAATTCCAAAAGATGATGGAAAAGATAATTGGTGAACATAAAGAAAAATACTTCCTCCATCTAGCATCCACGGGTGTCAAATTACCTAAGGATTACGATGTGGAACAACTCAAAGAAAAGGAGGTACCAACTCCTATATCTATTCTTGCTAAACAACTCACATCGATGCAAACAAAGCTTACAAATCTCAAGAAAGAGAAGACTAAACCAAAATCACCATACTCTTTGGACTCCATTTGTCCATTCCCCTTTGATAAGAGTATTACTATGATCCCCTTTCCTCCTAATCAAGATTGAAGTACGACAAGTACATAGGAGAAACTGACCCAAATGATCATGTGGGGGAATTATGTGCTCTGAGCATAGAATACATGCACGAACCTACATACCTCATGCGACTATTTCCAGGAAGTCTAGGAGGTAATGCCATAGAGTGGTTCTCAAAACTGAACCCTACGGTCAAAACATTTGAGGAGTTGATTCAACGCATTATCCAGCATTACTCCTATAACATACAACATGATGTGACCATGATGGACCTATGTAATACCAAATAGAAGAATGGTGAATCATTTACACACTTCCTAAGAAGATGGAGGAAGATCTTTGTACGATATTCAAGGGCCATTCTCGAATCAGAGAAGATGGAGATCTTCATTAATAACCTAGTGCCTGAATTGAACTATGCATTAAAAATGCAAGACTCACCAAGCTTCGATAGAATAATTAAGAATGCCCTCCATATCAAGGAAGTCATGGTCAAAAGAGGGGAGATCACCCTTCAAAATGAAAAAAAACCAATAACTCCAACTCCAAGCCTAAATTATGGAAGCAAAACAAGAATGTTGTCAATGACGGAGTAGTTGATGCCTCTAATATTAACCCTAAACCTGAGGTGTTCAATCTAACCAATAGCATGCAGGCAAGCAAAGACATCAAGATCACGACCCCCATACCCAAAGAAAAAAATGATAATAGCAAGGGACGAACATGGACTTCAAAACCCCAAAGAACATTTTCTCCTTTGGGAGAGCCTCTCGAGACTGTTTTAAAGACTCCATTGGATAACAAAGTTCTCATAATTCCCAATTCTAAACTATGGGAACCAACAGTTAAACCAAGGTGGTGGGATGATAATTCCTATTGTTTCTTCCACAAAAAAAAGGGACACAAGACTAATAATTTCCTTAAACTTAAACATGTCATTCAAGACCTCATTGAAGGCAGTAAGATCAAAGTGGATGGACACACCACCAATGAGGATCATACAAAATTCAATAAACCATTTCCTAACTACGACAAAGGAGAAACATCTAAAGGGAAGAGTAATGAAGTGAACTACACCTATTCCAATAATGACAATGTGATTAATATGCTAGACATTAAGACCGATTCAATTAATGTGGTCACAATCAAAGGTGTTTCATTCCACTCAAATATCGTTAAACAAAGCCAAGCGCAGGTCACTATCAAAGGACCCCCAAAACTAGCATCGACATCTAAGGTTCCTATCATTTCTATTCCCAAACCAGCAGCAAAACATGTGGTTACTATTCTCGGAGCAAAATATGACTTGGTAGATCAATTGCAATGAACCTCTACCAAAATTTCCATTTTTGAGTTGCTCAAAATATCCACAGTACATAGGGAAATCCTGGAACAAGCTCTACATGCTGCTAGTGTACCAAAGGATATTGATATAGACAAATTCAAAGCGATGGTCAATCACATCTCAACGCCACATTATCTCTCCTTTTCTGAAGAGGCTGATAAGTCATTGACACATCTACATAATCAACCCCTCCATATTGAAGTCCTTATTCATAAATCCCATGTTAGATGCGTGTTGATAGATGGAGGCGCAGGATTGAATATCCATACACTTGATCTAATCAAGAGACTGGGTCTCTCAGAATAGACAATTGACTCTAGAAGAAAAATAACTATCAAAGCTTATGATGAAGAAGAAAGATCCTCCAAAGGTCTTCTTATTCTACCTATCAGAGTCAGACCAACTAAGAGGAACGTCATATGTCAAGTTTTGGATCTACCCTTGGCCTACAATATCCTATTGGGGAGACCATGGATTCATGAAATGCAAGTTGAGCCAACCACTTACCACCAGTGTATAAAGTTTCCACATAATGGGATGGAAGTGATGATTCCTGCAGATGCTAACTACACTTGTAACAATATCAAAGCTGGTAGTATGATCCTGCATAACAAGGAGGCTATGGATGTGATTGCTCCTGAAACCACCAAGGACATGGTTATGAAGAGTTTTGGAAAAACCCTAAAACTTGAAGAAACAGGTATGGGAGAATACAAGATGGACCTGACTCCATCACTGATAGAACTTCTGGTATCACCAAGATCCTATGGAAAACCTTCCTTGACATTCACACCTATTGCATCCAAGGACCCAAAAGTACACAAACTGACTAGCATGGTAAAAGCATCCACATCTTCTTTAGATAACACAAAAGAACATGCAGTCTTGGACTGGCTTTACAAAGGAGAACCAGTGGAAGCTGAGGTCAAACATGTAGAGATATCCCCAGAACAGTATGGAAAGGGATATGATTTCCTCAAACAAATGGGATACAAAGGAAAGGGACCTCTAAACGACATAGGATGAGGGCTTATTGAGCCTATACCCATGGAGTTCCAGAATACTAGAGACAAAACACGGACTGGGTTTTAATACTAAAACTGATAAAACCGCTTCAAAAGGCAGTCCAAACTCAGATAAAGGGAGTGATAAAATAGACAAACTAGAGTAGTGGTCCTATGAAAGATTATTACATGTTGGCATAGAGGACCCCAACTACCAAGGAGAATGCTATGTACCTAGCTTTGAGGCACCACAAGATCTTCACACCCCTTTGTTAGCACAACCTCCCATTCAAGAGGTAGGAGACACAACAGTAGCTGGTCCAGAGATATCATTGATAGCAACAATTACTCAAGAGACACCCCGACAACAGGATTTACATCCTAACTAGGGGCAATTGGTCACAGTTTCACATATCCTTGATCTACCCCACTTTGATCCATAGGTAGCTAATCGGGTACATCAAATAACCATTGTTGATTACTTAAACAGATCTGATGATGAGATCACCAACTCTCATGATTATAAATGTGAGTAGCTATCTATCGCCACTGAAGATATTGGAATAGATATAATTCACATGTTTGTGGCACCCTCAGCTCCTCATAAATAGCTTAACACTACTCCCAATGACACTGATAATCCTGAAGTAGAAGAAGAGTTCCTTCCCCTGATCATTGATGAAGAAACTGGTGATTACATAAGTCTAGAAGAATTTCAGGGGCTACAAGAAAGAAGCCTCCTTTTACAGAGAGATGATGATGAGAGTTCTACTGACGAATCACAAGAGTTGGGTCCACATATAACTAACAATGACCCTTTTTATAACAATCTCACTCTTATTGATCTAAACATTGAAGAAATTAACTTAATAGAGCATGTCATGTTGGTTAATGGTCTTGATGCTAATGCGATGCTATCCTTCCCAGAGTCTTATTCCTTGTCTTTGATACTTCCAGACTTATCTGATTAGGCTGAAACAAATCCTACACCTATACTTGACTTTCCCAATGACTATACCCTAGCTTGTTATCTCAATGATTGTGAACCTTACCCTTCTTCCACCAATGCAAGGAGCGAGAACATGTCACAGGAGGATATTAGGTTTCTCAGTCAAAAACTGAAAAATAAAAAGGAAAAGAGGACTGATGGTGAAAACCACTCTGTGGCAGTATCAGATCCTAAAATGGTAAAAAGAAAAGACGTATCCAATGGTGAAAACCTCTTAGAGGCACCAAAGGATGGGGTTCTTGATATCCTCCCTGAACACTTTCAGGAAAGGTCTTCAGTACTGATTGAACCAATACAGCCAATAAATTTGGGCACTGTTGAAAATCCTCAAATAGTCCACCTTGCACAATCTTTGTCTAGAGAAGAGAAGACACAGCTCACAGAATTCTTGAAAGAGAAGAAGATCAACTTTGCATGGTCTTATACCGATATGCCAGGGCTGGATCCTAATATGATCATGCACCACTTACCTATATCCCTCGGGATCAAGCCCGTGAAACAAAAACTTAGAAGCATCCTCATGTTGAATTATTGGTAAAAGAAGAGCTAGAGAAGTTGTTGAAAGCCAAATTTATCATATTCATTTCCTATGTAGGATGGATCTCCAATGTGGTCCCCGTGTCTAAAACTGATAAATCTATCAGGATCTATACGAAATTCAGAGACTTAAACAAAACATGTCCAAAAGATGACTTCCCTCTACCTAACATTGACATGATCATAAAACTCACAATAGGCTACCAGATGTATTCTTTAATGGATGGATTCTCAGGCTATAATCAAATCAAAATTTCCCCTGAGGATCAAGAGAAAACTACATTTACATGTGCATGGGGCACCTTTTGCTAGAATGTCATGCCATTTAGGTTAAAGAATGTCGGTGCAACATATCAAAGAGCCATGAAAACTATATTCCATGACATAATGCACAAGAACATGGAGGACTATGTGGATGACACATTGGCTAAATCAAAAGAAAGACATACTCACATTGATGACTTAAGAAAGATCTTGGATCGGATGGAGAAATTCCAACTCAGGCTCAATCCAAAGAAATGTGCCTTTGGCGTCCAATCAGGAAAAATCTTAGGGTTTATAGTTTCAGCAAAAGGAATTGAGGTAGACCCTGCTAAGGTTAAGGCTATACTAGAGATGGCTCCTCCATGCAACATCAGTCAAATGAGGACACTACAAGGGAGACTCTAGTCAATCAAGAGATTCATGTCCCAACTTGCAGATAGGGCACAACCCTTTACTAAATTACTACATAAAGGGGTTACCTTCAAATGGGATGAACACTGTGAAGCAAACTTTAGAGAGATAAAAGGGTACCTGGCTACTCCTCCTATTCTTATGGCACCCATTCATGGAAAGCCATTACTCCTATACATTTCAGCTACAACTGGATCCTTAGGAGTATTGCTAGCACAAGAGGATGAAACAAATAAAGAAAGAGCTATCTACTACATCAGTAGAACACTAGTCTCCTATGAGCTCAATTACAACATTATTGAGAAATCATGCTTAGCAGTTGTCTTCACATCACAAAAATTAAGACACTACATGCTGTCATATATAGTAAAGCTCATTGCTAAGATAGATCCTTTAAAATATCTCCTAAGTAGAACAACATTAACATGACATTTGGCAAAATGGGTCCTGATTCTAAGTGAGTTTGAGATTGAATATGTAGAAAGGAGAGCTATTAAAGGACAGGTCCTTGCAGATCAATTGGCTGATTCACCACTACATGTTGATGAACCTTTGACGATTGAATTTCCTGATGAAAAAATCATGCATCTAACTGACTATCCCTAGAAGATGTACTTTGATAGTTCATTCACTCAACAAGCCTCTAGAGCAGGGGCCCTATTCATAACTCCTCAGGGTTACAAGATTCCCAAATCTTACAAATTGATGTTTCCATGCACCAACAATATATTAGAATATGAAGCATTGGTAAATGGTCTTAAGCTAGCTAAGGAGTGGAAGATTGTAGAGTTACATGTATCCGGTGACTCCCAACTAATTATCAATCAGGTCAATGGGGAGTATCAAATGAAAGATGAGAAGTTGATGCCCTACAAGAAACTGGTTGATGACCTGAAGAAGAACTTTGTTTTCATCACCTTCCAGCAGATACCAAGATCAGAAAACAAAGATGTAGATGCTATGGCTACCTTGGCATCCATGTTACAATTGGAAGAACATCAATTCCGCGATGAATTCTTGTTGGAAGAACTATCCTATCCTGCCTTTGATACCCCTGAATACCAAGTAATCAGTGCTTTGAACACCCTGGACCAATCTCGGTATGAAAATATCATTTCCTATCTAACTGACCAAACCATTCCTAACAATCTATCCATAAATGAGAAGAGAGCTCTGATTAGGACAATATTGCATTATGTCCTCATCACTAATAACCTATATCGACGAGGTCTTGAAGGTACACTTTTTAGATGTTTAGAACTTGGAGAGTCCGATCTAGCATTAAAGGAAGTCCACAAAGGTGTATGTGGATCACACTCGAATGACTTTTCATTGGCAAAGAAATTGCTCAGAGTAGGTTATTACTGGCCTACCATAGAAAAAGATGCTATTCAGTTTTCAAAAACCTATCATAAATGCCAGATACATGGAAATCTTATCTATGCTCCTACCAGAGAACTTATACCTTTCATAACACATTGGCCATTTCAGCAGTGGGCCTTTGACTTGGTTGGACAAATATATCCCAATTCTTCAAATGGACACAAATTCATCATTACGACCACTAAGTATTTCACAAAGTGGGTCGAGGCCGTGCTGCTAATCAAAGCCATTGGAAAATAGGTGGCTATGTTCATTATGAACTACATTATCTATAGATATGGGATACCCTCATCAATTGTGACAGATAATGGGGGCCAATTTAAAAATCAAGACATTGATGACCTTTGTGAACAGTTCCATATCACTCAACATTGCTCCTCAATCTATTACCCTCAAGGTAATGGACAAGTTGAGGCATCCAATAAAAATAATCTAAAAATCCTACACCAAAATGTAAGTAAGTCTGGCAGAGGCTGGCATCTACAACTGAATCCAGCACTATGGGCCTACAGAACAAGCATCAGAACACCAACTGGAGCCACGCTATTTGTTCTAGTCTATGGAACTGAGGTAGTACTACCTATTGAGGTTGAAATCGCATCTTTGCAGATATCTTTACAAGGTCTGGTTACTGATGAGCAATACCACATTGATTCGGTGAATTCTTTAGACCTACTAGATGAGCGCAGACAATAGGTGTTCGAATATCTGAAGGTGTACCAAGCACGTATGTCCAAAGGCTACAATAAGAAGGTCAAACCACGCAAATTTGAAGTGGGAGATCTCATCTTAAAAGAGAATCCTAAGAACTAGCCTAACAAAGAATAGAAAGGAAAGTCTGAACCTAATTGGCTAGGACCTTATGTTATCACTACTACTTTTGGGACTAGAGCTTATCAACTAGCTACACTTGAAGGAGACGTTCTTCCAGATCCTATCAACACTCTACATTTGAAGTGGTTCTACGCTTGATGTTCAGCTAGCAGAGCCTGTACAACAAAAGTTTATAGAAACTACCAAAAACATTCAGAAAATTGATCCTGAAGGAAATCCAAAAATAGTGGAACAAGTCCTGAAGAAAGGGTATCATTGGTTAAAACCTAGTAAACAGGCGCCTTGATACTACAAAAACATTCAAAAAAGAAAAAATAGCAAAAAAAAATTGAAAAAGAGAAAAGTGCCTTGATGAGCACCTGGTAAAACAGGCATCTTGGTAGCAAAAATAAAGAAAAGATCTTGCCAAGTGGTGAAAACCTGGCAATCAGGTGTCACTTGTGTTCAGCGCTCCATCTATCAATACATTGCTGACACTAGGCCTTCACAATTACACCTGTGCTCAAACACTGACTTTTTTTCCTAAATGGCTATCTTATCCTCGTTTGGGATTTGTCTACATTTGCATCTTAGGAATAGGTCATTCTGCACTGGGGGCATCTTTGCTAGCATGGTAGGTTGCATTTGCTAGGTTTCTCTAGGATGGTTTGCCTCACAAACACAATGTTTCTTGATACATGTAAAACAATGTCACTTTCCAAAACAAGGGTGTCTTTTCAAACATCACGTATCCAGACATGACATTTACATTAACGAAGTTCCTACAAGGCTATATTGGATCACAAACATGAACGGATTATCCTATCAATGCACAAACATGGAACATATTGCTTGTATTCTAACTTTATGATTGATGAATCTTTACTGTGTTTGACAAAAGAATGAACAAGCACTACTTAAACACACAGTTTAATATTGGTTTGATTATGATTCTTTCATGTCCTGATGATGTTTTCAACTAGGGGCATCTAAGTAATTATAAATTTTATTTGCTTGATTCATAATTGATGATTTATTATGTCTTCTTAGTTACTCAATGACGTCTATGCAAAGACAAAGAGTCACAAGGATGTGGGGCATAATGTTTTCTTGGTTTTCTGCGTATGGTGATTGTTCCATGTAATCCTATAAATTTCACCTAACTTGGATGTTTATGGTAAGAGCTGCCACTATGGGTGGATAGCCGCATATATCTCAATATTTGTTATGTGTAAACTACGGTGAGGTTGGAACAATTTCCTTGTCTATTTTCTAAACTCAGATTCTCGCTAAGGTATACAAAGCATAATGTACCCAAGGATATGAATTTTCAAGGTCATTGCAGGTCCAATATCTTGCCTTACACAAATTCTGATATAATAAAAGGAAGGTGACTATTTTGTTATCCTGGCTTCTATGCCTTGATGCCTAAGTCTATTTTTGACATTTCAATAAATATAGTATTCATACATTCATAGTATCTGTGGGTATTAGTGATTGTTGTACTATCAGGTGGTATTCATTTGCGAAAGTTCCCAATGATGATAAAAAGCTATAAATTTGCATATCAGTGACAAAGTTCTAAGAGTCTTCATATCATTACATTTTAAAAATTGCATAGGGCATAAACGAGAAAGAAAAAGCATTAAGGCATTTTGAGCTCCAAATTAACTCAATTTTTCTTCTTCTAAATCCAAGTTAATTACATCATTATTATTGATATAAAATGTCGTTGCACATCCATAACATACATTTTGCATTCATATAAAGTAGAAAAGGAAAATACAAAATAAAGCATTCATCCATTGCATTTATTTTTCCATCCTAAGTGCATCCATACATCTATTTTGCATAAAGGAAAAAGCAAAAACATCCATTCACATATTCCACATAATACCATTTGAAACATATTTATATCTGTGATAAATCTAACAAGACGCATCAATGATGTCATCATCTAAAAAATATAACTCATCATGAGACCAAGGTAAAACATACATCACATGTGCAAATTACATCTATCATGTCTATCAAAGAAAATAGAACTCATGAAACATATCAAAATCAGGAAGCTGCATCAGATATATATATCATATCACAACATGGTATAGATCAAAATATGGAACAATATGCATAAAGAGTGACAGAGTATCAGCGTACCAGAAAGAATCAAATATACATCGATACAATGTCATAGTAAAAAGGGGGATCTTAGAAGGATCCAGATATACAAAAGAGGGGATCTCAGCAGGATCCAGATATACAAGTATAATCTCAAAATACACATGTGATACAGATGGTACAAAATATCAACTCTACCCCGCCCCCTCTCCCTGATCTAGAGGAGGAGGAGGAGGTGGTACAAATGGAGCTACTGGAGGTGGCATGGTCCCCTCCGACTGCTAAGCAAACCGTGAAAAGGAAGGTGCTCTCTGACCCTCTGGAAGTGCTACATGATAAAGGGCATAATAATATGTGGCCCTCTATCCCTAGTGAACTATTGTCTGGGCATGTGCATCTCTCTCAGCTCTAAGCATATCACCCTGCCAATCCCTCTCTGCTCTCAGATGCTCGAGCTGTGTATCCCTATCTGCCAGTAAGGCATCTGCAGTAGTGATCTGGGCCTCTAACATTGTTATCCTAGCTCAGAGCTGCTCTCTCCTGCTCACACCTAGAAAGAGGATCTCCATCTCTACCTGTATCTTAGCCTTGAGGCCTGTCCTATCCCCTATCTTGTGGTCTATCTTGTGACCCCTTCTGCCTTTGTCTCGACTGATCCCTCTAAGGGGCTAAAAATCTGAATCTCATATGCCTACCCTCTCCACTATCACTAGCACCACCTATATCAACAATCACACCACCGCCACCCCTATCATCTCTGTCATTGCCATCTTTCAGAGGAGGATTCCTCCCATCTCTCCTACCATCCCATCCTCCATCTCTCCCTCCACCTCTCCTCCCAGGTGCCCTCTCCCTCTGTGCACCTCCTTGACCTCGGGCAGGCTGATCATCGACATCATCGTAATCCAAAGGGTCCTCTATGTGAGGAATGGCCTCCTCCGGTATAATAAATCTAAGGAATGGATGCTCCTGCATCTCTGCTACATAACCCCGGGTACAACCTGCATCAATCACATCAAGGCGCTGGTCTCAGTTTACACCTACCATATCCTAGATATCCTGATAGGCGGTCTCGTATAATAACTATGCCCCCCATGACCGTGTCTTATCTTTGATATGTGCATAGATGGTGGTATCACCACTTTGGCCCTGTCTCCAACCGTACTGTCGTAGCACCCTAGAAGGAAAGAATCTATCAATCACATATCGAGTATGGCCGATGAGGTACCTGCTCTAAAAAACAAAGGGGATCTGCCCCCTATCAGTGACCCACTCCCCACACTCTAGATATGGGTGCCATACTACTACAGTGAGATCATCCAAGAGGCATCTCCAGTACTCCACCTTGCCCAGATAGGGCTGCTATATCAAACCTGCATACATATATACAAAAGGGAGCTCAGGTGCCTACTGCCTCACTACAATGGGTCGTGTGACAAGGATGTGCTCCCAGGACCATATCTGTAAGATCAAGACTCCTACAGTCATGCTCCTAGTGTACCGATACACTATCTCATGCAACTCCCTATACATCTGGCCTAGGATACAGGCCCCCCAAGTAAATCTGCGATGGTGTACTACCATCTGCTCTAGCATGTCGACCCAACCGACAAGAAACCCGTGCTGACCCCTATCTGGCATCAAAATGCTGCCAATCAAACCTACAAGGTACACTGGTAAATGATCATAGTGATCGCACATATAATCCCATGAGATGTGCCTCTGTGCAATCATATCATCTGCGAAGAATCTCTGTGCTGCACCTATAGTCACCACAAATGTAGACTCAAAGCGCACCTCGCGCCCCATCACTGGAACACGTAGGTCCCTCCACACATCCTCGGGAGTCATGGTCATCTCCCCAGTTGGCAGGTGTTGTGCTCCGAATGCCATCTTTGGGTAAGTGCAGTCAACAACCCTCGATTTACCCTGATGTTGGGTAAATCAATCAGATATCTCAATCCACAGCAGGCTACTATGTCTATCTCCTCGTCAGTGAGCTGACTGCCCAGGGCCAGGACACGGTCTGGATGTGGTCCTCTAAAGGACACTACATCAAAAAGGATCTATACACAGAAAAATACAGGTTTAAAGATATGTCAGTACTCTATCTATTTGCAAAAATGAAGACAACAAAATCACCTAAGTACTCAGGGACATCAACAGTGATCAAACTTCAAAACAACAAAAAAACCTAAGTCTAACTACAAGATATGACTTTGAATGACCGAGTGTGATCCAGTTTACTGGATGTGATCCTGAAAACATAGGATGCGATGGTGCATATTGGGTGTGATCCATGATTTTTTGTATGCGACCCAGAAAACTGGGTACGACCCTGAACAACAGGGTACGACACTAGCATGATTTCTTACTAAAAAAGGCCTAACAATTGCTAAATTGGGTGTGATCCATAAAAGTCTAGATGCGACCCAAAATCTGGTTATCACAGGGTGCGATCCAGGAAACCCCGAATGCAATGCACGTTTCCAGCATGCGATCCAGAATCCTGGATTTGACCCAGTTTTCAAAGACCTATAACTATTGCTAGAAAGCATGAAAAAGTGAAAGGCTGAATTGACAAGGTAGGTTTTCAAGTACTTACTGGTGGTGCGTACTTGGCTGGCCGCTGGTGTCGCCGATTGAGCTCAAAATGATGTCGTCACAATGGAAACACCATCTTCTCTATAGAGCTCTGAATTTACTATGTGTGAATGTAAAAATGAAAGGTGAAAAGGTAATTTTTGACATATATATTGGACTTTTGAGCATTCCAGAGGCTCCAAAACCTCTTCCACATAGCTGCTGCTCCATTTTTGTTCTCCCATTGATCTATCAGGAACGAAATCAAACGTGACTACACCGTTCTGCGCTATACAATGAAAAATTATGTCCGGTCCCAAAAATGAAGAATTGCTCCATGGGTCCTAACAATGAAATGCAAGCTTCATATCAGCAATTTTATGAGTTCTATGTCATCAAAACACACATTATTCATCATATGTCTTGGTCAGACATCATTTTATCGTATACAAAATTCACACCTTTGTGTCATTCACTTGGTAATTTTGTGTTTTCTCTGAAAACACATCCTCTTTTCTTCTACTGGATTCCTTCCCGGTTCAATCAATCGCTTCAAGTGATATATCCTTTTTTCAGATGGATTTTATTATTTTCCATTTGATTTCATTCCCGAGGGGGCATGATCACACTATCATCAATTAAATATTTTCTCAAAACATCATTAAAATGACTTCGTTATCAAACAAACTAGGGGCATAACAATTTCCTTGACTAAGTCAGAACTGTTGGATAGAAAGCTTTGGTTCTCATAAGCTGGATACCTTGTGTTTCCTCATTTTAAAAGACTCTTATTAAGCTCCTAGCAGCTTCATGCTGGAATTTGGACGATAATCAAGTTCGAAAATAGTATTATCAATTTTGGGATGACAACCAAGTTTAGAATTGGTATCTTTAAGATCTTTTATTGATCTTTGGACAACAATCAAGTTCAAAATCAATACTATCAGTTTAGTTTGATCAAGCGCGAGACCGATCTCATCAACATTTCGTTTGACAACCAAGAACAAAATTCTCAATCTTTCTAAAGTCAACATAACTTTCTTTGAATCAATGCGCTACTCACACATCAATTCAAAGAGGGGCAAATGTAACCACCCTAATTTGGTCTGCTATGACAAAAGACCCTATTTTCCCTAAGTGTGATCATACCCTTGATTGTGTCCAAACAAATCTGTTATTGCTTGGTATAATTCTTCGAATCAATTTAATTTCCTAAGGTGATCAAAATCACTAAGTTAGTTGCTTTAGCCAAAATTAATAATCGATCAAATACATGGCTAAAATGATTAATTTACTAGGAATTAAATAAAGTCCTAAAACATTTGCTCACTTGCAAAAGAACCAATCCCCTAGCTTGATTAATCTAATTAATTGGCTATAGTCCTTT
>MU223768.1:951505-972050 GCA_018584345.1 Thuja plicata
ATATATTTAGAATCTAGACAGAAAATCCTAAAAGACTCTAGTTTACTTTGTCTTCCGATTTCAAACAGTTTAATGACAATATGCATCCGAATGTGAAAGTTTTTCTCAAAATGTAGAGTTCAATGTCTGTTTAAGCAAAAAAGTGTAACCCGCTATTGTGGTATCACCCGGTTACCGGTCCCAAGTGGTATTTCCCTTAATAAGGTTTCCATGCTAAAATTCCATGTGTCAATGTGTTTATGAGTCATTACTTTAGTTTTTTTCATTACACAGCTAATCTAGATTGATCGGTATACTCTAATTAATTTACTATTTTTTGGTAAATTAAGAGACTGCTATTCGGTAAACATACAAAATAAGGTTTAACAAAGCATTCTGAGAAGTAGTAATTTGATAAGTATATTTGGAGGCATTCATCTTATAGGACTGAAGATAACTAGAGGCTTAATATTGTGGTAATAATTTTTGGGTTGATTAATTGGAATATTTTTGAGGCCACTAATTCATCCCCCCCTCCCAGGTATTACTAACAATTGGTATCAGAGCTTGTGTGCTTAGAAAGGGAGTTTAACAGCTCAAGAAAAAGATCACAAGATGAACATACAAGATGTGCCCAAGTTGAATAAAGACAACTTTGCATCATGGAAAAGTAGAATAAGACTCCACCTATCAGGTATTGGCAATGATGTTACTCAATACCTTGATATTGAATATGTGTTTCCTACAGGATCTCACACTCTTGAGAAATTAAGAGAAAAGCATGAGCATAATTGCAAGATGATAGAACTTACCTCATCACTCTCCATTGTTGAGTTTAAAGATGTCACAACCTGCACCTCTACAAAGAAAATGTGGGATAAGTTGAAGTTGGTACATGGATGAGATGCCAATGTAATAAGAGCCAAGGTAGAAAGCCTAAGAGGGAGGTTTGATGACCTAAGGATGAAAGAAGGAGAAAACATCACTCAGTATAGCTGCAGAATCAAAGAGGTAGTCAATGCTATCTGACAATTTGGAGGTTTACTTGAAGAGGAGATAGTGGTAAGTAGAATCTTAAGAACCTTACTACATGTATATGCTATTTGAGTTTCTCCTATTCAAGAAATGAGAGCAATTGCAAACAATACAGTTACTCTAGATAGTCTGATTGGTATACTGATCTCATTTGAGATGAATAGCTTTGATAATATAGTGTCTTACCATCTATAGAATATGCATTCAAATCTTCTTTGAAAATAAGCAATTCAAGTCATAGACATGCTATTAGAAATGATAGTGAAAGTGATAATGAGGATCAAGGACTTGATGAGATTGAAGCACTAATGGAAAGAAGATTGCAGAGAAGCAAAGGTAAATACAAAGGTAAATTACCACTTGTATGTTTCAATTGTAAAGAGGTTGGACACTTTTCCGCAAGATGTCCAAACAGAAGGAAAAATGATAGAAGTGATGATAGGTCATATGAGAAGAAGTTTGATAGAGGTGATAATAGAGATTACCAAAGCAACTGAAAATCTGACAAAAGAGATACCTGAGACTATATGGACAAAGGGAAGAAAGATTGTTACCTAGCTGAGAATAGAGCTGATGACTCTGACACTGAATCAGAAGAAGACATTGAGATGGTATTTGTAGTCATGAAGGATGATTCAGATGAAGAAGAAGAAAGGTATGTAGAAACTAGACTCATATCTAAAGTTAGTAAGAATGATGTCTGAATCATAGATAGTGGTTGCACTCACCATATGACTGGTGATAAGAAAAATTTTGAAATTTTTGAATACTATAATGGTGGTTTAGTAAGAATGGGAAATGATACACCTTGTCCATTTGAAGGTAAAGGAACTATAATGTTGAATAACGTGATCAAATGGGAAAATTATTATTGGGTACAAGGACTGAATTATAATCTGTTAAGTGTTTCATAGCTGAACAATACAGGTCACTGAGTAGCATTTGAAAATAAGAAGGCAAAGATATTCAATGAATCAAGAAGGTTGATCGGAACTGGTGAGAAGACAAAAGGTAACCTTTTCTATCTTGATGACACTAACACCACTTGTTTAATGGCTAGAAAAGAAGACATATGGTTGTGGCACAAAATATTGTGTCATGTAAATTTTGACAACATGATAAAGATAAGAAATAAAAGGAATGTCAGAGGCTTACCGAGCATGACTAAGCCCGAGCATATCATGTGCAAGAATTGTCAAAAAGGTAAGATGACAAAGTCTAGTTTCAAGATTAAAGCACATACATCTAATGCAATTCTAGAATTAGTCCTTATAGATCTATGTGGACCCATGAAGACAAAGAGCTACTATGGAGATAGGTATTCTATTCTCTTTGTTGATGATTATTCTAGAATGATGACAGTCATGTTTGTAAAAGATAAATCATAAGTATTCAAGGTTTATAAATGGTATAAGGCTATGGTAGAAAAACAAAACGAAAATAAATTGAAATTCTTAAGGTCCGGTAGAAGAGGGGAATTTACTTCAGATGAATTCACTAACTATTGCAATGAGCATGGAATTAAAAGACAAGTTTTTGCACCGAGAACACCACAGAAAAATAGAATTGCTGAAAGGAGAAACAAATCAATTGTTGACTGTGCAAGAAAATTGATGATTGAGAAGAGCATCACTCAAAATTTCTGGAGGGAAACTATCAGTACTGCTATCTACACATTAAACATAGTACAATTGAAGAAGGACACAAAGAAGACACCCTATGAGCTTTGGTATGGTCATACACCTAATGTAAGTTACTTTAGAATCTTTGGTAGTCAATGTTATATTTTGAAGGATGATAGAAATGGAAAACTTGACTCCAAAAGTGAAGAAGGTATCTTTCTAGGGTAATCAACCAAAAACAAGGCTTATAAATGTCTTAACAAGTCATCTAACAAAATAATTGAAAGTGTAAATGTAAAAATAGATGAATTTGCAGAAAAGAATGATAAGGAAAGCAGAAGAGAGCCAGAGGACTACAATAGGTTTGTTTATATAGAACCTAAAACTCTACCAGAGCAATAGTGTATCACTCCTGAGCACCAAAACATTGCACCCGAGCATTAGGCTGCAATTACCAAAATCAGGAAAATCCTCAAGATGATGTTCCGAGCGATGGAGATCAGAACAAAGGTCAAGAAGATGATCAGAATGATGAACACAGAGCTGAAACAAAACTTTCCAAGTATGTCAGAAGACATCATCCACAAAATCAAATCATAGGAGACAAGAAGGCTGTAACAAGAACAAGAAGTACGTCACTAAACACTAAATGTTTACTTTGTGATTTTGAGCCTAAATCTGTTAACACTGCACTTGAGAATGAAGAATGGGTTAGTGCTATGAATGAAGAAATAGAACAGACTGAGAAGAAGAATATATGGACACTAGTACCGAGAACAGATGAGAAAAATGTCATCGGTACCAAATGGATATTCAGAAACAAACTGAATGAGAATAGAGAAGTCACAAGAAACAAAGAAAGGTTAGTATGCAAGGGATATGCATAAGAATAAAGAATTGATTATGGAGATACCTTTGCACCCTTTTCTAAAGTAGAAGGAGTTAGAATCTTACTTTCTTATGCTGCATTCAAAGGATGCAAGGTATACCAGATGGATGTCAAATATGCATTCCTAAATGGAATACTGGAAGAAGATGTTTACATTGAACAACCAGAAGGGTTTGTTGATCTAGACAAGAGAAACATGGTATGTAGACTACATAAAGCCTTGTATGGATTGAAAAAAGCACCAAGAGCCTAGTATGAAAGACTTCACTCCTATCTCATTAGCATTAAATTTGTTAGAACAAGTGAAAATAACAATTTGTACTTAAAAGAAGATACCAATAATAATATTATGATTGCTGAAATTTTTGTTGATGATATTATTTTTGGGGGAAATGAAATGTTATGCAAATCCTTTGCTAATGAAATGAGCAAAGAGTTTAAAATGTCTATGTTTGGAGAGATCAAATTATTTCTTGGTCTATAGATTCTTCAACAAGATGCAGTCATATATATCACTCAGTCTAAATACATTAAGGAAATGTTGAAGATATTCAAGATGGAAGATTCTAAACCAGTTGGAACACCTATGGCTACCAGATGTAAGTGTTACCCATTTATTTTTTCTCATCCGGTAAAATTGGCTATAGGTGGAGTAAAATGAGGCTCCCACAAGGGTTGAGCCCAGCCTGTGAGAAATACTTTAATTTTCTAGTCTTGGTTGTGTCCTCTGCTATCTTTTTAGTTCCCTATTTTTTTCCTTGTCTATGCAAAAATATTCTAAGTATGAAAACCCTATGCAGTTCATGATATAACCCTAGTTACCTGAGACTTGTTCTATTTTGTCATTAACTTTTCAGATAACTTAAGATCCCTCTAAAGGCATGTGTGTAAAATATAATTCCCTTTAGTCTCCTAGTCGCATAATGAAAATTGAATATTCCATATCATCTAGTGATCCCGAGATTGGCTCAGTCGCATAGTCTCAATATGAAAGGGAATATTCTCAAAGGATTAAGAGATCTAGCGACTAACCATCAGATGTAAAGAAAAAATGAATCAATGGTGGTCGGGTTATCTCTGGATGACTGCTGAAAAGCCAAATATATCTGGCAACTTAAAGACTTAGGTTTCAGTCGCGTGGTCTCATAACAAACTCAGGGTTAAAAAATCAAACTGGTGACTCTGAGACTATGAAGGAAATAGTGACCTAAGGTCTTCTCAAGGGTAAAGTGAACAATAAATCACAGTGTGACATGTGGCAGTGAGGGGACCCAAATTCAATGCATTTAGTCGGGTGATCGCGTGATGCAGACAAAATATTCCATATTCGTATAGCGACAATGAGACTTACTTTAGTCGGGTGGTCTCATAATCAAAAAGAATATTCTCTCAGGGTTCAGAGACTTGGCAACCACCATCTAATTTAAAGATCTAACACTTGTCCCATGATCTCATGATGAAGCCAGGGTTAGTGAAAAGATTGGGAGACTCAGCAACAAAGAGAAAAGGGTGACCTAAGGTTATGATGCAGTGCCCGAGTAGATAAAAGGATCCTGTGACTATGTTTTAAAATAAAATTAGATTTGAATCCCAGCCGTCGATATAAATATTTGCACCACCTATGACCATTAGGATTTTAATATTCAAAGGAAAATTCAAATATTTGATCTCAGAAGTTATGACAGAAACAACTGGCACAGGGAAGTAAATGGATCAACCGACTTCTCAAAGCAGAGTTATGGCGATGGAAAAGATATTTAGACATATCAAATCGATCAGGGATATTTCTGATGGTATTAAATAGTAGAATTGACAAAATTAGGGTTTCTATTTATTCTATTTCCAATATAATAAAACCCTAATTTCTGAATCAGATTGACTCCTGAGCCCGCATGCTAGAGGAGGGTGTATATAATTAGTTTAGTTCTCCTTTTGGAGTTAGTTTTTGGAGATTTGTTAGACTTTCTATGAAATTTGTTCTTCCCTTAGGTCTTTCATGTTTGTAATTTCTCATTAGAAACCAGGTTATATGAAGACTTTATGAGACATCTTCTCTGTCCTTGGGTCTTTTTCTGATTTGTATTCTTCTTATCTGAAGCATAATATATTGACAGTTTGTTAGAAAACTATGATTTCTCTCAAGTTATTCTTTCTTTCTTGCATGATTGTGTACTATTGTGAATGATTTGATTTAGTTAGTCTTGCAGATTCAGTTCATCCCTGGCTTCCTTGTCTCATTTCTGTGCCCACATGCTAGAGTGGATGTTTGTTTGCAGGTTATAGTCTATGTCTACCCCATTGGCAATGCTATTGTTTTAGGAATTCTCTCTTCCCTTGATTAACATCTTTCGTCTTCAGGCCTCTCTATGAAACAATCTATTGCAGACCTATCTAAGGAAGGATACTTGTCTCCATTCATTTTTTCATGCTAATTCTCAGTCAATTTATTGTGATTCATGTCTTTCGGTGTATCACCTAGTAGGATAGTTTTCTTAATGGTTATTTCCCTTTCAGTATTCCTTCTATCCCTTTCCCTATCCAGTTTACTTTCAAGCATAAGAAGCAAATTTGGGTGATTATCCAAGAGGAACCAGCCTAGAATCTGGAGGTTTCATTTTAGTTAGCAAAGGTCCCACACTTGGAAATGATTCCCATGTTATACTAGATTATCAAGACTATGAGAGCTTGAATAGAGTGCAAATTTAGTGTATAACAATTCTGGCACGCCCGATGGGACAACTACATGAAAGAAGTTGATCTTTCAAAGCTATGCATATTTATGATATACTGATTGCATAGTACAAACCTAAGGAGAGTTTTCACTCTCAAAGTATATCTGGCGACTCCATTGGTGTGAGGAACAGAAGATCCAGCCCTGTTCAAAGTTTATGAGAATGGTTGAGACAAGATGCTCAAGTCATTCTGATTTCCTACAGTTGCCTCTAAAAAGAAGTTACCGCAGGTCATCTCAAAGAACATCCCCTACAAGGAGGGTACAATCCACACCACCTGATTCATAGGAGAGACCTTGGCCTTTTCATTATAGAAGGAGAGGGAGGTCTCTAACTAGAGAGCTATAAGAAGATTCAGCTCCACTACATGGCCCTAATACAACTCATTCAGTTGTTGCCCAGTGAGTTACAATTACTACCATGGCCAGACAATTTTCCTTTTTTCCCTTCAATCAAGGAAGTCCCTTGAACTTTGCTCAACACCATGATGTGCCCTTAGCAACACTCAAAATTATACCAGATTTCACAGGTGAAGGACAGACAACAGCTTATGAGCACATAAGAGATGTAGCCACCATCTGCAGTGTACATCATATTACAGAAGAAGATGTGGCTACCAAGATTCTAGCAACCTCGTTCAAAGGTAAGGCCTTAGAATGGTTCAGAACATTGGATGTTGGTTCCATTGATTCATAGGATATATTAGGAGAATCATTGAGCAAATTCTTTGAAGATAAATCATATTATTTATCTCTGGTTGAGCAACTAACAACCATTAAGAGGGCTCCTCAAGAGCAAATGACAAATTTTAATTGTAGATTCCATAAAATATGGAATAGGATCCCTGTCTCTGTGAGACCTTCTGCAGACCATGCTTTCCTATATTTTTTGAAAAGCTTAAATAAAAATAGCTCTGTCATGATCCAATCTATGGGAGGTACCTCATTACCTCAAGCTTTTGACATAGCAATCAGAGTTGAAAATTATTTAATCCAAGTAGGCATGATAGCCCCAAGGCCACCCATGCCTATTTTTCCCAGTGTTTAGCCCAGTATGCCCTTGAATATTCCCCTATACAGTCCCATACCCACTATAGTAGCCCCTCAAGTAAGTACAAGCTATGGGGAATCCAAAGCAGCCCCTTCTCAAGGGTTTCTTGATTTGAGAAGCATTCAACAAGAAATGCAAAATAATCAGCAAGAAATGACTAACTTACTATAGACCCTAACCAAAGAGTTGACCAATTTAAAGAAGCAAAACTAGGGGAGTAGATAACCCTTTCAACCACAAAATCCAAGTCCCAACCAAAAATATCAAAATCAAGGACAACCTTACCAACAAAATAGGCCACCATATCAAGGAGATTATCAGGGACAAAGGAAAAACTAAAATCAAAGGTCATTCCAACCTTATAATCCAATGCCCCTTAATTCTGAAAATCCAATCAGGGATGTGGTCCCAAGTCAAAATAATCTTGCTGCAAAGATGGAGTGGTGTTACCCTTGCAATTAGTCCCATAACCAGACAACATGATTAAATGGGAGGGTACTCCAGACATTGATGGTTCAAAATGCCTCACTTACTCAATCAGAGGCTTCTTCTAGTGAGCCACCTCCTCAGCAAGATGCATAATATGACGAGACTACTCTTTTCAATTGGGATCAACAAGATTTAAACGGAGTTAATGGTGATTCCACCATTGCTGCCAACACTAGGTCTAAATGAAGAGCTCAAGACATAGAGCAAACATGAGATAGGGCTAAGGCTTCTGCGTCTGCAGAATCTTCACAATAATTTACTCCTATCATATTGAAGAAGGTCCCCATCATTCCAATCAAGGAAAATCAACCTTCAAGGGAGGTTGAGCCTATCATAGTGAAAGCACACCAAAGAGTACACACAAAAATGCCTTTCAACATTGTGGATAATATGAAGAAAGCAAATGCTACTATGTCTATGTGGGACTGTTGGCTATTCCAGGGCAGCCTGAGATCTTGAAGAAGGATATGGGTGAAGTGTCAACTCCTCAACCCACAAAAGATACAACAAAGCCAGTGTTGGTCAACACTGATCAAGAAAAGGAGGCTCCAAGCAGCAACCCCAAAGAAGATACCATTCAAGGTAGGAACTTGAAACCACCTCCCTTTTATGTATCTTTAATTATTGGAAAATCTTTAGTGCATAATTGTATGGTAGATAGTGGAGCTATAGGCACTGTCATGCCTAAGAAAGTGGCTGACCAATTGGGATTGAAATATGAACCTTTCCAAGAGATGATTACCCAGCTTGATGGTTCCTCAGTAAACACCATAGGCATAGCAAAAGATACAAGCTTGGTTCTCCACACAAGTCCAAGTTTCTCTATGCTCCTTGACATATACATCATAGACCTTCTTGCCTTATTTTCCACATGCTTATCAAGGGAGTTTACAGCCAAGATAGGAGGCTATCTTTCTTCTGACTAGTCTCACATGCTTTTCCATACAAGGTATGGAACTAAGGTCACTATCAAGTCTGAATCATTGGCAATGCACCATATAGAACCTTACATGTCCAACGTAGTCAATACAAGCTGCCTTGCACTTGATGGTGATGATTTCCCAATCATTAGAGAAACAAACACCAAAATAGAAGATATCCCAGATATCTATCTAGATGAATTGGAATTAGAGAGAGCTTCAAAGGCCCAAGCTAATGTCATTTGGGATGTTGGTTTGGGAAACTATTTGATTCAAGAAGGTTGCATAGAGCCAAATCTTTCCAAGGCAAACACCGAGTTAGAAGATCTTTGCAACCAAGTTTGGGAGCTATACTTTGATGGTGCTAGAAGTAGACATGGTGGTGGTGGTGGTGCAATGCTAGTTTCTCCTAAGGGAGAGAAGTATTATACAACTTTTAGATTTAGGTTCTCTTGCACTGGCAACACTGCTGAATATGAGAGCTTAGTAAATGGATTGAAATGGGCAAGAAAGAGAGGTATTAAAGCCCTAAAAGTTTATGGTGATTGTGAGCTGGTTGTTAGTCAAGTAATAGGGGTAAGTACAACAAAAAATGATAAGATGAGAGAATATAAGCATCGAGTTTGGGATGCAATTGAATATTTTTATGCTTTCAATATTGTTGCAATCCCTAGGAAATTAAATCAGAATGCAGATAGATTAGCTACTGTTGGATCTCGGTATGAAATTCCTAATAGTGTTTCTAAAGAAAGGGACCAACAGCATATCAAAGTGATTTTCAGACATTCTATTCTTGACAATGATGTTAATTGGAAAGTGTTTGACAATGATGAACAAATTTTGCAGTTCTTATTTGAAGAAGATATTTTCTCAGATCATAACCAGGGTAGACTAATGCAGAGCTATGGTGAACAAGTGGTGCAACTAAGATCAAATAAAATGCCCAAAGGTCTTGTCACCTTAGAAGCTGTCTTTAACAAAGAAGATCAACTTAAAAGTAGTAAAGCTGGCCTAGTAGTCCAACAAGAACATTGTACTAAACTAGAGATGGAGCCAGGTAAAAGTGTACAATTTGGGAAGGTAAATACTGATTCAGAAAAGAAGGCTTATACTTAGTTATTTAGAGAATTTAGTGATATATTTGCATGGCAATATGAAGACCTCAAAGGTTTTAACCCAGCCCTTGCTCAGCATACCATTGAATTGGAACCTAATGCAAAATCAGTCAGGTAAAAGCAAAGGCCTGTCAATCCCAAGTTTGAGCCACTCATGCATAAAGAAGTACTCAAATTGATAGAGAGTGGTATCATCTACCCCATTAAGCATACTAGTTGGGTTCCAACCTTGTTCCTGTTAGGAAGAAGAATGGGGAGTTGAGGCTATGTGTTGACTTTAGGGACCTTAATAGGACATCCCTAAAGGACCACCATCCATTACCCTTTATGGAGAAAATCCTACAGTGTGTCTCTGGATCTGAGAGATTTTCATTATTGGATGGCTATTCAGGATATAATCAGATCCTGGTTCATGAAGAAGATCAATATAAGACTACGTTTACAACCAAGTGGGGAACCATGGCTTATCAAAAGATTCCCTTTGGTTTGTCAAATGCAAGGGCTACCTTTCAAAAGGCAATGGATACGGCCTTTAAAATCCTCATGTACAATTTTGTACTGATCTACTTAGATGATGTAATAGTTTATTCTAAACATGCAGCAGACCATATCAAACATCTAAGGAAGATATTTGAAAGGTGTAGAGAATTTGGGATATCTCTTAATCCCAAGAAGTTTGTGTTTGCAGTTCATGAAGGGAAATTGTTAGGATATATAGTATCCGAGAAAGGAATTACAGTAGACCCTGAGAGGATTGCAGCTATTCTGGAACTCCCACTCCCACATCACAAGAAAAGTCTCTAATCTTTCATAGGAAGGATTAACTTTGTTAGGCATTTCTTACCCAACATTGCAGATTTACTAAAGCCTTTAACAACTATGCTAAGGAAGAATTCAGCTTTCAGCTGGAGCAAAGAAGGGAAAGCTAATTTCCAAGCCATCAAAGAGGCACTGACAGAAGCTCCTACCCTATTGAATCCTGATTTCAATAAGGATTTCATCCTTTATGCTTATGGAGGTTCTGATGTTATTTTTGTAATATTGACCCAAGAAAATTCTGAAGGATTGGAGAAACCTATTACTTTCTTTAGCAAAGGCCTAGAAGAATATGAACAAAGATATTCTTTTGTGGAGAAACATGTACTTGTTGTGGTAAAAAGTCTTAAAAAGTTTAGATATCTATTGACCCATAGCAAGGTGCATTTAAAGGTTACTCATCCAAATGTCAAAGAATTCTTGCTTTCTAAAGACCTAAATGAGAAAAGGGATGGTTGGATTACTAGAGTGATATAATATGACATTGACATCCAAACTACCAAGCTAGTTAGAGGAAGAGGTCTTTGCGAGAAGTTGACAGGGGATGAGAGTCCAAAGGATTCAGAGAAAATGAATGCATCCTTAATTGTGCATTCAACAGAAGAACATGCCAAGGCAACAAGTTGGTTTCCTGACATGATTCATTACTTAAAAATAGGGGGATGCCCCAAAGATCTAGATTCAGCAAAAAGAAGGTACTACAGACTATAGTCTGTTCCCTTTGTGCTGATAGATGAAATCCTTTTTAGAAAAGATCATAATGGTGTCCTTCTCAGATGCATTGATTCAGAAAAGATAGTAGATGTCCTATTTGAATTTCATGATGGACCTTCTGGAGGTCATTTCTCTCCCAGGACTACTACTTTTAAAATTATGAGGGATGGATACTATTGGCCATATATCTTCAAGGATAGTCATGATTATGTCAGAAAATGCATCAAATGTGCCATGTTCACAGGAAAAGAAAAGCTTGCAGCTTTTCCCCTTCAACCCATTAGAACAGAGCAACCTTTCATGAGATGAGGCATAGAATTCATTGGCATGATTAATCCTCCATCCAATGTAGTCCATAAGTGGATAATTACTGTAACAGATTATTTCACTAGATGGACAGAGGCAGTTGCATTGAAGGAAGCAAATGAGGATGTTGTCCTAAGCTTTTATGATGATATAATTCACAGATTTGGTGTCCCTGACTCCATTATTTTAGATAATGCATTAGCATTTACAGGCCTAAGAGTGACTGAATGGGCAGCCAAACATGATGTTTACTTGAACACAAGTTCAAACTACTACCCTCAGGGTAATGGTTTGGCAGAATCAACTAATAAGAAATTGATTAGGATAATCAAGAAGACATTACAAGATAACCAAATAAATTGGCACACCAAATTGAAATCTACCTTATGGTTAGACAGAATTACCCCAAAAAAGATCATTGGGAATTCTCCCTACATGTTAGTATATGGAAAAGAAGCTAAGTTGTCCATTTTGACTGAATTGCTATCCCTGGACTGAGCTACTCAATATGTCTTAATTGAAGAAAAGGATCCCTTGCAGATTAGATATGCTCAGATCATAGAATTATAAGAACTCAGAGATAAATCCATGAAAGATATGTGATTCCATCAGATGCAAACAAAGAAGAGCTTTGATAAAAGGGCCAAATTTAGGAGCTTCAAAGTTGGGGATGTAGTCTTCAAGTGGGATGAATTCAAATCAAAGCTAGGGAGACATTCTAAGTTTGAGTTCTTTTGGGGTGGACCATTTGTAATCACAAAATGCAAGCAGCATAATGCTTTTCAGCTATCAACTCTTCGAGGAGATCCCTTTCCCATTTCTGTTAATGGATTCCATTTGAAGCCCTGTTTTGAGGTTTGTCCTTCCTTGTAAATCTCTGTGAATAAGTTTCCCTTTTTTCTATTTTGTTTTTTAGTTTAGTTTCCTGCTTTTCAAGAAGTGCTTGTGCATAGTTTGACTCCTCCTCCTAGGTTTCAATATATTTCCAAGGGTCTATTTTTTATCAAGTGATGACTCATATGCCCAATGGATGCCAAAGGCTACTGATTTTCAATATCTAGCAGGCTGACATCCAGCAAAAATTGCCAAGAATGTTACCCATTTTTTTCTCATCTGGTAAAATTAGCTACAGATGGAGTAAAATGAGGCTCCCACAAGGGTTGAGCCTGGCCTGTGAGAAAGACATTAATTTTTTGGTCTTCCTTGTGTCCTCTGCTATCTTTTCAGTTCCCTATTTTTTGCCTTGTCTATGCAAAAATATTCTAAGTATGAAAACCCTATGCAATTCATGATATAACCCTAGTTACATGAGACTTGTTATATTTTGTCATTACCTTTTTGGATAACTTAAGCTCCCTTTAAAGACATGTGCACATAATATAATTCCCTTTAGTCTCCTATTCGTGTAATGAAAACTGAATATTCCATATCATCTAGCGATCCCGAGATTGGCTCAGTCGCATAGTCTCAATCTGAAAGGGAATATTCTCAAAGGATTAAGAGATCTAGTGACTAACCGTCAGATGTAAAGAAAAAATGAATCAATGGTGGTTGAGTTATCTCCAGACGACAGTTGAAAATTCAAATATATCTAGGGACTTAGAGACTTAGGTTTCGGTCTCGTGGTCTCATAACAAACTCAGGGTTAAAAAATCAATCTGGCGATTCTGAGACTATGAAGGAAATGGTGACCCGAGGTCTTCTCAGGGTTAAAGTGAATAACAAATCATAGTGTGACACATGGCAATGAGGGGACCCAAATTCAATGCATTCATTCAGGTGATCGCATGATGCAGATAGAATATTCCATATTCGTATAGCGACAATGAGACTTACTTTAGTCGGGTGGTCTCGTAATCAAAAAGAATATTCTCTCAGGGTTCAGAGACTTGGCGACCACCATCCAATTTAAAGAAGATCTAAAAAATTTTGCGTGATCTCGTGTTGAGGCCAGGGTTAGTGAAAAGATTGGGAGACTCAGCGATAAAGAGAAAAGGGTGACCTGAGGTTATGATGCAGTGCCTGGGTAGATAAAATGATCCTGTGGCAATGTTTTAAAATAAAATCAAATTTGAATCCCAGCCATCGATACAGATATTTGTGCCACCTATGACCGTTAAGATTTTAATATTTAAAGGAAAATTCAAATATCTGATCTCAGAAGTTATGACAAAAATGGCTGGCATAGGGAAGTAGATGGATAAGCCAACTTCTCAAAGCAGAGTTATGGCGATGGAAAAGATATTTAGACATTTCAGATCGATTAGGGATATTTATAATGGTATTAAATAGCAAAATTGACAAAATTAAGGTTTTTGATTATTCTATTGCCAATATAATAAAACCTTAATTTTTGAATCAGATTGACTCTTGAGCCTGCGTGCTAGAGGAGGGTGTATATAAGTAGTTTAGTTCTCCTTTTGGAGTTAGTTTTTGGAGATTTGTTAGACTTTCTGTGGCATTTGTTCTGCCCTCAGGTCTTTCATGTTTGTAATTTCTCATTAGAAACCAGGTTATGTGAAGACTTTATGAGACATATTCTCTATCCTTGGGTCTTTTCTGATTTGTATTCTTCTTTTTTGAAGCATAATATATCGACAGTTTGTTAGAAAATTGTGAGTTCTCTCAAGTTATTCTTTCTTTCTTGCATGATTGTGTACTATTGTGAATGATTTGATTTAGTTAGTCTTGCGGATTCAGTTCATCCTTGGCTTCCTTGTCTCATTTCTGTGCCCACATGCTATAGTTGATGTTTGTTTGCAGGTTATAGTCTGTGTCTACCCCATTGGCAATGCTATTGTTTGAGGAATTCTCTCTTCCCCTGAATAACCTCTTTCCTCTTCAGGCCTCTCTATGAAACACTCTATTGCAGACCTATCTAAGGAAGGATACTTGTCTCCATTCATGGTTTCATGCTAACTCTCAGTCAATTTATTGTGATTCATGTCTTTCGTTGTATCACCTAGTGGGATAGTTTTCTTACCGATTATTTCCCATTTAGTATTCCTTCTATCCCTTTTCCTATCCAGTTTACTTTCAAGCACAAGAAGTAAATTTGGGTGATTATCCAAGAGGAACCAGCCTAGAATCTGGAGGTTTCATTTTAGTTAGCAAAGGTCCCACACCTGGAAATGATTCCCATGTTATACTAGATTATCAAGACTATGAGAGCTTGAATAGGGTGCAAATTTAGTGTATAATAGTAAGCTGACAAAAGAAGACAAATCAAATGAGGTAAATCAAACCTTGTATAGATCAATGATTGGCAACCTAATGTATGTTGTTCATACCAGACCAAATATAGCACATGTAGTGGGAATAGTTGCAAGATTCTCTACTAATCCTAAAGAATCACATATGACTGTTGTCAAGAGAATTCTGAGATATCTGAACAACACCGAGGACTATGGCTTATGGTATAAAAGAGAAGGAAAATTTGAGCTACAAGTCTATACAGATGCTGATTGGGTTGGAAACACTGATGACCAAAAGAGCACAACTGGAGGAGCATTCTTCATGGGTGACAAACTTGTCACATAGATCAGAAAGAAGCAATGATGCATCTCCTAGTCTACTGTAGAAGAAGAGTATGTGGCTGCTGCTGCAAATTTCTCCAATATTGCATGGATCAAACAATTACTGGATGGTATGCATATGAATATTCTTGAACCAGTAATTATTTATTGTGATAATACCACTGCAATTAACATCTCTAAGAATGCAGTCATGCATGCTAAGACTAAGCATATTGCTATCAAGTATCACTATCTTAGAGAACAAGTGGAAGCAAATGAGATGATACTAGAATATGTTCAATCAAAGGAACAATTAGCTGATATATTCACCAAGCCATTACCGAAGGATACATTTGAGTACTTGAGATAAAGACTAGGGGTACAACCCTTGTCTATCGGTCAGTAAGATGACTAGGAGGGTGCATCAGCCTACACACAATGAGAAGATCATGCATGTTGATGCACAACCAAGATGAACAGCAACAGATACATCTGTACATAGCAAGGTACAAATCTACATCGAACATAAGAGACATTGTATTGCTGATGGATAGGGAAATTCAAAGAATATATTATATAAAAGGGATGAAGATGATATAGAAGATGTTTGGAATTATTGTCAAAGGGAGAGATTATTTCATTATCATTATCATTATCCATGAAGAGAAGTTCCTAAGAATCAAAAGGAAGAGTTAATCAATATTCCAAGGGAGAGAAATTGATTACATATGAAATATCTATCTAAGGGAGAGAGTTCATACAAAGAGAGAGATTGTTGTCAAAGAAAAACAGATTATCAAGAAGAGGAACAGTCAAGGTAGAACACATATAAGAATAGAGACATTAGATGCCACATCTATCTAGTGAAGGGATTGGAGATTGAAGCAAACCACTCTGCAAGAATCAAATCAAAGCTATTTTAAGCTTACCAAGAACCAAACATTTGTAATAGTTACAATAGGAAAAATTGATGAAACTGTTATATTTCATATTGTATTAGTAATAGTATAGTATGATAATGTAGTATGTTGCCATCAATGCCAAAGTGAGAGATTGATGACATGTAACTGATTGAATGTTTGAAGATGTTAAGTTGAACACCAAAATGCAGAAAGATAATGCAAGACATTAAATCAGTTAATGGATTGTATTGTCATTGATGTCAACTTGATATAATCCAATTGGTTATAATCAAAGTGTCAAATACTTTAGAGAATCAAAGAGATAAAGATTATGCCTTCAGTAATGCATAAAAGACAAGCATTCACTAAGTGACTTCAAACACCGATGGCTACTAGAACCCGACGGACAAAGATAACCAAAGTCAAGTCACAGTGATGCCCGAGAAAGAACATCGATGAGCAGAAACACAAGTATTACCGATAAGCAGAATCACAAGCATAACTGATGGCCAAAATCTTTGTGTAAACCGACGGAGAAGCCTGAGGAGAACTGTAGTAATGACCGAAGCTATCAAAGAGTTAAAACACCGAAATTAATTGGTTCATAAATGACAAAATATCTAACTGGCAGAGCTAAATATAGACTTAACTGGTAGTTATCATTGTTTTCAATGACAAGATAAAGCCAGAGATAAGTAAAGGACTTAAAGTTGTTTTGTCCAGTTGGCAAGATCTCTACGAGATAAAACATGAGTTTTTCTTTAAATAAGATTGGCTAAGATTGTGGATCATGCCAAGATCAAGAAAATCAAGAACCTAACAACGGTGATATAATGTCTATAAAGAGACAACTTAATTCATTTCAAAAAAAGGGGAGTGAATGAAAAAGAGGATGCTGGAGAGAAAATGACGAAGAACAACTTCATACAGTCCTGATCAATTAAGCTAAGGAAAGAGCTAAAGATTTTTGCAGACACCGAGCAACAGAGCATAGCATCACCGAGCAGAACAATAGTGGAGCAAAGGTATTAAAAGGACATATTGATCAGATTATTTTATGAGCTTACAATAGATTTGAAAATATGCAAGTATAAGTTGTATATGTGAATAGATCATACTGTTTCAATTTAACCATTGATTCAGAAAGTCTCTTAACCAAGCAAGATTTAAAAATCCTTTCTATATTGAGATACATCCCAAGGAGTATCAAAAATTTCGATCACGAAGATAGCATGAGATGCCAGATACCTATTGACAGGCCAAGAGAGAGTTTGATCAAGGAAGGTAGCATAGAGATGCCCGATATCAAGTGACAAACTAATCTTTTAAATCCTCTAACAAGGTCACACCTAACAGTGTGTTTGTAACCTTTAACATGGCTGGCTCTTCACTGAGCTCACTTCAAAAGAGTGAAAATTTTGGGTTACCGGTCCCAAGTGGTTTTTTCCCTTAACAGGGTTTCCACGTTAAAATTCCACGTGTCAATGTGTTTATGAGTCATTACTTTAGTGTTTTGCATTACACATAGCTAATCTGGATTGATCGGTATACTCTAAGTAATTTATTGTTTTTCAGGAAATTAACAGACTGCTATTCGGTAAACATACAGAATAAGGTTTAACAAAGCATTTTGAGCAGTAGAATTTGATAAGTATATTTGGAGGCATTCATCTTATAGGACTGAAGATACCTAGAGGCTTAATATTGTGGTACTAAGTTTTTGGGTTGATTAATTGAAATATTTTTGAGGCCACTGATTCAAACCCCCGCCCCCCACCCCTTTCAGTTATTACTAACATAGACAAGAAGCCAATGAATATAGAAAACAATTTAAGATTTTTTTAAAAAAAATTCTTCATATGATTTATTAATGTTTTAAAAAATCATATGATATTTATTGCAACACCCATGAGTCACCCAAAAAAGGATACAAGAAAACCATTTAGCTATTGAAGTAGGCAAACAAAACTTGTTTATTTAGTTCTAGTTTTAATCCTAGTCCTAATAGATATCTATAGTGATAATACAATCAATTAAGTAAAAATAACCAGTCAAATCATACATTTTTTTATTATCTTAATTTTTTAATAATATAAAATAATCTTATAATATTCATATGATAAAAATATCATTTGAAATCTTAATATAGCCTTCATTATTTAATATGAGAATTTTATTCAAATATTAATTCAATACTTATATGTAAACTCTATAAATAATCCATGCGTGGTCTTTTCTTTTCTTTACATCAATTATATTCACATTATAAAGAAAATAGAATCGTCAATTTTTGTGTATGAATGATTGAAATCAATAAAAATGGAATCATCATTTTTTGTGTATGAATGATTGAAATCAGTAAACAATAATAAATATAAATTCAAAACAAAAAATCTAACATGAATCTATGTTGGTTGTGCATGAATACAAGTCATTTGGTATATAAGGGAATTTGGAATTTTTTAGCTTCTTCACATAGATTTACCATCTTAACAACAAAATAATTGATATGGAATCATATGAATTATGCAACAATCAATTGGTATAAAGGACAACATATTTTTCTAACTTCTTAATATAGATCTATGACCATGGTAGTAAAAAGTCTAAACTAGATTAAGAATGAATACAAAATGATCAATATACAATGACATTGGAGGTATACAAGCCAATCAATATATAAGATAAAATATTTCTTTATCTAATTTTTTCACCTTTTTTTACATTATAATTTATGTATTTTTAAATATGAAATTATATAACTAGAAATATATAACAAGCCAATAAATATAGAAAATAATTTGAGATTTTTTAACTTCTTCATATGATATATTAATATTTTTTTTAAAAAACTATATGATATTTATTACAACACTTACGAGTCACTCAAGAAAGAAAAAAATAAAACCATTTAACTATTAAAGTAGGCACACAAAACTTGTTTATTTAGTTCTAGTTTTAATCCTAGTCTTAATAGGGTAGCTATAATGTCAATCAATTAATTTGAAACAAACCAATCAAATCAATTTTTTATTTCTTAAAGTTTAAATTATTATAATATTTATAAGATAAAATTATTATTGATCTCAAATGATGTTGATTAAATCTATTGAGATTTCATTACATGATTCTATGCAAGATTCGTATTCAAATATATCAATGCTCAAATTTCAACTTTAAAAATCAATGCCTATTTTTTCTTTACATTAATCATAATCACTTTGAAAAGGAATTTGATTGGTCAAATATTGTGTGTAAGTAATTGAAATTACTTAAAAAATTAATAGTAGCTTTGAAATATATGTGTGTGTGTGTGTGAAGGGGGTTAAAAAGAGGGTAAATGCTTTTGACCCAAAGCTATGAATCAATGAGATCACAAATGTGATACCTCATCCCTATTTAAGCATTCAACAATTGAGCACCAATTTGGATCTTGATGGTAAGAACAACAATGCCACAATGTAATCATCACACCATGTCAATATCAACACAAAGTACAAAATATTTAGAATATAAGAAAATTTGAATTTTTGTCATTACAACAAAATAATTGGGTTAGAATCTTATGAGTTGATTGGTATATAAGGAAACACATATTTGTGACCATGGCCACAAAATCTGTCATATGAAATCATGTTCACTAAGCATTAATACATACTAATAAATATATAAGGTTCACTTTGAGGTTTCTTTAGATAATTTTCTTTACATAGATTTATGATCATAACAATAAAAAATCTAGAGTATGAGCACATGCCAAATAATATATAAGACAAACTATTTTTTTATCTAACTTTTTGACATAAATTTGTCATCATACAAAAATTTAAAACAATCTTATAGGAAATTATAATTATATATGAATACTAGCCAATTTGTGTGTGATATTTCTTTATGCGAATTCATCACATGATTTGTTGTCATATCCAAAAAAAATATCTAATATTAAATAGAATACCATTGACTCACCCAAGCCAATTTGTGTGTGATATTTCTTTATGTGAATTCATCAAATGATTTGCTATCATTAATGATGCAGGAGCATCCTAGGATCCTTGGCAATCCTGCTCAACCAAAAAGATGTTTACTTTTGTTTGTCTTTTGTTGCTCGAGTCTTGCTTTACCGACAGGTCTCGGTGATCTCTTTGCCCGAGTCGTTTTCTATTGCTCGGGGTGTTCTTTGCCTGAGTCTTTGTTGTTGCTCGGTCATCCTTTGCCCGAGTTGTTTATTTTGGAGTTGGATCTGGTGGCCGACTTCTGCATTTAATTTTTGTGGCGTAATTAATGTGGGGTCTCTCATTGGAGATTGTGTGGACCTAAATCTGGGTCGGGGGTTTCTCCAATTTTTATTATTGTAGGCCGACCTGTTGGTTGCCTTTTGTATTTAAGTTGTATTTTGTTCTTAGCTTAGGGAATCAGACTGTGGGAGCAGATTGAAGCGTTGGATCTAAGAATCTAGAT
>MU223768.1:982416-1016722 GCA_018584345.1 Thuja plicata
AAGTTGACGAACTACAGTCAAGATATCTAATAACTTCACATAAAATCTACGGAAAGTTTTGCAAGAAATAATAGTAGTGCTTACTAGAGCATTCTTACCAAGATGAGGGAAATGGAGGGGTCCTACAATATAAAGATCATCCTATAAGCATAAAAATATAGTTAAATATAAGCGAGTTAACTAAATCATTCAATTTATGATTTTAAAATAGTTACATTTTCTTTCCTTTTGAACTTGAATTGAATTCTATTTTTTCACAATTTTAACGAAGTAGCTTAACAATGCACGTTGACGAAGAGTAGGCAAATCTACCAAGAAGATTCAAGTTGACGAAGAGTAGGCAAACCTACCAAGAAGAGCTATTACAACTCATTTTTTATCATCTTCCCTGTAACACATCTCGCCCCCAAAGCTCGTAACAAGGGAAGACATGTCTTGAGCTCATTTGACTTATAGCTGCATTAGTCTAATAATAACAAAGCACTAAAACTCCATGTACTCGATATTTAAAATGTAGCTCCCATCATTGCTAGATACATAGATCTTATAGAATTATTAAAATTTCTTTATTCATTCATTTATTAAAATTCATAGATCACAATCTCTTAATCCCTTAGACCACTTCATCCGGTGAACATCATCAACATTTTTTTATTCATTTATTATTTTGAATGACATCAAAACATTAAAAATTTCAATGAACCCATCAGAAATCAAGTCTTACTGAGCAGCCTGACAGATCTGAAACCTCCATTTAAAAAAACAAAAACAAAAACAAAAAACCAACCAACCTCAACATGTTTCATATTTGAATTGTGAGTCCCGTAATCACTGAAGCTGGCCACCCAAACAAAAAGATCATGTCAATGTGTATTGTGGAAGTACTATCACCATACATGAGAGTTCATCATAATAGGGTATGATTCAACGGACTAGATTTCACCTCAAATCCTTCTCTGAACTTTTGTATATATATATTCTTCATCTGGGTTCTTTCTGTGGAGGGTAGCTGTGATTCTTCTTACACTCCCAGCCATGGTCCTCCTTGTGGAGAAGACAGTGTTGGGGAGGGAATACAAGGTTAAAGACCTGTCACAGGCCGACTTTGGTCGTATGGAGCTTCAACTTTCCCAGGTTGAAATGCCTGGACTCATGGCCTGCAGGGCTGAGTTTGGTAATGTGCAACCATTCAAGGGAGCCAGAATTACAGGCTGCCTTCATATGACCATCCAGACTGCAGTTCTAATAGAAACCCTCACTGCCCTTGGAGCTCAGGTCAGATGGTGCTCCTCCAATATTTTCTCTACTCAGGTATACTTTGGCCATTCTAGTTAAACCATTGTGTATACTAGATAGGAATCTGAGCCAGCTTGCATAATGCCTGCTTCATCTTAGATGATGGGTATCTCTTACGTTATTCTCACTTTGGTTTGCATTTGAATTTGAGGAGCTTTATTTTAGGCCATCATATTATGGATGGGTATTTTTATTATTATTGGTGTTTTAAAATGTATTCTATGATCTATCATTAAGATAAGATAACTAAAATGATCAGCTACTTATTCATCTTAGGTGATGTTATTATAGATTGCTATCTCTAATGTCATTTCCTCATATAAGATGTCAATTTGAATTTGTTTGGCATTTGGTGAACTGTATTGTAGATAAATTATTTTTTAATTTATTATATACTTCTTATTTTTAATTCCAATAAAAAGTAATGGACTAAGTTTAAATTAATTTTTTTCCTACCACATACCTACTTTGCCCTTTGTATTCTTTTGAGTCTATTTCTACTCTTTTGGGTCTATCTCTACTTAAAAAAGACAATTTATCTTAATTTAGTATGGCTTTCGAAGTAGCCAATGCTAATCATTCAAATTCACTGCAACAAGAATGTGGGATATTCTTTGAAGGTTGGGTAAACTTCCTGTAATTTGATAGTTTTGTTCAATTATGTTGGCCTTTGTGATTATATGATTTGAAAATTCATCTTACAGGACCATGCTGCAGCAGCTATTGCCCGCGATAGTGCATCTGTGTTTGCCTGGAAGGGGGAGACACTCCAAGAATATTGGTGGTGTGTGGAGAGGGCTTTGGATTGGGGTCCTTCTGGTGGCCCAGATTTGATTGTTGATGATGGAGCAGATGTCACCCTACTAATCCATGAGGGGGTCAAGGCTGAGGAAGAGTTTGCCAAAACTGGGAAGATTCCAGATCTTTCTTCAACTTCCAATCCCGAGTTTCAAATTCTTTTGGGATTGATTAAGGATAGTCTCAAGGAAGATCCCCTGAAGTATCACAAGATGAAAGATAGGTTGGTGGGTGTATCTGAGGAAACCACTACAGGGGTTCAAAGACTGTACCAGATACAGGCTAGTGGATCTCTATTGTTCCCTGCCATTGGTGTTAATGATTCTGTTACTAAGAGTAAGGTATGGACTTTGTTTTTGGAGCATTGTGGGTTTTCGTCAATGGAATTGGCATCATTTAGGAGTGAGTTTAGAAAGTACAACTTTCATTCAACTTCCATCTAATCTAGGGATTTTATAAACTACCCAAAATTCCTCTTTAGGAAATTTAGGTTTTTATCACAAATTTTTTTTATTTTTATTTTTATTTTTTTCCTCCTATCACCTCTAACCCCATTTGCAGGGTTCCTACAAACCCTCATGCCCCTTGTGATTGATTTAAGTTTACATTGTAATAGTTTTTAATGTTTAGCCAATTGTATCTTAAAAAGGTTTTTGTTGTTAATCAATCTATCATGTTTGGGTTAATTATGGTGTATATCTGAAGATTTTTGATAATGGTCCTCTAGTCTTTAATAGTTTTTCTGCCATACTATAGTAGAACTTTTAATATCTATAGTGCTGTTACTTTGTTCTTTTATGTTACATTTCATCTTTATTCCATAAAAAATGGTAAAATATCTGGAACAAATAATATAGATATAATTTTAAGGATGGCATTTTGTTGTACTATTTATTTATAAGATGATATTTGATTTGTGTTAATCTAATTGTACTTTGTTTCCTTTTGCAGTTTGATAACTTGTATGGATGTAGACACTCTCTTGTGGATGGTTTGATGAGAGCCACTGATGTGATGATTGCTGGCAAGGTTGCTGTTGTGTGTGGATATGGAGATGTTGGCAAGGGTTGTGCTGCAGCCTTGAAGGGTGCTGGAGCTAGAGTCATTGTAACAGAGATTGACCCAATTTGTGCTCTGCAAGCCCTAATGGAAGGCATCTCTGTTCTGACTCTAGAGGATGTGGTGAGCACTGCTGATATCTTTGTTACAACTACAGGGAATAGGGACATTATCATGGTGGAGGATATGAGGAGGATGAAGAACAATGCCATTGTTTGCAACATTGGTCATTTTAACAATGAGATTGATATGCAGGGGCTTGAAAACTACCCTGATATTAAGAAGACGACTATCAAGCCTCAAACAGACAGATGGGTGTTCCCTGAAACAAATAGTGGTATCATTGTCCTTGCAGAGGGGCGTCTCATGAACTTGGGTTGTGCCACGGGACACCCAAGTTTTGTCATGTCTTGCTCGTTCACAAATCAAGTATGGTATTTATAAGGAAACAGCTATTCAGTATTTGAGATGTACTAATGTATAAGTTGTGATTTATGAGGGTATCTCCCGCATTGATACATCCTAGGGACTGAGTAATCGTTTCCCAATTACAGTGCTAGAATTTAAAAACATTGAAATGTTTCGTATGTTTTTTTATGTGCAGTTGAGGTATTGTATTCATGAGTGGGCGCTTTGTATTCTGTGTTGTAGGTTATTGCACAGTTGGAGCTTTGGAATGAGAGGAAAACAGGAAAGTATGAGAAGAAGGTATATGTGTTGCCCAAGCATCTGGATGAGAAGGTGGCTGCTCTACATTTGCCCAACTTGGGTGCCAAACTTACAAAGCTTTCTCCAAAGCAGGCTGCATACATTAATGTTCCTATTGAGGGTCCTTACAAACCCCTCCACTACAGATACTGAGCTAACCATGAGTTTTTCATTATTTGTTTGGTAAGAAAGTTGTTTTTATCATAGCCAATCCAGGAACATCTTCACAATTTTCTTTTGTGTAATAAAAGTGCAAGATCTATTGCATTGTAGGTTTATGTGCTATAATAGCATCAGTTTCACTTTTCATTTCAGTTTTATGATAGAAGGATTTAATATCCTCTGAATCTAGAATTTTAATGTGAGGCATCTACCTTTTTTAATTTTGAACTCGTGAAAAAAGTGGAAATGAAGTTTGATGCAATTCTTGGTTAGTAGTTGAATTTACTTTCATTATGTGATATAGATTTTTCTAGGAAACAATTATGGTAATTGTTGTAATTTGTCTTTTGTAGTGTCTTGGTTGGATTGGCTGTGGCTATTGTATCTTGCTGTTTTCATTTCCTTTTTGTGCAGTCCTTTTCTTGGACTGTTATTTTTTCTTTGTGTTGTAATCATGCTTTGCTTATCAATTAAAAACAAAAACAATCATATATAAAAGTAAAAGAATGCTATTTGCATTTTGTCAATAGAAAAATGGAAATAGTTTAATGTGTGATAGAGCACTTGATTTGAATTATGAGAATAAGAATGCTTGTGAAGAAATAGAAAGAAAATGTTTAAAGTTGTCAGGTTTTATTTTTCATTTAGAATTTATTGATAATTTTTGTTATGTACATTTATTTTTGTACTATGATAAGATGTACAGTCACTTTACATTTAATTATTGTGATTCTATACATTATGTAAAGTTGGAATTGTAATTGTGGTTATAATTGTGATAATGTGAATTTCAATGTTATTTCTATGAACCATAAATTATGTTGGTTAGATCATACAATAGCCACAACATACAAATTTAAATGAAAGAAAATAATTGTTTTTTTTTTGCAATAAAAAATTGAATATTAAAGAAAATTTGAGATCAACAACCATGACAATAGAAGCCACAATTAATTTATCTCAAGGAGAACACAATTTCTTCTAGAAAATTCTAGTAAAACGCAGATAAGTTATCTCCTTCCTATCTAAAATTCCAAATACAATCTTTAGGGCTCTAAATAGCCTAAAATAACTTAGTTTAGTCCATAAGATCGTAAAAAACTAGTTTAGGTTGGCAATTGATCTCAGATCATCCTATCATGGCTTTGTATTGTGCTCATATCAACCCTCATATCATTACATCTATAAAATTTATTCCCTACCTACTAGTTTTATCCTTGTGTTTTTTGCCTCAGCTAAGTTATTTTTTTTCAAGAATGATTCAGCCAGGTTCATGTGTTCATCAGAAGGAGATCTAGCAACAAATCTATCACGCTTAGATGATTTTCATATTTTGTTTATTGGATGGTTTTGTTTTTGTACATGAATGATGAAGTGGATTGTTTGTTGCAAAAAATGAAATGAGTTTTCCTATGTATATGGCCTTTTGTTATGTTTGGTCATTGGCTAGTTATCATTGCTTGTCTCTACTTAAATATTTATTTCCTTTTATCAAATTATTGTTTGCATGTTCTTCATGGATCTATGGATTGATATAGATGCTGAAATGATCATCTACTAATCCACCACAAAAATATGTTATTATCTTGAATAATCCAAGGTAGAATCTCTTTTGAACATAGGTTAAAGTATAGAGTACTATTACAATGACAACACCAAACAAAGCATATAAATTTTTAACATGTTTATGTATTAACTAATGATATAAAAATGAAGAAAGCTTATAAAACTGACAAATCACAATTGTTAACTAGATTACACTAGATACACATGTGGAGAAACTCTTATGGGGAAAAACACCATCAAAGGGAGTCCCACAAATCTATATTAATATTTAATTCAGGAGTACAAATAACAAATGCATTCCTTCAATCTAACATATCAATAACTGTACCTTAACTTGTGACTGAGGGGGGGGGGGGGGGGGGGGGGGGNGGGTGAATCAATACAAATAGGTATTGACATAATTTAGCCACCAATCTGATTAACTGCACTAGTATCTTCTTAACCTCAAAGCATATGAATGAAATAAACAAATAATAGTAAATAATATCAAACATCTACAACTTTAACACATATTGACCTAATCACTCAAAAACTCTTCAAAAACAATTCCTTTATTCCTTTTTCAACAACTCTTTTCAATATGAGCAATTCCTATTTATAAACAACTTGCACCGCCTTAAGAATGATCTTCAAATTGCTTTCCTGAGATAATACCATGTCTCAAATTGATAATCTCGATGAAAGAAATGATTTATCATGACTGTGTTAGGTCAAGATAAGATCTGCAAACTTACATCTCCAAGATATTAAAATATGCTTTTACTTCTCCAATGCAACACCTTAAATCTGTCTTAAATGCTTGCATCGATCTTTTAAATGCCAATACATTGGATGTATAACCTTTATTCCACGTCATCAAATCATTAGAAATGATTTCATATACTTTACACTTACCGATTTATGATCTATTGACCAGTTGATCAAGAACATAATAGTTCTACCTGTCGTAGTGTCTGTGACACTGAAAACTCTATCATCGTTCAACCAAATAAGTTGTGGTTAGAATCATAGACTCCTCATACAATATCAATATTGTATCTATGTGCACAACATCTGAATCTTTCCTTAACTTGACTGCTACCACAATTTGACTAAAATTGTTCTTCCTGAACACCAGTCAATATACATAGTTGATCTTTCCTTTACCGATCATGTACAGTTCTTACCGATCATTTTAATCATTATATCTAAATATATTGCCATCAAGGACAATCAATTATGCACCCACTCATGACCGCTCTGCCTATCTCCTTTAAAATTTATCATAATATCAACAATCTTCCCCTTTGGCATTGATGGCAAAAACTTCAGATAATCATCTCAAAAATCTTACATTGCATACATACTATAATATCAACCTCAAATCATACTCCCCCTTACATTATGCATGTTATCACACATCATTACATCATCCTTCCATATAATATATTACACACCATTCTCCCCATTCTTGTCAGCAATGATAAAGGATTATAAGTACTTACCAGAATTATATTCGGTTAAAAATTTCCTTGAAATTGATCTTCGTTGAATTTAGGGATGTGACCTGGATGACTTTTGTAAGTGTTCCATTCATAAAATATGTCCATGTATAACCAATGTTGCTCCTTCCATATCATTCAAAATGTTCACCTCTTGTTGACTTAGTATTGTTTCTATGTTTCTCACATGTTGTTGCATGAGATCCATAGTGTGAGCTAGATAGGCCTGCAACTGTATAGGTGATATTATTTTGTTATCTTGATCATCTTGCAACATCTTCATGTTGTTTGAAATCATCTTACCTTAGCAGTGTATGTTGAAACTAAACTGGTTAGAGGATCAAATTTTGTAATCAAATTATCAAGATCCTATTGGGCTTCCTCTCTCTTCTTCTGTAGATCCTGTGTAAAGGTTGTAACCTTGGAAATAGTTACAAGCATCTTTCCTTTCTCCAGTAGAGTTTTCTTCATTTCATTCACTAAAAATGCAAGTGACACTTTTTCTATTGTAATGGTTTCTTTCAACTTTTCAGCTTGTTGTCAATCATATTCTTTCATTGCTAACTCCATAGTTGCATTCTCCAAGCTAGGTACTTGATCAGAAACAACCTTGACCAACATACCCAATTGATCAATAGGAAGTTAGGTACTTAATCAATTGGGTATGTTGGTATTGATCAATTGGGTATTGAGGATCTCCAACTTCAATAACTCCAAATGCTTGAGATCATCAAGAGGTGGAAGAGTCTAAACCAAACTTTTAAAATAGTTAAAATAGTTTTTAATAGAATCTAAAGAGGTGGAACAGTTAAAATAGTTTTTTCTCCTTCTTTTCATATTTTTAAAGCATTTTGAAAATCTTAATTTCATTAAAAAAATGAGCGACATATGTCTTCTTTACTGAAACTATTTTTTGACTTTTTATGCACTTCTAGAAACATTTGAATATTGACACGTGTCAACTAGTCTCCTATTTTTTCTTGTTGCACGAATGAATCAAATATCTCATAAACAACAATTTAATCATCTCAAAATACTTAACATTTAATAATAACCATTTATCATGATAAATCATCATAATTTAACAATAACTAACTAGACTTACAAATGCTTGTCAATAAATCCTTGATCATAGTTAATGCTTCATAAATCAAGGTATTGTATGGAAATGACTTAGAAAAACATTTCAAACATGGGGTAAAGTGTCATAAAAAATAATATACAAATCAGATTTTATAGTACATTCACATCAGAGCGTCCATTGACGATGGTGTTTGTTAGCTTCCTTCCTATTATCTCCATCTCAACAACAATAGGCTTCCTCCCAATGCTTACCATGAGTAGCATCAGGTAGGTGGTGAGAATATCTCTTTTTTCTTATGTTGGCTTGTCATGGTCATGGTTGATTGTGTCATTGCCAACTATGTTGGTAATGGCCATTTTAATTATGGCATAGTCTACAAAAGGTTGGATACTCATACGAGAATAGTGTCTTGCAACATAGATATCTTATGATAAATTTTTAAAACTCTGACCATAGTGGAGTATTGGAAATGTCATACGAGATTCTTATCTCCTCCTCCATCACCTATTCAATTTCAACCTTGACTTCTTGATGTCTTTCCTACACCATGACAATGTTGTATATGTGGATAAATGATACTACAAAATCTAGTCATAAACTCAATGTAGGGCAATTCACTCTTCTTCAATGCAATTTTTTGGATTCATCTCTTGTCTTAGCTCAGTATGTTTCATATTCAAATCTCTTCCACAAAACTGACATTAAAACATCAATATTCTCAATTTGTAATAGAATTTTTTGCAAATCTCCACAATCAACACATGCACTTTTTATACATTGTACATTGAACTCATCCGAATCTTCTAATTTGTCACATAAAATAGACTTTACAAATTGTGTCGTACTTTTGGGGATGACATTTGCATTAATTATTGCCATAGATTTTTTATATGATTACAAGTATAGATGAAACTCAACGTGATTTTGACAACAACAAGTTCCATGTACCATATTTATGCATACAAATCAAGGGTGCAACCTCTCAAACATTTTCTATCATATTTTCACACCAAAAAATTCTTGCTTAAATGCTTCAAACAGTTCACTTTGTGTTGTACCAACAAAATGTTTTGTATGTTAAATTTTCATACCGATCTTTTCATCTTTCATATGTATAGTGTCTCTTCTATTGGAAGAAACACGAGAGTGGTTGGTCCAATAGTTAATGACCTCTCTTTTTTTTAGAAATTATATCTTCTCAAGGAAGTATACAAATATTTACACAATTCTTTTCAATGTTTTTATCTAACAAATTTATGCTCCTAATATACCTTTAAACAGTTCTTCTAGATACATTGAGTAATTCATAAATTGCTTTAACTTGTTTTCTCTATGAAAACTTCCTACTAGAAATCGTAGTCATCAATGCTCTACATGCAACACTTAAATCATTTCCTCAACTTGTGCTATCAATAATGTTCAATGCTTCTTGCAAATTCCCAACTATTGTTTCTCTTTCATCTGCTGACATTTTCTTATTATCAACACCCAACAACTCCAGAATAGGGGTCATTTCTCTCTTCCTGAATAACCTAGCAAATTATTGTGCTTTTCCAAATAGATATTTGTTTTGAAAATATTCCTCTCAAATTTTTCTACAATGCAATTTAATTTTCCTTTCAAGTACCATGTGTTCAGATAAAATTTTTGATAGAAAAGAGAATCCCCATCCATCTCCATCAAAATTTTCATGCTATAAGAAATGTTTGCAGCTTGACTGCTACCAATTTGTTCTTGTACTTGAGTTGCGTCTTCTTAAACATCAATAGGTTATTCTTGAAGATCAACAGGTTCTTGTTGAACATCAACAGGCTGTTGTTGATTATATTTTGTATGATCTTTCATTTTGTCAACCCTTTTCCGATCATACAGTCTTGATCTATTCCTTTTATTCCCCATTGCACAAACTATTCAAACTAAGAGCTTCAATTCACCTGCATAGAGAAAACTAGATATACCCAATCAAAAATCATATTTATAATATTTATAAGTTCATAAATTATCTCACTAATTTTACTTTTTAAATAAAAAAACAACAACAAAAAATTGAAAAATAAGAAAAAAATAAAGTATAAAACCAACTTACTAGGAAAATATCTAAACTTTTTTTAATTTATTTGTATAATCATCCTCGAATGCAAAAAAATTATTAAATAATACAAAAAATGATTTTATTTAAAAATCAATTTAATAACTTTCACATTTTTTGTTTTAATTAATTTAAAATTTGAAAAAAATGCCTCTAAATTACAAGTTTTAAGAGGCATGGTTGCTCATGTCACCTGCCTAGTCGTCCTTTAGTTTTGGTTGAACTAGGTCTAGCCGAAAGTGCTTGTGTGGCCGCATCCTAAGTGGTAGCCAAATCAGCAAAATTTACAAAATTGCAGAACTTCTGACTTCTGTAACTGATTTCTCCATCAAAATTAAACTTTATGAAGAAACTAAAAATACCCTTTTGTAGATCTCGGAATCAAGAATATGCTCATATAATTTTTATTGTGTCTTGATTAGACCTAATATACTATAATTACAAAATACTGCAAGTGGGTATTTCAACATTCGAGAAGACATTGATTCGAAAAAAGAAAAAAGAAATAGTGAATCATATTAGAAAAAATTATAAATTATATGGCTCACTAAAGTAGAGAGTCCTCTTTGAGAAAGTATAAATTTTTTTTATTGGTATAGTTTTGATAGGGAAAATAAGGTGGGAGATGAAAATTGTCAATTTTGGGTAAGTCAATTTTGGGTAAGTCAAACTTTGAATTGTTATAACCGAGAAAATATATATCGAATATGAAAATTTCCTTTTGGATTCACTGGCTATGCATGTGATCTAAAACATATTTTGAAATGAGAGGGAAAAAAAATTATTTGCATATATTTTTATGGTGGGAGGTAGACCCCCTGATTTGCAGTATTTTTTAGCAATCGAAAAATGAGCATTAAAAATTACTAAAATTAAACTTCATCCGTTTTTACACATTTCATCAGTTTACATCATCTTCAAATTCCAAATAAAAATGCCACTTTTATCCTTTTGAAGTTGAACAATTTTGGTGTTGTTAACCTTTTCCTTTATAAACGTGTGACATAGGTTTGTACTTTTACTCAGAGATGTGTGTGTGTGTGTGTGTGAGAGAGAGAGAGAGAGAGAGAGAGAGAGAGAGAGAGAGAGTGTGTGTGTGTGTGTGTTGATATATAAAATTTCTCCTAGATACATAGCCTATGGGAAGCTTAGTGAATGGGGGACCTTCTGTGTTTCAGTGAGAAATCTCAAGAAATTTGGAAGTCGACTCTTCATATTATGTAGAGGAAAAGGGTAAGAAGTGCTTTGATATAACATGTGGCACCCGAGTGGAGAGCCACCTTTGAAAATAAAAGAAGCTTGACCTTCAAACGCGTTGTGTCACCAAGTGGAAAGTGCTCACAACCATAGAGCTTTTGGAAAAGAAAAAAAGGGGTACATGCTTTAAAATACATGTTGTAGTGACAAGTGGCAGGCGTGTGTGTTTCCTGAAGAAAATCTCATAGTGGAAGGAAAATGAAGCTTTAGCATAATGTTTAAAACTCCATGGTATTTTGAAATTTGATTCACAGAGGGTGAGAGACATCAGGTAGATATTAGTGTAGGAGCACCTAGGGTTAAAGAAACTCTTTTTGTTGTGTTATGTTTCCTTATAGTTGTTAAAGGAGTTTAGAGAAGTTTAGGATGGTTTTGAAATGTCGTAGGAGTGTTTGAGTTTGTTTTGAAAGGCTTTTGGTCCAAGTGACCTATGTAATATCCTAGTGGACAAAATGAGTCAAAATGTGGTTTGGGTAGTCAAAAGCCTTGGAAATAAATTTTTGTAGTGCTTTGTGTCATCGATAATATTTTAAGACCTTATGTTGAATCCAATCAAGAAGTTGGAAACTTGAAAAGACAAAATTGTCAAAAAGTGCAAAATGTTGCTTTACAACATTTGCAACTTTTAAATGTTGCTGGACAACTTTTCACAAAAAGTTTCTTTTGTCCAAAAATCAGTTGTAGATTGGTTTGAGTAGTTTTCCTAGGTAGGGGAAGCCTATTTAAGGACTTTCATGGCATTATCCAAAGGTTGGATGTCATTTTGTTATTTTCACATTCAATAGAAAAGTTGTGGAATTGTATAGTGACAAATTTTGATGCTTTCCAATTGAATAGAATTGTGAATGGATTGAATCAAGTTTCTTTTCAATGTAATTAGTTTATGATGAGTGTGTTATAGGTCTTTGTGGAGTGGTTTAGTAAATATTTTTCATTTTGTGGTTGTAAGTAAATCTTTTTCCAATTCTAAATTCTCTAAACCAGTCTAAACTGTACATAGAAAACATGGATCTTTAGGGATTTCCAACTCTAGAAACTTAATGTGCCTTGGAGGAATGGAAGAGGGGCCATTTTATATATCTTTCCTTTTGGTTTTAGTTGCAGAGCTAATGATGGTTAATTATGAGCTCTTGCCTTAGGCAAGTTTGGCAATAGCCTAACTAAGGGAAAAGAGGAACAATGAGTTGCAAACTGTAGGGTTGGATTGGATGATGAAATTCAAAGGTTGGAGGATGATTTATGAGAGGTTAAAATCCCCTCAGAGTAATGGTGGAGGCCGATGAATCCACTTCATCAGGTTATGAAAATAATTTCATAGACTGAACCAATTAGCCCTACTTTTAAGGACACAATCCCTAAAGAGATTGAAGTAGTCTATGAAGGGGTTGAGGACCCCTAACCCTGAAAATCCTTTAATTTTTCCTAAAGGGTATGTTAGTTCTTTTTCTTGCAATCTCCTTTCCTAGATGAGATTCTGATACCAAGTTGTGGGATTAAAAACCTAGGACAAAAACTCAACATCCTCAACATAATGGAGACAAGAGAAAGCCAACATTGACAAGGTTCAAAGACCTTCTACACTTTGAGCTCCACATCACTCAGGTGGGTATACCCAATCTGCACACACATAAACCCTTGTGATAAACAATAGCTTGCAGATAAATAACTATGGAATAGCTTTCAAACTTATAGGTAACATGTACCTCAATGTTTTGACCAAATCTTATGCAGTATCCCACTTGCATAAAGTATGTTTGAAAAAAATACCTACTCTAACTCCTTCCTATAAACATGAATGGAAAAGGTTGTTTTTGATGTTTTTTATTAATGGATCCCTAAAATACCCCAGATCCCACATAGACCAGTGCCTTATCCAATGGGAAACAGAGTCAAACATAACAGTGTAAAAGGAAGATTATGAACAAAGAAAACAACACAGTCTGATATGGCTAATGTGTTACATCAAACATACCATGTCAATCAAGTTCTACTTATGGATCCACCTTTGTGTTCAAATATTCAACTACCTATTCAAAGTATTTAACCCTCCTCTTAGAAGAGACCCTGGAATAAACAATACATTAATCAAAATCCAATGACAAACAAGTTTGATATATCCTTAATATCCCAAACTCATACATATATGAGAACAAATCCCAAATCACATTCATCCTCTAAGTGACTCTATTGCAGATCTATAATAGATAAGACCAAAACACGCTTGATGCCTTAATCTATGTGATTTAGAAAGAAAAATGGAGACAACTTGATATCATAAAGCTAACTATTACAATGTATATCCTCCTCTGAAACTAGAAAGAGATCAAGAAAACCCTATATGCAGAGAAAAGGAAGAAAATCTTCAGAGGAACCACACTTGGAACCTAACTCTAGAATAAAGGAAAACGGAACCCTCGTTGGAACCTCCTTGTGTTACAGAAAAACTATTATGTTTGAAAACCATACCTACTCTAACTCCTTCCTATAAACATGAAGGGAAAAGGTTTTCTTTGATGTTTTTTTATTAATGGATCCCTAAAATACCCCAGACCCCACATAGACTAGTGCCTTATCCAATGGGAAACAAAGTAAAACATAACAGTGCAAAAGGAAGATTATGAACAAATAAAACAACACAGTCTAATATGTCTAATGCCTTACATCAAACATACCATGTCAATCAAGTTCTACTTATGGATACACCAGTGTATTCAAATATTCAACTACCTATTCAAAGTATTTAACCCTCCCCTTGGAAGAGACCCTCGAATAGACAATACATTAATTGCCATCCACTAAAAGACAAGTTTGACATTTCCTTAATACCCCAAACTCATACATGTCTGAGAATAAATCCCAAATCACAGTCATCCTCTAAATGACTCTACTATAGATTTACAATAGAGACCAAAACACCCTTGATGCCTTAAACTATGTGATTGAGAAACAAAAATGGAGATAACTTGATAACAATAAAAAAATACTGAAGTTTCATTCATAAAGCTAACTATTACAATGGATATCCTCCTCAAAAACCAGAAAAATATTAAGAAAACCCTATATGCAGAGAAAAGGAAGAAAATCTTCAGAGGAACCACACTTGGAACCTACCTCCAGAACAAAGGAAAATGGAACCCTCTTTGGAACCTCCTTGTGTTACAAAGAAACCAAAACCCTTACAACAAAGAAAAAGAAGTCACTTATAGGAGAGGGAAACCCTAGGATTGAAATCCATTTGACATCTATCCCTCCATGAAATTTGATTCTACACCGACCTTCTTTCCTCCAAATGACTGATCTTTCTTCAAAAGATCCAAAAAACAATTTGATCTGCATCACCACCTATCTGAAAACATTTACTTGGTCATTAAATAGAGATCTACCATCAATTCGATCAAAATAAATGCCCCTACAAACATAATGAAGCCCCATACAACTGGAAACCCTCTGGAAACATTTGAATTTTTAGATCTTACCCATTCCAATAGTCACCATGGCATGGAAACACTATCAATGGTCCAGATCAAACCCCTTATTCATCTTTAAAACATGGCCGTCAATACCCTCTTCAAATTGATAACATCTAGCACATTTGGCTTTTCCTTATCAACCCAAACAGGTGTCACCCAGGTGTGATTTTGTAAATAATAACCATCGAGCATCTCTACATAGAAGAAACATGCACATTTTAAGATTAAAGAAACCTACCTTACATTTATCTTTGTTCGCAAACCAAGACTCACAGTCAAATCAGGACACATGGTACCAAGGTGTGATTCTGCAAAGAATAATCTTCAAGCACTTTCGCACAGTGGCATCACACCAACCAAATGATCAAAATAGATTCGCTTGTACCTTAACTCTATGAAAACATGGACCCATGATCTGATCGGGATAGGTGTCGCCAAAGCGTGATTTTATGGTTAATATATTTTTTTTATCTTTTCTCAGTGGAATTGCGCACACCGTCAGATCAAATCACATATGATCGACCTTTAACCTCCCCTCTGGCCCAAAATCGTCGGCCCCACAACCATCCATGTGTCATACAGGAACAAAGCCATGGAGAATAACTTTCCTGCAGCTCCAGATAGTGGAATTGGGCCAACTGTCTGATCATTTTAGATCTATCCTTACTTTATCCTACTGCTTAGCTAAGAAGAAGCGGTCCCCATGATCTCAGATTGACACTTGGAAACATGGTGCGATTTCGTGAAGGATAAACAACTTTCATCTTGTGATCAAGGCATTATGCCTGTCATTGGATTAAAATAAACTTCTTGACGCTTGGGGGAATTAAAGTACCGTGGGGACATAGGAATTAGGAAATATTAAAATTAACTTTGCACATGAATTAGGAAACATTAGGAAATGGTCCCGCGATGACAAGCTAAACCCATAGGAAAATAACTTAAGTGACCCAAAAAAGTAACTCAAAAATATAAGGAGCATATGCCACTTAGGGTTTAGTGCAAAAATGAACCAAGGGATAGAAAACATGCAATTAGGGCCTGGAAAACAATAGAAACAACGAGGAGAAGCACCATGGAAACCAGAAAATTTATCAATTCTAATAGTGGCTTCGACTGAGGAAGGTTGAGCGCAAGTTCAACGCTAGATTCCAGATCTCTGAGAAGAGAAGACCAAGGACAAAAACCAAAACCCAACGCGAAAACCCTAAAATAGAAAAAACAAGGAATATTTAAAAACTTACATTGCTTAGCAGAGTCAACTTATCTCTTCCCCTTTTATTTATTTGATTTGAAGGACTCAAACTGGGCTTGATGACCCTCTGCCATCAACAAAATTTTGATTCAGCTTTCCTCTGTCGTAAACAAAATTTTCTGCTCCCTGCTTTGGAAACAAGCTAAAAATGTAGCTATCTTCTACATGATTTGATATGCTAATATTTTCCAACAGCCTACACAACATTTGTAAATCGAGCCTCATTTGATTATACTGACCATCATGTGACCAATGCCAATCATGGTCACTAAAAAATTTAGGACCCCTAGACCACCTTTTATCTTTGCTTGCATTGTCACACTTATTAAAAATATCCTCCAACTGATCAAAATTATAATCATTCTCTGTCCCATAGTTGGAGTCATCACACTATATTCAGAGTTCCCTAAAGAACTAACTTGCAAATTCTCAACCTTATGCAAACCATCTTCTTGTCTATTAGAGGGAGAGAACTCATCCACATACTCACCAGGTATCTACATACTTTTAATAACTAAAATACCATCCTACATTGGTTCAATGAATGATTTAGAATCTGAAATAGATTCACAATCCACATAATTATCCCAATCAGTACTCAACATCATGCTAGGAGCTTCTTCATCCTTTGAATCTAGAAATGCACTGATTCTTTCATCATCTGATATATCATATTCAATTTTATTGTGGCCTAATGACACAAAAGAAGGGGAATCAGAAACACACATGTCAAAATCTTGACCATCTGATACATACTCTTTATCTAACTCAATGTGTGTTGGGTGGAAGAACTTAGAGCTATGCCTACCTGAATATCTTAAATATTCACAAGTTAGGAAATTAGAAATTTGTTCACTATGAAGTGAACCATTATCATCACTTACACCCACCTCTGATATGTAATCACAAGCATAATCTTCATTTATCCAATCAATATCTTCTTGCTGACTACACACATCCTTTTCCTCATACTGAGAAGGAGCATCACTTTCATGATTACAAGGGACATCATCCCCACTGGACATGCCCCCATCATACTAATTTCTATCATTCTCAATATCAGTATTACTAGGCACAACCACATGTGTAACCTCAGATTCATGATCTTCAATATTTTTTATCCACTTCCTGGTATGATCAATACATTTTACCCTTAAGGAAGATGGCCAATCAACTGAATCGGGAAAAGAAAGTTCCAAAAACAAATTAACACAAACTACCTCCTTATGAAAACAAGGAATATAAAAATTCCTTATTGTAGAAGAAAACCTCTTATAAAAAAGAAGTGCATATTCTCCTACATTATTTTCATTCTTCTTTGTAGTGACATAATGACTTGTTCTTGGATTTTTTGTTCTAAAATCTTTACTTTTATAAGAACCTCTTCAAGGTCTGGCAAAGACCCTCCACATCTGGACATAGAAGAATCCCTCACCTCTATGTCCCCCATTTCTTCAACTAATACATACTTCCACTTGATTTTTCAAAATGCAATTCTAACCTTGAAGCATGCAAACCTCTATCCACACCTTGTTCCTTCTCTTAGTGCTTAAATCACTTAATAAGGAAGCATTTTATAACCTTGAAAAATAGAGTCTCTATGTTGTTGTTGTTGAATCTTGGATGGGATAACTCCATCTGAATATTGAATTTTGACTTATTTATATCAAATTTTCCCTGATAATGTCTACAAGACCTTTATTTTCTATGTCCCCAGTAGAGTCGCCAATTCTGTTAGTTCTTTTTCTTGAAATCTATTTCCTAGATGAGATTTTGGTACCAGGTTGTGGGATTAAAAACCTAGGACATAAGCTCAACATCCTCAACAAAATGGAGACAAGAGAAATCCAACACTGACAAGGTTCAAAGACCTTCTACACTTTGAGCTCCACATCACTCAAGTGGGTATAGATAATATGCACACACGTAAACCCTCGTGAAAAAAATAGCTTGCAGATACATATCTTTGGAATAACTTTCAAACCTATAGGTAACATATACCTCAATGTTTTTACCAAATCTTATGCAGTATCCCACTTGCATAAGGTATGTTTGAAAAGAAGACCTACTCTAACTCCTTCCTATAAACATGAAGGGAAAAGGTTGTCTTTGATGTTTTTGATTAATGGATCCCTGAAATACCCCAGATCCCACATAGACCAGTGCCTTATCCAATGGGCAGAAAAGTCAAACATAACAGTGCAAAAGGCAGATTATGAACAAAGAAAACAACATCATCTAATATGTCTAATGCCTTACATCAAATATACCATGTCAATCAAGTTCTACTTATGGATCCACTAGTGTTTTCAAATATGAAACTACCTATTCAAATTATTTAACCCTCCCCTTGGAAGAGACCCTGAAATAGACAATACATTAATTTGCATCCACTGAAAGACAAGTTTAACCTATCCTTAATACCCCAAAATCATTCATATCTAAGAACAAATCCCAAATCACAGTCATCCTCTAAATGACTCTATTAAACATCTATAATAGATAAGACCAAAACACCCTTGATGCCTTAATCTATGTGATTCAAAAAGAAAAATGGAGACAACTTGATAACAGTACAACAATACTGAAGTTTCATTCATAAAGCTAACTATTACAATGCATATCCTCCTCTAAAAGTAGAAAGAGATCAAGAAAACCCTATATGCAGAGAAAAGGAAGAAAATCTTTAGAGGAACCACACTTGGAACCTGCATCCAGAACAAGGGAAAATGGAACCCTCTTTGGAACCTCCTTGTGTTACAAAAAAACTGAAACTCATACAACAACGAAAGAGAAGGCACTTATAGGAGAGGGAAACCCTAGGATTGAAATCCATTTCACATTTGTCCCTCCATGAAATCTAATTTTGCACTGACCTTCTTTCGTCCAAATGACAGACCTTTCTTCAAAAGATCCAAAAAACAATCTGATCTGCATCACCACCTATCTGAAAATATTTACTCGATCATTAAATATAGATCTACCATCTATTCGATCAAAATATATGCCCCTCCAAATAGAACAAACCTCCATAATACCAAAAACCCTCTGGAAACATTTGAATTTTCAAATTTTACTCATCCCAATGGTCACCATGGTGTGGAAACACTATCAACAGCCTAGATCAAGCCCCTTATTCATCTTTAAAACATGGTCATTGATACCCTCTGTTAGGGATTTTTCTTGCAAGAACCTTTTAAAATAGTATGAATGCTTGCTCTTGTATATTTCCAATTTACCATATGCAAGAAAAGCCTAATTAATGAGGATTGGATAATATCCTCCTTTTTTGAGCTCCACAGACTCAGAAAGGTATTACCTTTGAATGATTACTGACTTGTAGTATTAGTTACAGTGGATTAGGTCTTTTTACTAGTTTTTTGAATGTCTTTTACTATATCAATAAATATAAAACTATGCAAATGACTATGATTAACCTGATACAGAGCTTAATAAGAAAAACTATTATCTTGACAATAGAAAATAGTATTGTGATAAGGATTCTCATCTTTCTTCCTTTTATAGTTCTCTGAACTTAGGAGGGTTAACCTATTGATTCTCTCTTGAAGGAATCATCAAACTAAATTGTATACTCTGTGAATATAATTACTTGTAAATATATTCTTTCTTATGAATGAAGTGTAATTGATTGATTTTAAATATTGGATGATGAACAACTACTTGTCAGACCATAAACCAGTGCCTAATCCTGTGGGCAATAGAGTCAATCTCAAATGCAAATCCATAATTAGGTGATTAATGAAAATAGATGCAACCTAGATAGAATGCCTTAGAAATTATACACTCACTTCTGCAACTTTGTTATCAAATCTTAATACCAATATTCAGCTTCCTTGGATCACCTGAAAGAATTATTCCTTCCTTGAAGGACCTCACAAATGACTGCACAATTACCTTGTAATTGATACATTTAAATGCCTTACAATTAAACATATAAAAGATTGAACAGAGATAAAAGAGACAACGCAAGATATAAAATAGAGATTGCATTGTATTTTATTAATGTCTAATTGCTTCAAAATACATTCAATATACCAAAATATATAGAGGCTCAGACAAAATTTTAGTAGCCTGCCTTGTAATTATATTCCATCATCTTTCAAAAAGTTACAACATGCTCTATATATAGTCTAAAACTATCTTGGAATCCTTAAGGAGTAAGGATGCAACAAGCTTCGGATGGTTTAAGATCTAACCCTAAAAACATAGAAAGGGACAAAAGACAAGAAGAGACCAAGCGGTGGATGGACAAAAATGAAGAATGAAATCTAATTTTATCTTGTCTTTTTGTGATCACTGGCACCTTTGACTTTATGTGTTCAGGATAGCCTCTAATATTTGTAGCGAGACCTAGTGACCACCATTACAGGATAATTTACACTAGTCTTCAAGATGACTAACCTTCTTGTGCTCAAAGAGCAGGTGCCAAGTGTCCTTCTACTCTTCATCAATAATGTCAAGGTCGATAGTGGCAGGATTTTTCTTCTTGGGCTTTGTAAGAACATCCCATGCTATGAAATCATCTTGTGCTAGCCAATCAAAGCTTTGAATATTTTCCAGTTGTGCCTTCTGTCTTTCCCACATAGCATCTATAATGCTCTAGACATCTATTATAAATTTGCTGAAATCTGTTTCTGCCTTAAAGGCATCATCTAAGATTTTATTATATTTTTCCATATCCAATTCGTCATTGTCAGAAATGTATACCTCTTTATTAGGTAATACAGTATCAAATTTTGTGCTCCATACTCCCAATGGCTTTCTTTTCTTATCCTCTAACCTAATTGATGGCACAAATCTATTGTAGTCATGCCCAAACATATTTATTCTAGCCTCAATTTGATATGCCTTGCCTTTGAAAAAGGACAAGATCACCCCAATCTGTTCTATCTCCTCTCCAACTTGGGTTACAATTTCTGGAAAATCTAATCTCAATGGTTGCAATGATGCTAACCTCTCAAATAACCTAGTTCTAACTGACCATGTTGCATAGTAGGGGTTCAAAATTGACACATAATTATTTACTTCCACTTGTAGGCCTAGAAATTTACCATAAGCACCATAAACTATATCCACCTTATCTTTTAATATATCTATCCTATGTTGCAAAATTTGCATTAATGCTCCCAAAAAAATATCATTATGCTCTTTAATCCCCTGCCCTATTTCTACTGTAGCATACCATGTATCTTCAATCTGGATCTTAGCATATGTTCCTTCTTTAGGTGCAGTAGGATAAACCTCAGGCATCTCTTGTAATTTCTGAGTTAGGTCTGCAATTATCATTTCCATTGCATTGATCTTTATCAGACCTAATTCTCTATCCTTGGTAATCATGCTTGTCTCATCAAATAATTTTTGATATCTTTTAGACATATGTTCTGCCTTTGGCTCATTTAAGTGAGAAAAATGGGTCAATGCCTAAGAGATTTCAAGGTCTCATGTATTGTGTACAGACCATATTATCTTTTCTCCTTCCATCTTCTTTTGAACATTAATTAGTGATGGCTTTTGATTCTTAGGAGCAAGAGACCACATTGCAAGGGCTTGAGATTTAGAATCATAGCCACGCCCTTTTATCATTTCTCCTATTTGGGTCTCTGTAGAAATCTTGACATCAGACTGCCTTCTAATATGATCTATAATAAAAGCTGAAGCCAAGTCCCATCCTTCTACTAGGAGCATACCATTGGATTTCAAAAGCTGCCTTGCTTCATCAGGAGTCAAATTCTCTAACTCTAGATCATATGCTTGGAGGGATTGTAATGCTTCACTTGTAATAGCCTCTCCTCGTGATTTTAATTGTGTTGCAACTTGCTCTTGCTTATCCCATATCATGAATTCCTTGAACTCCTTAGTTTTGATGAACTCATCATCTTTCAAGAACTCCTCTTATTGTAGTTCCCTTTCATCTTGACACAAGATAAGAGGCATCTCTACATTATCATCAATGTCCTCTCTATTTTTATTTCCCTCTCTTATTAAATTCATCAGTTGATGATCATAAGCACTGGTCCCTATGAATAGGGCACCAATTTTATCATTTTTCTTCTTGTGTGTCTTTGTAATAGAGGGATCCCCTGCTTCTACTCTTTACTTCTTTTATGGGGGCTCTACATCCACCTCAGCCTCATGTGATTCATTCAAATCAATAATATTTTCCTCATTATGAGGTGGCTAATCTTGAGGTGGTGGGCTATGTATTGAGTAGCTACTATTCTACTCTTATGATGATTTTTTATTGGGACCTCTATCCTTATCATCAATCTGATCTTCAATTTGGTTACTGAGTAAGCTATGTGACTCAATCATCTTTTCTAATCTATACAAATAGGGCATGCCTGGGAAAAATCCACAAAATGGGATCCCTTTCCTTTTTAATTGCTGCTCTAGATGCATTAAATCATGATACTTTGTCAATCTTCCTGCAGTTACATCCTCTTCAAGGATGTTTCTAATCAAATCTTCCTCCTCACAAGGCTGATGCCTTTTGGTGAAGGGAATGTTATGTGTCAAAAGTTTCTCTACACTTTCAATAAATCCTTTTGTGTCAATATATCTATATAGGGAAACATTCATCCTATACTACCTTAACCATCCATTGACAGGGTCATAGGGCCTCTTTCCAATTGTAAAATTTGGTACTCTATATGGCAAGATATGTGGTGGCTGTGAACAGCCATATACTTTGATCAGTGTAAAATTTTGGTGACAATAGAAGTCACCCCAATTATGATCACCATTCCATTTGTCCACAAATTGGCAAGGTCTCAATAATTGTAGCACCTTCACTAGAAGTCTAGTCATATCTGCTCCCAAATATCTCAACATTGGGTAAACTACCCAATTCTCAAATGCACAAAACTCGTGCTCCCTAGAGGTATAGTTCCATACTCTTAACCATAACTGCACAGGGTTACTCTATTCATGATAGAATCTTCTGATTTGTAAATTTGATTGGTCCACAATGTTGAAATTGTAAAACATGTTGAGGTGCGTAAGAAATGAATACCGTAGGAATTTAGGGCTTCCTACCTTGTTGTGAATATCCATGAATCCTTGATGCATCTTGTTGGTTAGAAACTGGATGTAATCATAGTCAGTACTTACATAAGGTCTCTGCTACTCTAGGATTATCATCAGCATGTCTGATGATACCCTTTCCCTTCCACTATCTACACCTAAGACTCTACATAGGGCATAAGATATGTGTTTCATGTAAAAAACTAGGTCTTTGTAGAAGTATGGTGATGGATCACTTGGAGTAGGGGCAATGTAGTTTCTAGTTCCTCTTGGTGTGTGAGCCTAGATCAATTTAGACACAATACCAACCTCTCTGGTATATTTGGCAGCGAGGGATTTCAAGTTTATTTATGTGGAACAGGGGTTGTAGATATCAAAATCTTTCTTGAGTGAAGCTCGATCTAGGGTTACCAAAATAGTGCCATAATCCTTCTTGATGGTCTTTGAGATAGTATCAAACCTACTGGCCAACTCTAGGATCAAGTCCACATCAATTAATACGTCAGGGACAACTAATTATGCTAATCCACTGGTCCAGGGGTTTTATATGGGCATAGGGCCATCATTATTTTTATGGAAATAACTGAATAAATGATAACCAAAACAATTTGGCGTCTTGGCATCTCTAATATATGCATAATTATCTCCTAAGTATTCATCATTTACCTTTTTGCCTTGATTGGAGCTCGGGAGAAATTGGATGAATTCTTTTGAATAATTTCTCTTCCCTTTAAGGTCCTCATCATCACTGCTTTTCCCATTGGTGGGGGCGACGCTCATTTCTCTGCTCATGTTGTCTAGTTTGAATTGTCACTGATCAGCTTCTTTCTTTACTGATATTGAAACAAATCTTCTTCAAACCCTTACTTTTATCTGTAAATCACTTCAAATCTTCACTTTTAACTGTAAATCACTTCAAACCTTCAACACTGAAAATCACTTTCTGGATTCTGAACTGAAATCTTCTCTATTCACTCTATAGACCTTGATTTCTCTGTTCTTACTAAAAATGGAAAGCACTGATGCAAATTATGATCTTTGGATTCTTGTAAATTGGTAAGATAAAATGAATAATGGTAATGCCTATTAATGCACCAATTTACTTCATGAATTAACAATTCAGTCTTTTCTGTCTTTACTTTTGCGTGCTGTGAAATCAATTCTAGCTCCTAGCCATGGCATTTCAAACTAATAGATTATCAATTTCAAATGATGACTTTTCTTATAAAAACATTATTAAATTCAAAAATATATCAAGATTTGATTCTATTGTCTCTTTGAGAATAGTTCAACAATATTTTAAAACATGTTGTCATAAACCCTTCATTCCTATTGGCTGTCAATTGTTAACATGGCGTGTAGAAAACCTCATGTATTACCTTGATCTCACCATGGTTTCCTTATGCGACTGCATGACTGTGTGATCTCATTGTCGTGAAGATTTATCCCTAACTCCAGTTATCTATTGAGACTTAACGATAACCATCCGATCATCTTTCAGATCAAGAAATCACTTAACTCTTATTCTCTTTGAGACTTCACGACTATAGCTTTACTAACTCATCTTATACCTTGAGTTTCCTTTAGAGACAATGTGACTGTGTTATCTCTTTGTCACTTTAAGAGTTCCTTTACTCTGAGTTTCTATCGAGATTACAGGACTGTTAGACAATTATCTTTTAATTGGACAGCCCACGTGTAATCTCGTTTGATTTTTGTACTTTCATATTTTCATCTGAGACTTCACAAATACCATAGATATTGTTTTTAATCTAATGGCTCATGCATAATCTCATTTTCTTTTCACTTAACTGCATTTTACTTAGCGACTTCATGACTTTAAGCAGTCTCCATGTTGCGAAAGGAAAATCTTCACCTCAGGTTTGCTTTGAGACTTCCCGACTAACTCAAGTCTAGATTAGCCACGTGTCTCAATTTGGATTATCATCGCTGAATCTCTAGAACTTCTCTAAATTTTTTACTTTCTAAAGTGACTACACGCAATCCAAGGGATCTTTTCTTTTTCATGGCTCACATCTTCTCGCTGTAAACATACTTAAACTTAACTTGAACTTATTTCAAACCATAGTTCTTATCGCGACATCACAACCCATTGAATCTTGTTGTCACTTTAAGATTTCACTAACTCATGGTTTCTTTCATGATTTAATGCCAACCACTAGATCCCTTTCAAATCAAATGGTAGTCAGGATATCTCTTTATCTTTCAACTATCTGAGACTTTTTATCATGAATTCACATTGGCCATAGGATCTATCTCTCATCTGATGGAAGTCGCTTAATCTCTTTATCTTTAACTCAAACATGGATTTTAAAAGAGATCACGCGACTAAAGGACTTTAACCACCTTCTTAACCTTGGTTTCTTTGTGAGACACCGCGACTAAGAAAACTCAAAGTTGTTGATACTTTTCTTAACTCAAGATTTTTCATGGAGACTTCACAACCACCGCAGGATTACATTTTAGATCGACGACTATCGATAAATCTTAGATCTTTTGACTTAACTCACATTTATCTTTGTGATAACATGACTACATGAAACTAACCTTAAGTAAACTTGCAACTCTGATCATCTTTTGAAACAATGCAAATGAGTAAACTCAAAGTCACAAAAGAAACTCTTTAACTCTGGTTTTTCAAAGAGATTATCCGCCAACCACATGATCAAGATCTTCATCTATGGCTCATGTGAAATCTCACAAGAACTAAAAGCATATTCATTTTTAATAGAGGCAACCCGACTTAAAGGAAATTTCCAAGTCTTGAAAAGAAAAGGAATATTCTTAGATTACAATGAAACTACACGACTTAAGTGAAATAACATAAAATAAGCACATGAATTAAGTGGTCGGGCCTTTTTGAAAAAGTAACAAAAAAATAGAATGGATTTCAATGAACTAGGTTTTTTCTTGGATATGCATGGAAATTTGACCTAGGCTTAGGGTTTTGCATTCCTTCTTGATTTTTGGCTTGAAGATCATGATTTGCAGAGGGATTTTGACAACTCTAGAAAGGATTTTTAACTTTAAGGCAAGGATATGACTGAGAACTTCAAACAATTTATGGCAAACTCTAAAACTAGAAATATAACCAACAGTGGCTCTATCTGAGGATGCTTAATTGCAAGTTTAATGCAAGAACCACAGATTTCTGGTTGCAGACCATGCAAAAAACACACACTAAGCTACTGCAGAAAGGAAACACACAACAGAAAGAAACACACCTATAAACATATAATACAAAAATTTACTATGCATGAAATTTTCAATTCTCAACTAGAGAAAGGTTTTAAAAAATTCCCATGCACTGGAAATTCAAATTCTTGTTCATCCATGTTCTTCAAAAGATGGGAATATTTTCCAAAGCTCTAAAATATAATAAAGGGACCAAGCCATAAGGATTCAAACTTCTTGTGCTTCTCTTTATCCTCAGCTCTCACATTCCACTGGAGTACTAGATCATCAGGCATGAATTTTCTTCTACCTTCTCTGCTATAAAAAAAGATACTTCATTTTCTATTGCAAATTTATTTTCTCTTTCTGATCTTCTCTTCTGACCTCATCAAGCTCTACTAATTGCATTCTTCTATCTTGCATTGGGTTTGACATTTCTAACCCTTCTTCTTGAATAAACTTGTACACTGGTAATAAATTATTCATAGGAATTTTAGACTGTAAACCATATACAAGTTCAAAAGGTGACTTGCCTATTTCTTTCTTCACTGTTATTCTATCAGCCCATAGAGTAATTTTTTATTTTGTGTGCCAAGTTCTTTTATTCTTTTCTAGGGTTTTCTTCAAAATCTTCAAAATGCTTTTATTGCTGGATTCTTCTTGGCCATTTCCTTGAGGATGATATGGGGAAGAATAAGACATCATGATCCTATATTCATTGTAGAATTCCTTGATTTCATCAAATCTAAAGCACATAGCACTATCCATCACTAACTTGGCATGGACACAAAATCTGGTCAGAATGTTTTCTAGTAAAAAATCAGTGACCACTTTGCTATTTGATTTCTTAGTGGGAATTTCTTCAATCCACTTTGTAAAATAATCAGTGGAAACAAGTATCCAACTATGTCCTCCATTTTATTTCTCTAAAAAATTATCCAATAAAATCTATACCCCACATTGCAAAAGGTGCTTCAACACTCACAGGGTTCAATAACAGGGCACCTGAGAACTTCAACTTATTTGAGAACCTCTGGGAAGGCTCACATTTCCTGACAAATAGATGATTATCCTTAAATAGGCTAGGCCAATAATATCCATCCCTCAAAATCTTATGGGCAGTGGACTTAGCGAAAAAGTGTCCTCCACAGACTCCAACATGCATTTCAACTAATATTTTCTCAGCTTGGCTCTGATCTAGACATAATAATAGTACACCATTTCTGTCTTTCCAATACAAGTCTCATTGAACTAGGGTGTACTTCTAATCTTGTAATCTGAGATTCCTCTTTTGATTGTCTGACATAACTTTAGGACACTTAGCATTCTTAAGATAATACATGATGTCAACATAGAAGGGTTATCTTTCAATACTTGTTATTGTTGAATGTTGTATCACAATATTATTCACTTGTACCAAGTCTAGGTTTTCTTTTGTCATAAGTTTTTCTAGACCTTGTCCTCTCAAAAATTTAGTAATATGGATTTCTAAGTTAAACTCTTGAATTATATTAATCCATGTACATCTCTTACTAGTCACTTCTAATTGAGTAAGGATGTCCTTTACTCCTGAATGAGGTACATATGCCAGTACCTTGGCACAAACCAAGTAGGGCCTAAATGATTTTATAGCTTTCACAAAAGCATATGCCTAATTTTCCATCATTTCATAATTTAGTTCTGTAGCTTGAAGAGATTTTCTAAAGAATGCAATAGGATGCTCAAATCCCTCCTCATCTTTCTGAAGTAAAACAACAACAATAGTATGAAAGGATGCAAATGAGAATAAAGAAAAGGGCTTACTATAATCAGGATATTTTAAGATAGGGGCCTCTGGAACTACTTTCTTAATCTTTTCAAAAGCTAACTGAGATTCTTCATTCCATTGGAATTTTTCATCTTTCTTTAATAACTTAATAAATTGTTTGACATTTTCAGCAAAATTTGCAATGAATCTTCTGACAAAATTGATCTTTCCTAGGAAATATTGCACACCTTTGATATTCCTTGGAGTAGTGACCTTTTGAATAGCCTCTTTCCTTTCAAGGTCAATCCTTACTCCATCTTTGGACACTATATGTCCCAATAACTTTCCTTGTGTGACTGCAAATTGACACTTTCTTGGATTCAGTGAGACACCATATTCTAAAGCCTTGTTGAATTTTTTTTCTAGATGTTCACAATGATCCCCAGCTTTCTTAGAAAATGAAGTCAAATAATCTTGGTAGATTACCATGAATAAATTAATAAACTCTTTGAATGCTACATCCATGGCTCTCTGAAAAGTTTCTCCTACATTTATTAGTCCAAATGACATTCTAACATATATATAAGTTCCCAAAGGAGTAGTAAATGTAGTCTTAAACTATTTTGATTCTTTTACAAGTACCTAGTTATAGCCTGAAAAGTCATCCATCATTGATAATAGCTCACAACCAGTAACCTAATGCAACATTGCCTTCATATTTGGTAGAGAATAATTGTCTTTCAAGGATGTAATGTTCAGATTTATGAAATCAACGAATAATCTTATGTCACCATTCTTTTTTCTCACTGGTACTAGATTAGAAACCCAAGTTGAATGTCTAATAGGTTGGATAATTCTTGTATCTTTTAGCTTCATCAACTCCTGTTTCATCTTAGGAGCCAATAGTGGATTAATGGGTCTTTGTTTTTGTCTGAATGGTTTTACATCTGTTTTGAGTGGGATTTCATGCTGGAAAAGGTCTTCCCTATAAGCTTTTAAATCTTCATAAGACCATGCAAATATATGCTTATGTTTTCTTAATAATTTTATCAAATTGGTTTTGACATGAGAATCCAATCCCTTTCCAATATAAACTATTTGAGGAGTGGTCTCTGATCCTAAATTTATCTCCTCTAAATCCTCAATTTTGGCATTGCTTATTCTTGATGAATGTTCACCCTGATCACTAAACAATGCTTCTAGTTCTACAAATCCCTTAGGAATCTGATTCAAACTTAGTTGTATGACCTCATCCCCCAATACACAATCCTTACCATCAATGACCTCAATTAAGTATTGCAATCTATGTGATGGTCTTCATAATGGTCTAGGCATTGAAGAAATCTAAGGATATCTTGGTCATCTTCAAATACTTGCTAGTTGTAAATATTGTCAGGGACAACTGGTCTTGTTTTAATTTCAACTACTGATACCCCATTTAAGGTCAAATCATCAGTTTTCAAAGCAACTTTAGCTAAGAAATCTGCCATAATGTTTTTAGACCTCTCTATCCAATTTATATTGAAGGCATCAAGAAATTCAATTTGGTCCCAAATAGCATGTTTATACATCTCCATTCTATCATTTTTCATAGCATATTTGGACCTGCCTTGGGCTACTACTAAATCTGAGTCACCATAAACTTTTAGACATTTTATACCATGTTTAGCAGCAATGTCTAGCCCTAAAAACAAAGCTTCATATTCTGTTGTATTGTTTGTACACTGGAAAGATAATAGGAAAGAATATTTAAATGTTGTACTTGATGGAGAAATAAGTAAAACTCCAACTCCTGATCCCTCTTTAGAAAAGGCTCCATCAAAATAAATTTTCCATAAACCATCATTCTATGTAGTTAACTCCTTGACTAAAGGATCAATAGTCTTACATTGATGAGCACTCCTTTTTATTCTGAAATTCTCCATATCAATATCAACATAGTAGTTAATATTTGTATCTTTATGCAACTCTATCATATGTGGTCTCCTACCTTCTCTGGACACCTTTACATTATTCCAAGAAATATTGAAAGTAGCATAGGACAAATCACACTGAATACTACCCCCCGTTGAAGCACTCCATTTTTTGGACATCAACATGCCATAATGTGGTGGGATATCAACCACCAACACACTCATAGTCAATATTGTATCAAGGCATATAGATAATTTGTAAGGTGAGGCCTCAATGGTTCCAACAACAGGGATCTCTCTTTAGTCCATTTCTTGACACCTCCCATGAGGAGTATGTACTTTCAATCCCATGGATCTCATGATTTCTGTAGGCATGCCAATATTAGATGCTCTTGAATCTATCATGCAATTTTTAAGCATCTTACCATAAATTACAAATGTTAGGAAAAAGGGATCAACAACCCTGTAGAAGTATTTGTGTTTAGATAAATCTGAGGGATCTCAGTAATCATCCCCTCAGGTTCCTTTCCCTTATTATTAGATTTCTTTTCAATAGATTCTGGTTTTTGAGGTTTCACTTGTGATACATTGTTCAACACTGAAAGGAATTTTTCTTTGTGTTCTTTTATCCTCATCATTTCTAGGAATGGGACCTTAGCATTGATCTGAGATAAACACTGGACCATATCATGAATATTTCTATGAATGTTCACATGTTTGATTAAGTTTATGAATTGATAAATCTTACATCAAGATATCATAGAATAGATGGTTGGATAAACAATTGATTACCTAAAGGATAACGGTTAAAAGATACAAAAGTTTTAGAGGTACTGATTCACCCCTCCCCTCTCATTACACACTTCCCATTAATTCCAACAATTGGTATCAGAGCTAAGTCTCTTATCTGAAAAAATATTAAAGGATTAAGAGAAAATATCATACAATGGAGAAGTACAGACTTGACAAGAGTATAGAGAATCAAAATCTACAAATTCAAATCTTCTATGAGCAGTACAAAGAATCTAGAATCAAGATGAGACAACTGTTAGATGAAAGAAATATTATGACATCTTGCTATAATGAAACAGATTACCATGAGGAAGAGATACTAGATTTCTTTGAGTCTTCAAGATCAAATACAAGAAAAGCATCAGACACATCAGAAGAAAGCATCACAAGCCTACATGAAATCAATCAACATCTAGCTAGACAAGTGAAATCTCTACAAATTGGTCAAGAGACACAAATGGTAAGAGTGATTGATGTCATGAACAGTGCTAGACAAGTTGAGAAAGAAAGAACACTAGCTATTGATGATAGAAGGAAGACTACTAAAAAGCTACAAGAGAAAGAGTCTAAAATACAAAGACTTACAGAGCATCATCATGAGATTACAAATCAGATTATTCTTATGAGTCAAGAGGCAAATAGAATGAATGTTGAACTCATTGAAAGAATAGAAGCTATCGGTGAGCTAAGGGAAGAAAATGAAAAGATGAAACAAGAACTCAGAATGTAGCTGAAGCATAGCGAGATTATCAAGAAAGATGAAGAAAGAAATAAAAGAATGGATGATTTTCTTGATGGACAATGAAGAATCAACAACAACACCGGTCTAGGCTTTATCAAGAATGGAGAATCACCCAATGAAGTTGATCCAGAGAATGTCTATGCAAATCCAAGACCAATAAAGTTTACGTGCAATCACTGTGGAAACAAAGGCCACACATCAAATGTATGCAGAGGCAAAATGAAAGATATTCCTAAATCCACATCTTTTTTCATAGGATTTTGTTATAAATGTAACAAGAAAGGACACAAAGTATATGAATGTAAGTCTGAGATGAAACAACTAAAGAAGGAAACCTACATGGAAAAATACTGTCCTACTTGAAAAATGAATGGGTACACAACTCTTGAATGTTGGAAGAAGAAAAATCAAGCATGGAAGCCTAAAGGTCAAGAAACTACCTATCAACCCAAAATAGTCAGTAACCAGTATGTATGGGATTACAACACATGGACAAATTGTACAACATGTGGAATATTTGGTCACATTGCTACAAACTATATGAGACAGTGGACAAGAAACTCTAAAGGTTGTAATAACCCTAGAATGGCATGCTTACACTATCATAAAGTTGGTCATCTCAAGAAAGACTGCAAAGACCGAATGACAAAGACCAACACATTTCCTAATGGAAACACCATTGAAGACATCCAAAGAATGAGAGACAAAATGTGGAGAAAAGATACAAATAATGATGAAGCTGGATCGAGCAATACAAATGGTGACACCCCATCCAATGGATCTGGTGACATCAGCATCCCTACCTAAGCAGAACAAGTAAGTATGGAACTGCATTACACTAAGTAGGATTTTACATTAGTTCCATAATATGTTGATAAAATGCCAAATTAGCATAAGTAAAGATGCATCATGATAGTTAAAATATATGATAATTATTCCATCGAGAAATAGATACCAAAATCTATCGGTATATGATCAAAGCTTAAATTACCTACACTTATCGAGAATCATCAGGTAAAATCAAAGTTTCTAGTGTAAATCGAGACTCAAGGGTAATCAAGCAAGTTGAATGAGTTATTTTTGTCATACACTTAAACCTGTCGGTAAAAGAAAGAAGTTAGATGACTGCCCCAAAGCATTGCATCATCACCAAAGAGAGAAGTTATTTTTCAAACTAATGACTCCATCTTTACACACTGAGGAGTGGTTGAGCATTAATGAATCACTTTTAGGCCAAAACATCTATAAAAGGGAAATGGAAGGGTTTCATTATTCACCAGCAAACAAAGCAGAGAAATGAGAGAAAATTTTGAGTAGAAAGTGATAGCATCATAGAATGACTTCAACTTGAACCAATGCACTCCAAATAGATCAGTGACCACTACAGGTGTAAACAGTAAGTTCCTAAAATAACCAAGAACTCTATTTTATGCATTCTTCAGAAATCCCTAAATATCTAAAACAATGGCCACGACCTCAAGAACCACGAAACTGAAGAACATCAAGGAAGATAAGGTTAAACTTATCAAGAATTCTACCTATGAGGAACCCCGCTACAATATTTTCACTAATGTTGCATCACAACCTAACAATGCTGGAGCATTCTCATGAATACCAAATAGGGTTTTGCTTTTTGAAGACGTGTGAGCATACATTCACTGCAAGATTGCAGAAATTGATGACTTAGAGGTGGAACAAGATTTCAAGAAGCTATGTAATGAGGATGGATCCATAAAATATGAACACAAAAACATAGAGGTGAAAGGGCTCACTAATGCCCTATTGTTCCTGAAGGTATTCAAAACCAAGTGGATTTAGTTAGTACTGAGCCGAATTCACAACCACAAGCTATGGTTGGATGAGCCTAAAATGATAACCCAAGATGTTATTCATGTAGTCACCGGTTACCCTGTAACTGATAAGGTAAAGGCATTGAAACACCCACCCAAGGCTGAGATTGAAACAAACATAGGAGAAAAGTGTGATGGTAGAGGACTGAAGGTATACACTATCTCCGATATTGAACTAAAATTCAGAGCATGTGTCCTAGGCTGCAAATTCCTCCAAGCTAGCAGGATGAACAACATAGCATCCAGAGTAGTGGATATAGCTTATAAGATTGTAAAGAAAGGTACGTAGTTGGATCTGTCAGAACTTCTACTTAACTAGCTAGAAGAAAACTTGAGAACAATAAGAAATGCAAAGACAAATACATGTAAGTTTGGCTCACTTATTATGTGCATTTTCTTTTACTTCCCAGAATCATTTCCATCAGTAGGAGATGTAAAATGGGATACCACAAGACCAGTCACCATGTAGATCAGTGAATATATAACATCACTGGGAGACAACTTTGAAACAATCATGGATGAGTACTTTACAGGATTCAAGGACTGAATGCAAAAAAGAGTAAGGATCCCTGAGCAACTTATTGAGAAATTCAAGAATGATATTGTATCATATAAAATTGATGTTATGAATGTTACTAAAATGTAAAGGAGGAAATTTGTGGTTTAGGAGAGTTTGAATTGTTAATTATTATTTGTGTTGATTGTATATTGCAATTGTGATTGTGATTAAGGGAAGATAAGATGCTCCTTTCTTTCACCCTCAAATACACAAATAGGAGATCCAACTTTGATCAACCC
>MU223768.1:1022137-1032910 GCA_018584345.1 Thuja plicata
TGAGGCTCCATGATTGTGAAGTTGTAGTACAGGAGCAAGTGCATCAACACTGAATAGTGCAAGAATTTAGGCTCCACCTTATCCTTAGGGTTTTTCAATTTTTTCTGGGTATCAATAAACCCTTGGTTCATTTCATCGATTATATGCTGGATATAATCATAGCTCGTGCTAGAATGAATCTCCTATAGGTCTAATACCATCATCAGGATGCCATGCTCTATCCTCTCAGCATCCCCATCTATTCCTAATACTCTGCAGAGAGCATAGGCATTGTATTTCATGTAGAAGTGCATGTCTTTGTAATAATATGGGTAAGGTGCAGGCTGAGGAAGAATATAATCTCTTGTTTCTCTTGGCATATGCTTTTTCATTAAGCCTGTTGCAACACCAGGCTTATACCTTTTCTCCTGTTTCTTCATGTCAATTCTGGTCGACATGGTGCTAAATAATCCAAATGCTTGCATAAATGAATTTCTATTAATCACAAGCAAATTAGTGCCATCTTCTCTTTTGATGGTCTTGGTTAGGACATCATAGTGTTTAGCTAACTCTAGAAACAGGTCTACATCAAGAAAAACATCAGGTACCAATAACCTAGCCAAACCAGATATCCAAGGGTTTGATATAGGGATAGGTTTATCAGCATTATTGTAAAAGTAGGAAAACAGAGAAAAACCCGTTGTTCCCAGGGTCACTGCATCCCTGATATCCTTGAAATCATCTTTAAAAACACCAGCATCAATCTTCCTATTTTGAGTGGACCCAGGCAGCAGCTGTAGAAATTCATCGGAGAAGCTAGGTTTTCCTTTAGGCTCATCTCCACTGCCTCCACTGGTTGATGCCATGCTCATGGCTGTACTCATGTTTGTAAGCTTTTGAATCTCAGTCTGTCAGATATTGAAGCAAATCTAAGAACACCTCTCTCTGTATTCCTTAGAAATTTTAACCACTCTTTAATAACCTAGAATACTCTTTTGCTTTGAAACAATAATTTCATTCTGAGATTGTGAATTCGGTGAATATAAATGAATGCAGACTCCTCTGTTTATAGCCACAAGATTCACAGTACATGGCTCAAAGTCCAGGAATGTCAGTTCTGTATTTAAGTTTACATGCCGTGAAACGTTCAAGAACCTAGCCGTAGTGCGCGAGTTGATAGGAAATTGAATTCAAATATTTTAAAAATTCAGCGCCATCATCAAACAGTTAAGACAGCTGACATGGCACTCTGTGATTCATCCCTTGTCATACATCTCAGCTACCTTTTGTACACGGTAATCAAAATTTCTTATATCTGATTGGCTACCAGCTTGATCTTCCCTGTCTTGTCATACACTTGGCGCCGCTTTATGGATTCCGTTTATCTGGCGACCTCGCGACCTCATTAAGTCTCTTTGTCGCGAGCATATCTTCTTAACTATGGTCTGATCATCAGATTTGGTGACAACGGCCTTTCTTCACCTTAGCTTAACCCAAGTCTTGTAGCGATCTGGCGACTGCGTGAAAATCTTAGTCGCGTAGGGTTAATCCTAACTCAGTTTTCATCTCCAGACTACGCGACAAGCCGTTGTTATTATTTCATGATATCTTTGGTCGCTTAGTCGGGAGATAAGATTAACTTAATCTTATTATATAACACGTGCCCTTTTCTGGTTATAGCGACCTCGCGACATACCTCAATCGCTTAGTTGGGAGTACTTTTTACCTGGGTCACTTGTATCATGAGACTTTGCGACCACCGTCGGATCCTTTTACTTCTTCATCAAACGGCCGTCCTTTAATCGCCTTAGAATTTGACATACCCTTAAAATATCAAGAGACCTCGCGACAGAGGGTAAAGTGACTTAGTCTCCTTATCGCTTGATCCCTATTCTTTATCAAGTGACCTCCCGACAACCACTAGCCTTCTGACAGATGTCATCTATTACTTCGTCCATTTTATTCATTCTGGAAGTCTGACTCATCCTCCTGATTTGGAGACATCCCGACTGAGGGAAATCACATAACATGAAACTGCTAGTCGCATGGTCGTGACTGTTATCTCTTAACTGTATTTTAATCACGAGACCACGCGACTGAAGAGAAACCTTGACTGTTTGACTGTCCTGATCCAGCGATCACGCGACATGAAGGAGGCGCAAGATCGGGAGACATTTCGTTGACTTGCCTTTTCTTCATGCAATCACCCGACTGAGGTGGGTCCCGTTCATTTTAAAAGCTCATAACATAGAATCAAGCGACAACCCGCCTGAATGGAGATCGCAAAGTCTTGTGACACATATGGAATATTCGACTTCTTAACAAGACTATGCGACACAAGGCAAAAGCGAAGTTGGGAGATCAATTGGCATATTCGATTTTGGTAACGCGATCAAGAGACCTGACTTAACCTTTTAAATAGCAAATTCCTTTAGTGAAGGAAAAAGGTAACGAGGAAATATAAGGCATGGCTGAGGGTTTTTTTTTATTTTTTAAATGCATCGTTTAACATTATGCCTTAGGGTTTTAGCAAGGTTTTGACCATTTGGGCAAGGGTTTAAGCACGAAACCTAAAAATTTTCAGAGAAGGAGGCAAGGAACAAGGCAAAACTACAAAAATAGGAAATGCAACCAACACAGTCTCCTATGGAAGTGCTTCCATTTCTGACTATACAGATATATGTTTTATGGTTGACACCAACCACACATACATCAAACCTATTTTACCAAGGATAGCATGGTTACAACCTTTGGAATATGAGGAAAATATTAATCAAGCATCCAATGCAATCGATGCATTCATAAATGAACCATTAGACAAGACAAAACCAAAGTTTGGAACTTTTGAGGAGGCCAAATCAAGAATCAAAACCGGATTGGTTGTAAATAAAATTGATAGGAAGAAATATAAAATGGTTAAGAATTTAAAGAAAAGGCTATCGATTACTGAGGAGGAAATTGAACAGAAGGAAGAAATTGAAGGACATTCACCTGTCAGTGAGGCTGAGCAGGTAAGTGACTATAAGTCTATAGAGTTAGATACTCCATTACCAACACCAGAAAAGAATCCAAGAACCATAGCTGCTTCAAGGACAAGAAGCCAAATAGCTAAGGACTCAAGTCCTTCACCCTTGAAGAAAGGATAGGTAAGAGGAAACTGGTTACACAGAAAATAGGGCCAATAAAGAGAAGGAAGTTCATTAGAACCATAGAAGATATTGAGGACATAGAACAAGATGAAGGTGTTCAAGAAGAAAAGAGAAAGATACCTAAAACATTTGATGAGGTATGTGTACACATTATCAAATCAGGTAATGTAAATAGTAGGAAGGTCAAGCAATGGTTAACATTGGATCTCATGGATCAAAATAAGATTGAGGAGGAAATCATTGAAATGATGTGCATATACCATTACCTCCCAATGCAACTAGAAGACATAATTCCCAAAGAACTTCAAGATATACTATCGACAAGATGGACTTTTGCCTTGCACTCTGAGAAAGAAATCAGGGAAAGAGCCCTAGTATCAGTCATGCCTCTTGAATCCAAAATGGAGGAAATCAAAGCAATGATGAAGGCTCATTCCAAAAGGTTCTCACCAAAGATGAGAGCGTACCAAGTTCTAAAAGGATGTCTACTAGAGTTAGACCAAAAAAGTGAATCCGAATGGAGAAAAATACTTAATATTCCTGAAAAGGAAACAAGTCTCGAGCCATAAAGAGCTCTAATCGAGAATCAGGAAATCAAGAATGATCAAGCTAATAAGTCAACAAAACCAATCATCATCATAGATATTGAATTGGATAAGGAGGAGCTGGACATAAAAGGAAACAAGGATATGGACGTTGCAGATGAGATATGGTCGGACACCACTATGGACAACATTGTGGACAACACAGTCATTGGAATAACTGCTGATCTAGCAGAATAAATACAAAAAGATGAAGATTTCACTATTACCAAGGACAAGACCGATGAACATGACACAACATTTGACACTTCACAGGTGAAAATTTCAAGCAACATGCCAATATTGATGCAAGCCATCAATATACTTTAAGAAAAAGACAAATCACCTGAAAAAGATTCAAGCATTCCCGAGGATGCAAGGGATGAAGGAAAGAAAGACAACACTGATGAACATAATATCATCGGAGACACTCATATTGTAACCAAAAATAATAAGGTTATAGAAGGAGATTTACAACAAAAAGATGGAAACAATATTGAGAAGGATGGACAAAAAAAAGAAGATGAAGTACATAAGGATACCAATGAAGGAGAAAAAACAAAATATGACATTCCTGAGGTAACTGAACAAGTTACAACAGATAATGTAAAGTTTGATGTGGATACATCCACTCAAAACCGACAAGCTGACACCAAAGCACAACAGCAAAAAGAGGAAACACCACAAGCTACTTCATCCAGCACAACAGACAAAGCCGAGTAGATGGGTATGGTTCTACACTCAAGTGAAACTCAGAAGAAAAAGAATAAATCCAAAAAGAGTAAGTTGGAAGTCACTCTAGAAAAAATCATTGAGATACCCAAATGTGATCCAACTAGAAGCATTGAAAGAATATGGTGAAATATGCTAGAGGAAGGCACTAAAGGAGAAGTTGAGAAAGAAGCACCAAGACTCCATGGTACTAGAAACAACTAGGGACATCTTGCACCAGATTGTACATGATGTTGATGTTGATCAGAATAAACTGATCCTTAATCAACTAGCCACTCTCACTAAAACCATTACAAAACAGAAAATTGATGTAGAGAAGGCAATTGAAGAGAAAACGAAGTATAAATATCAGCACAAACTTGTTGAAAAGATCAGCCAAGAAGTGACAGTAAACAAGGTAAAGCTTTAAGAATTCATAAGTGAATTAGATCCAAAAATTGTTGAAGCTATTTCCTTGATCCAACAATTAAGCACACTTCAAAAATTCACTAAGGATCATAGTGATAAGATAGAAAAGTTAAATTTTGTTCTAGCTACAATTGCTAACGGCTTAACCACCGAGGACAATGCACTAAAATTGCATTATGAAAATATTGTTGAGACAAAAAGGTTAAGATAGGAATTGTGGGAAGAAGAAACACAATTCAGGGAAGAGGTCACCAAGCTCCAAGCTCAACTTCTACCAAATCTAACACTCCTTCAATAGCATATCAGTTCAGCAAGACAACTGATAGCAACCCCCGAGATGTTTATAGCAGACAACATCTACAATATGCAGTCAAGGATCACACTAGAGTACATAGATTTAGACAACATGAATTACCAATGGGAGAAGATGATGGAAGACATGAATTCTTCACACTCTCACATTTTTGATAAGAAATAAGGTATATAGTTTTTCCCTTAATATAAAAAAGGGGGAAAATATTGATATGTACAGATAGGAAACTATACAGTACTACAGAAAAAGAACAAAAAAGGGGTGATAATGATATGATATGATATGATATATGTAGCACAAGGTGAGAAAGAGTAAAGTATCATGTACATACACTTATACTATACCAACATATGCATAGGGGGAGTCATGAAATGACTAAGGAATATATATGTTGTACATACTAAACATTTTTGTTAGTATTTTGTACATATCAGTTTTTGATACTAATGTCAAAGGGGGAGATTGATGACATTATTTTTCCATTAAGTATGCAAAGAACACTTTTAGTAAACATACACCGAAAGACATGAAAAAGATAAAATGAAAAAATAAAGATATAAGAGATCACCAAAAATTGCTAAGTACAAAGAAAACTGATGAAACAATTTTGTGTGTATACCGAAAACGCAAAGTTGACAGGATAAAGAGGAACCCAACAAGCAAGTCATAGTGAAAATTGAGAGAATAGTCAAAGAGGAACCCAAGAGATAGTTCAATCAAGGAACACCGAGAGATAGTCTAATTGACTACAGAGCATAACTGACCGACAGAAACCGAAAGTCAGTTGAAGCCCACAAAAAGTGGATCTGACTTCCACGTCAGATAAAATAGTCATATTCTATTTATAGAGTCTTGATTTTTTTTAAAACCATCTCTATAGGGACAAGAAACATTAATGTAAGTGTTTTAATCAGTCTAACTGATTTAAAACACATAGACTAGGAGATCAAGGTAAAGTTGTAAACCTGTGATCTTAGAGCTAATATTGTTTTACGTAAAACTTGATTAGGTAAATCTATCTTATAAATAGATGTTTCAATTATTCAATACAAAAAAGGATGTGAGAATAGATGAGAGGATGAATGAAGCATACAAGAACATCTATGGGTCAGACTAAAAGTTTCAAGAACCAGAACAGCAAAAGGTGAATTTGGTTATCAAGAACCAAGAACAGAGACTACCGAGCATCAGAGGTATTATTCAATCACATTAGGTGATATACTTATACATGTAATCTTAAATGGATCTATAATAATAAATAGGAGATTGCATATAATAGGTCAAATTGTAATTTACTTACATTCTAACAAGTGAAGCAAAGTGTAAAAATCCTTTCAAGGAAGGTGGATTTAACCATCCAATTATAAATCTCTTAACTGAGTGCACACTAAATAGTGTTGCTAAAGCTCTTAACCGAGTAGACTTTAATAGGTCTCCACAGATACTCTTAATAGGGTAGATCATTAGAAGTGATCAAATGGTAAGCCTTAACTAACCCCTTCCAATCTACAGATAGTGAAGAATTTGTGGGAGCCATCCCCACGGCATTTTTTACTTCCTAACAAGAGTTTTATTCGATATCATATCTTGTGTTATGTGTCAATTACTTCATGAATGTTCACATATTTTATTAAGTTTATAAATTGATAAATCTTACATCAAGATAACATAGACCATATGGTTGGATAAACAATTGATTACCTAAAGGATAAAGGTTAAAAGATACAAAAATTTTAGAGGTACTAATTCACCCCTCTCCTCTCAGTACATTCTTCCCATTAATTCCAACACAAGGAACATATGAAAATAATAAAATGGGAGAATATATGTAATCCTAAAGAGAATGGAGGCTTAGGGATAAAAAACATACAATGGAAAAATAAAGCCTTAGGAGCTAAACTAGTATGGAATATGTACAAACATCCTAAAAGGAAATGGGCTTAAATCCTCCTCCAAAAATACATTAAAGATGAGGAACCTATTAATATTTTTAGATCCAAAAATATGTCAAAGGCTCTCACATTTGGAAGTTTATGATGGAATGTAAACCAATAATAGATAACAAGTTGACTTGGGACATGGGCAATGGGGATAACATCCTCTTCTAGGAATACTCTTGGGGAGGATATCAAGACCTTGATAAAACTTATATTGATTCCAACACAAAAATAATCCTCAAACAAGAATGGGGAGACAAACTCTCTCACTTAATTATTATAGACCAACTTAAAACTTCGGGATGGTCTTGGAAGCTACTGGAGGAATCTTCTCTGAATGAGGACCAAATAAAGATGCTTAGGACCAACCTCAATAGTAGAATGTTCATCCTCAAAAATAAGCCTGACAAATTAATCTGGGCTGGCTCAAATAATGTAAATTACAATGTTAAGGATGGTTACAACCTCATCTTGGATAACCTACACTTAAAAAAAGCTGAACTACCACTAAAAATTTGTTGGGATAAAGCTTTCTCACAAAAATCTGGAATGTTTCTATAGGCAGTGCTACAAGGACGTATTCTGATAGCAAAATAGTTAAAAAAACTTAGCTTCAAAGGTCCCTTGAGATGTTCATTATGTCAACATGCAGAAGAGACCATTGATCATATCCTATTTAATTGCCCCTATTCTCAAATTTTTTGGGAAAATGTTAAATATAAACTAAATTGGTCCTCCGTCAACAATGAACACTTTACAAATTTTATTAATTGCTGGCTCACTAAGCACAATTTCCACATTTATAATGATATATGGATAAATTCACCATCTATTGTAGCTTGGAAACTCTGGAAAGAAAGAAATAGAATAATTTTCAAAAACACTGAGATGACCACGAAATCTCTCCTCAACAAAATTGAGATTAGCATTGTCAAAACTTTAAATAACAGACTCAGAAACATGCATCACATAGAAGCAACCTTCTCCTCTTGGGAAATTCTATACACAAAAATTGGACTGGCCTAATTGTACCACCCCAAGTTGGTCCAAGGGGATCAAAAAGTAAAGTTGCTAGAGTTGAATGCTTGTGGACCCCACCAAAAATTGGATGGTATAATTTAAATTTTGATGGAGGTGCCAAAGGAAATCCTAGGATAACAGGCATAGGTTGCACTGTCCATGCAAGAAACAACGTTAAAATTGCTGAAATATGCAGACCACTAGTTCCTTCAACTAATAACAAGGTAGAAATAATTGTCACAATGGAAGGCCTTAACCTCTGTAAAGAATTAGGCATCTCAAACCTAGAAATCAAAGGAGAATCCCAAATTATTATCAATTCTCTCTAAACACTCCATAACCCCAATTAGAAATTGAATGCCATACTTGATAAATCCCTGGAATACTTAAACACTTTCCAAAACACTGAAATCAAACATATATATCGAGAAGGTAACAAAATAGCACACCATCTAGCTAACCTAGGTGCAGATGGTATAACAATAAAATACATAAAAGATGAATATAATAACACTGAACAATTAAGGACACAAAATCCAATATATATCGCTAATAATAATAATACATAATAGAAACTATGTTAGAACAACTACAAATATTTGGTAACAATTAAACAATTCTAAAAATCACTAAACTTAGTTAAGTCTCAGTTGTTTCTAAAATGTACAAAAGTATTAATGCACCCAGAGAAATGAAATCCAAAATTATTATGAAATAAACACCATTACGCAAGTAATAAACCATAAACCTATAACAATACATTAATAACAATCATCACAAATCAATAACCCTACAAACCACTAAACCAACCTTCAATCATAAATAAACTACCCAAATCTAAACAAATCTCCTATCACGAGTTCACCCATTCACATTTATCTAAACAAGGCTCAGATTAATACACTACGAATAAAACCAATACTAATCATAAACGAGCTAGCTTTATGTCCTACTCCACATGAATCAAGCATGACTTCCTAAATAATTACAATCCCAACCATTATCATAACAAGGCACAATGACATAAGCCCAGACAACAAAGCTAAATAAATACCCATGATTTAATCCAGAACTTTCGCAAAACAAAATATACCTAATAGAATAGGCATCTTTCTAAAATAGTTTTGCTACATAGAGATAACTAGCAAGAAGTGATGTTACGGAGATGAATGTTCTCACCTTTCCCAATGGGAAGAGACAAATGGTGTTTCAAGGCCCCATACTTCCATAACGGTGGAACAAAATTCTACTAGACATCCCAAATGCAAGTAGAAGGGCGCTGGAAAAGAGTTTAGGGGAGTTTTATTTTGACAATGATTTTATAGTCAGGGTGAATGGACACATTTTTGGCCTCTTCATCTCACTTGTTGTGGAAGCAGGGCACTCGAAAGAAAAAATCATCAATACTACAAGGAAAGTTTTCATAGGAGATATACTTGTAGGTTTAGACAAAGCAATTCATTGTATTGATAAGGAGAAACGTATCCCATACCCAGAAATTGACATGAGAATTAATGAGGACCACATTCTCAAAACACTAGCCTCTCAAAAATGACTGATACTCACTCACAGATAGGGAGCTATCTTCGAAACCTTATGGCCTAAGATGACGAGGAACATGGGTTTCCTTATGAAGTCTATGTTGGAGAACCAAATGACAACAACATGGGTTATGGACTATTGGAAAGAAGAAGGATACAATATACCAAATGAATATTACAAAGATGATGCCCAAAATGTATGATTCATCTTGCCAAATGTCAAATGCAACACTCGCAGTTTAAAGGGAAATAGTGAGGAGGATGAAGCACTGATAATCTTCAAGAAGAAGCCCACAGAAACCAGTGCTAATTAAGATAAATTTGGAAATTATGATAGTATAGGAAGATATATCTATATTATAAGTTCACGTATTTCATAAGCAGAGCTTGCCTCTATAATTTTGTATTAAAAAGTAACCCTTCTACTCTACAGTGCACTTTATACTTTGAAACTCTATGAACACATGGTTAATATAGATAATTACTATGTTTATTAAGTAATGTTGTCTTTCTAGAAGTACTTTTTAGTTAAATTCCTAGTATAGATGCAGAGTATAACTTTACAGTATATTATACTACGAAGGTTAGTTATGCAGATATGCTCATTACTATTTCAAAAAATGGTAAATAACAGATAAAATATACACATATAAAAACACATATTACACAGGAAGATATATATATATATATATATATGTAGAATTTATTACATATATATATACACATATAGATATATATCTTTATTTATACTTTGTCCTGTTTGTATAAAGATGGATTTGAATCAAAATCCTCTATATCCATCAAACCCAACTAGATTTGTATACAATAGATTATATCCCCTTCTATCTTTTTGAATCCCTCCTTACTATTTACATAGAAACCCAAAAATCAGAAAGTAAAGACATAATTTGAATAGCCTCTACCCGACACATAAGAAATCACCACCAACCCAACAATCGATCATGTGTTTCTTAAAGCCCCCAGAGTCTAAGGAAACTCAGGTGCGGAAACAGCTTCCTACGCTAATCTCTATAGGAAAGTATTGTGCAAATTATTTTAAATCCTTACAATTACAGATTCGTTAACTACTTTAACAAAGATATTGCAACCACA
>MU223768.1:1122665-1136001 GCA_018584345.1 Thuja plicata
CCTTTAAAGCTCCAAAAATACTATTAATCATCCTTCCATGATTGAGTATTACCTTTATCTGCTCGTCGGTAGCCTCTGTGTGTTCTTGATAACTGATGTATTCTGTTTCTGATCTTTTGCATGAATTCTGCCTTCTACTCCTTAGATGCTCTTTGTGGCTATCAATTATATCGAATTCATGTACTCACAATTGAGTATGAACATCTATTTATACTAGCTTAGGTTCAATTCTTGATTCATACATTCGTTGGTTAACTCTAGATTCAAGATATACAACTTGATCTTGATCTGTAGTTAGATATGATTTAGATCCGTTAGGATGCTTTAAAGCATTTACATAAAGCTTGCATGACCATAAAAAACAAAAAACAATTCTACAAAATAGAATAACTTTGCTTTATCCGTTGTGTATAAATCAGATCCACAATTTGCGGCTTTTCTGACTGTCGGTTCTGACGGTCGGTGTTCTTGGTCGTCGGTGTTCCTTTCTTTGAACATGTCGTCGAGTATGCTTGTCTATTCCTGTCGGGTTGTTCTGGAAACTATGTCGTCGGTGATGCTTGTGTTCGCCAGTGATGCTTGTCACATTTATACTTAGCATTTTTTTCTCAAAATTCTTTGTCCTGTCGGGTATGCTTGCATTTCACTGGTATTGCTTGTGGTTCGCCGGTGATGCTTGTTGTATGTCGGTAATGCTTTCTGTCCATTTTTTTCTCTGAGTGTACTAATGGCAAAATAATGTCATCAGGGTCTTGGACACACACACAATCATAATAAAGTTAAAATATTATATTTAATTTTTTAAAAAATTATTCTTCAAATTATTTTAATAGTTATATTTAAAATTTCTATTTTTGAATCATATTTCATCTTTTTAAAATATTAGAAAATAGAAAGTGAATCATTATAAATTTAATTGGGCTTCACTTCATTTAGTTATAATTTTTTTATTTAGGTAGAAAGTTATTCATGAAATATGGATCAACAAATTTGAATCATAAACTATATAATTAAATCTTATAATACAACATAATTTGATACACTAGAAAAAAATATATCCTACTTGTCATTGGATGGGCTAAAAGGCTTATATTGTAAATAGTTCGTAAGACAAATACTTGTTAAAGTTTTTGAAAATGTGGTAGCAAGCTTGTGGACCTAATATGGAGGGAAACTCAATGGTTAAGAATGTTTGCATCTAAAGTCTCAATAGTTCACCTTATGAACATCACATCAATGCAATGAATGCTAAGTGAACTATCCATTCTCCTATGATATGGGTCCAAGTAAATTACTTCTTGAGAAATATGTGGATCAATAAATTTGACTCAAAAATTAAACATTTAAATTGAGATAAAACAACATAATTTGATACAATGTATAATACCTCCTACTTATCATTGAATTATATAAATGGATTTATAATGAATGGTTCAAGAAGCATAACATTTGTACAAGGTTTTGCAAACATAATAGGGCTTGATCTTAGGGAAACTCCATGGTAAGCATGCTTGAATATGAGTGCTATTGGGATGAGTGACCTCCTAGAAAGTTGTGATACTTCACCCATGTGAACATCAAGTGAAACAATGATTGTAAAGTGAACCATTTATAATCTTGAGGAATAAATTTGTGCGAACCATTACTCATAAAACATGAATTAATGAATATGACTGAAAACCCAATAAACTATATAATGAAGCATTACATTTTTTTTTCAAAAGATTTATTAACAAGAATAAACCCATCTCAAAATAAACAAGACTATCTGTAATATCTTCTTATAGAACTTCAACAACAGAAAAGTTCAAGAGAACAAGTGATTATCATGGTGGAGTCTATCACAAACACAACAAAAGAAAGGGGAAATGAAACAACTTAGCAGTTTGTGATTTTTTTACTAATGAAAACTGTACTAATCATGGTATATTCATCAAAGAGAATCCAAGGAGGGTGGAGAGATTCATACCTTCTTCAAAATACGTGCAGGAAATTAAAGTTGTGGGATTGGAAGATTAAGAAAATCATTTTTGGTTTGTCAGTGTTGTTATCCTCTATGGGTGCAACGTTTAGGGAAGTAGTGTGTCAAATCACAAATGACAACAAATAGAAAGAATTCAAAAGCATCTAATCACTAATAGTTTCAAAATCAAATCAACGGTATTTCTAGCTGATTCTGGTGTGTTCCCAATTGAGGCTCCAATGATTATTTGTTTGTTTGTTTGGCCCAAAATGGTTGTTGAAGAGGAGGTAAATCGTAGGAAAAAGACATGGAGAAAACAAAATAGCAAGTGGATAGACAAATCGAACACAAATCTGTGTAACTATCCTCACACTAATGAGGAGATAAAAAGTGGGTGTTGGAAAATTTTAGGAATGTCATCTAGTCAAAACAGTTGCGCCAAAAAAAATCATACTATATCATAGTTAGTTTGATAACAACTTAAAGGTAAACAATCTGAATGAACTTTTTGAGGGGCAAGGCTTCACAAAACAGAATTTCTTACTAAGATTTGTAACAGAAAAATCAGAATGAAAAAGAATTTGAAAATAGATTAATTTGTTATCTCTTGATCCCTACAACCACTAGATCTGGACATCATTAAAATTCCATCATTCCTCCATTTATTCAATCACATTAAGCGCACACCCTCACCCTAATGATCCCTAATGATCTTCTAACTTTTGTTGAAAAGCCTTTATCTGTTCCCAATTTCTTCATAATGCCTGTAATAATGTCCTCAAAAATAAATAAGTCCAACTGGATACATATCCGTGCAACTAGTATCAAAGTTTAAAACTAATAGTAATAACGGTCTGCCAATTTATATACTGTATTTTAAGCTGCTAGCCTGAACAAAGTAGAAATTCCCGTTGCCGCAGACAATAGAAATAATGATGAGGCCAGGAAAGCTTGGACATCTGTGTGGATGTAAGGAATTTAGCCACATTTGATGGACGAAAAATAACTCATAGTTTTCTCTGTCTTCTCAATGAAGGAACCTTCCTCACTTTAGTTGCTTGTTCAAAAGCATAGGCAATCTCAATGAGAGTGGCCTCTGACCCTCGCCCCCCTCCAAAAATAATGGCAAAGGGAACACCACTTGTATCGTAACCTGCAGGCACACTGATACCAGGATATCCTGCAATTGCTAGAACACTTGTCATCTGAAGACTCGTGGACACCAGGGCATGTAGTTTATAGCTTTTTAATACCTTATCAATTCCAGTTTTTGTTAGCATGCGATCTGTCTTTAGTGCTCTTTTATATTCCTGTGCTTTCAAGCCAGATGTGTTCTGAGACTGGAGAAATGTTATTTGTCCGTACTCTGAAAGTTTTTCCTGATAGAAAAAACAGATATAATCTTATAAGTATTTTAAAAGAGAAATTAAAACATACAGAAAACAAAGTGAGAAAGAGATGTTCTACCTCCTTAGCATGTTGTTTATTGAAGGTGATGATTTCAGCTAATGTGCGAACAGGAGACTGCAAGAGCCCTGAAAGGTAGATATTCAGATCATGTTTGAATTCGTATTCTAGCACAATTTCCTCAGCATCGCCGCTTAAATTCCAAAGGTTAATGAAAATGTGGTTTTCCACTAAAGATGCCCCTTTATTCCTGCACATCAGACATCAAGATAGGTCATGTGGTTCTTTCTAAAGAAGAAAATATTTTTTGCTTCTGATGTTGCTTTATAACCTTTTCTAATTCTGTGGAACATATCCTGGTGTTAATGCAGCTTTTTGATAAGGCATTGTTAGTGGATGGAAACCTGCTCTCAAACAATAAGTACACATTTATTTGGCCTTAAAAGGTTATGCTTACCTCAAAGTTGCTAGATGCTTCTCAAAGGATACTGCTTCAACAGATCCAGGTGATAAATCTGGGTCTCGAACTATACCCAGCCGCTTTCCCTGGAGCCCTTCCGTCTTGAGGAATTGCTTATACCCACCTTTTGGAATAAACTGAGCTGCACTCCTTGTAGCTTTGTGATCATTAACATCATACCCAACAATCTCATCTAACAAGTAAACGGCATCTGTTACAGTTCTGCAGATTGGTCTGTTATCAACAGATTCAAGTAAAGTATCTTAGAATCATGTTCTATCTTTAGGCAAAAGTGAAGTTGTCAAATAATCATTGATTTATCAGATATTATTCATTGACCAAAAGACATTGATAGACTTGTTATAGATCTTCAGCAAGGCACCCGCATTCCTTGTTTTTTATTAACTTAAGGATTCAGACTTATGATAGGCTTGCTATATATTTTAGCCGATATCAATGTAAAATGGTTCGGTGGATCATATGTTATGCTATTGTTTTTTTCATTGAAAAAGGTGCTTCATACAAAACTTCCATGTCTTTACTGTTTGGCATCCAAGTTTGTGGATAGCTTAAGTATATGGCTTGCCGTTTAGCTAAAAGCTATCTTTACCTCCATGAAATGGATTAGGCTGAGAGGAATATATATCCGTCATGGCTTATAGGCTTATAGCTAATCGAATGAATTTTGGTGTTCTACGATGCTGGAGCTTTCAACCGAAAATGAATGCTAGGGCAAAGTACTATTCCAAATTTCCAACTGAAGAAAGAAACAAATTATGAGAGTCCGCAAACGACCATAATAGGTTAATGAAATTGAAAAAGTACGACTAGCTTAGAAAAGTAAAAGAGTAGTCGATATCGCATCTCCAATGCATAGATTAAAATATGGCAGATATATTGCCGATAAGTAACCTTATCGCGATAAGTTGGAGGCCGCAATAAAATACGTAAATTTATCGCGGAGTACATATCGCAGATAAGTTTCAAACTTATTGCCGAAAAAACATGAACTTATCGCCAAAATATCTGCCACAGTCTGATAATAGGGACTGACAGCCCAAAAAGCAGTTATTTCACATTTTCTTGTTTGCAAATTGGTGTTTGGGAGAGGAAAAAAGGGTTTGAAGGGGGAAAAATGTGATTTGTAGCGTTTTAGACCAATTTGCAAAAAAATGCATTTCAAATTAAACTTGAGCAATTTTTTAAGTTCCCGATATTTTTGCCGATAAGTTGCCGATTTATATCCGATATTTTCCCGATATTTTTTTTTGCCCTTGGCGATAAGTTGCCGATAACGATATTTTGAACTATGCTTCAATGAACTACAAAAGAAAAATTAGGGTGCAATGATAGGGTTGTTCTAAAGAAGAGACAGATTTCAAGCGTCTGGAATGTTGTATGTGATCTGATGAAGAGGTTTAGTGAAGCTTTGACAGAGCAAAGTACCAAAATCAAGGCTTAAGTTTCAAACTTCAAGGAGGATCTAAACCAAGAAGTGTTTATGCATTGCATTTAAGAATTGGAAATCATTTTGAGATGGGTAATATAGCAGAAGTCCTTGACAAGTAAATATGCTGTTTCAAAAGTGAAAACCAAAGCTGCACTTTGGTAACCGTAAGATAACTTACAGAAGCAAGAGACAAGAGAAGGCAGAAGGAAGATAACGAGGTGGCTTAAAAATTTTAAGCAATCGAATTGAATTTTTGTGCCATTGGACAATCAAAAAATCGTTTTGATAATTTCACAATTTGAGTTAAGAGAGATGCAAGTGTACAAGAATACATTGATCAATACATGAGGTTACAAATTAAAAAAACTGTGCTGGGAGATGGAAAGATTACTGCCACAAGGTGTTTTAATTGATTATGTTTCCGACTTGATGAGTTAGCCTTAATTATGTTGCATTCTGTTGATGAAGCCAACCACTAAGCATAAAGGGATGAAGAAAATATGAGCAAGCATATGTCGAAAAGAAGGCATTTGCAAAGAGAGGTGGTCTGGCCTTCAACAAACGTCAAGGAAGAGAACCTACACCTAAGCTGGAAGATGCAAAGAACGATGAAGGTTAGAGTATTCGAGGAAGGGGAAACTTGAATGGAAGAGGTAGAGAATCAAACCAAAAAGTAAGAAGGCACGGTTTGTGCCTTTCTTGTGACTTGCTGTGGAAAATATCTCCTACTTATCAAGAACATATCTATGTTATAGGTGTGGTGAAGAAGGTTATCAGACAGATATAGGCACCCATCTGCATTTTGCTCAACCTCCCATAACCAACACATCCAAAACAACCAAATTTATGCTTCATTTCATATTGTGTCGTAATCAATCTTACCCACTCCCAAGTCTAGGTGTGCATGAGAACATTAGGAGCCATCAAGAAACACATCCTTATACATTTCAAGTGGTGTTCATTTGCTTTAATGTAGAACCCCTGCTCAATCTGTTTTTTTTTTTTTCCAATTTTGGATTTTGTCAAACACTTTGCATGCAAGGTCTGATTTCAGATTTTTGAGTTCTTGTTTTGTTTTTTATGTTTGTTTTGAATGCCAAATGATGAGAGAACATGTAGAAATGAAAGAGCAAGAAATGCGTAAAACATAAACAACAAATTTCTCAATTAAAGACCACTTTATTAGCCCAAATCAGGTCAGATATAAGTCTGATAAAGTTACAACAGCAAACAGATTACTTCAGATTTGAGGTTTATTACAAATTACAATGAATCTCACATACCCCCAACAACTTGTAGATGACCATAATATGGCCCTAAAGGATGACCATAATGGCTGATAACAACAGCAAATGTTTTCAAAAGTTCTGATGTAAATCACTGTCTTTCAAACCCTTGTTGTACCTTGTTCAACCCTTCTAAAATATATGAACCCTTGTGACAAAATTTCATAAAATATTCCAGCTATGATAGAAATGTTGTTCCACCTCAAATGGCTTCCTAATCTCAATCCAAATCAAGTTGCCCTAGCTGGAAAGCTATTAAAACCAACGAATAACAAACCCTAGCATTTGTAGACCTGCAAATAAAAGACATTTTGAGCTTCTCAATGCCAAATACTTGCAATAAGCTCAATGTAAATTCTAGAATGAATCCACCTAATAGGCTGAATGGGTTTTCATCTACACAACCGAGAAACTCCAAGGGTTTTTATCCTCAGATTTCCTATAAAAGAAAACCAAAGCTCTCAAGCTTCTTAGAGAGATATTAAACAAACCATGTCAAATGACTTCCTCAAATCCCCTTTTATAATCCTCTCATGAAGTTTCCATAAACCCTATTTAAAACTCCCACTTTTAATATTTAACGTGCATATGGGAATTAATGATAAAGTGACCCCCTCATATAATTTCTTCATCAATATAAGTCACTTTAATATCCTTATACCTCCATATGTTGGCACCCCATTTGGCATAATAATAAAATACCTTATGGTATTAATATACATATTTGACCCCTTATATACTATTTAATCATAAAGATACTTAATTTAATTAATTTTTTTTAAGTCAATGTTAGATTAGACTTTAATTAATTAAATTAATCATTAAACTCCATTAAATGACAAATATCAAACCAACAACTAATCTTGCCAACTTTTCAGATATAATCGTGGTGCCCTCTGACCATTTAGATGACTTACCATAAATAGTATGGACCCAAACGTCCAAGTGACTTACTAAAAATAGCAAGTGTGTATAAACAGAATTTGAAAGACCTCTAGAAGGCAAACCGCAAATAAATTGATGCACTGAGATGGAGTGTACTGAAATAGACACCCAAAGGGTTAGCTGAATAATCCCAAATCACCCTCAAAGGGCCCCTTAATCACCACATTATCCTACAGGGATAACCTCTAAAAATAATTGATGCTTAGGAAGGTGCAAAAATGGGGACATTATGGTCTGCCCTTCCCAAAAATTGCTTTCCCTCAAGCAATTCGCATTTGCATACCAAACCAAATGCCATCTGCACATGTATGTCATACTGAATAGCAAGATCTCATATCAATCTCAGAGATATCGCTCCACCAATCCGTTGCGCTACTCTGACCTAACAGTCATCAATCTGCAACAATCTAGGAAGCACCCCATCTATCATGTAAACCCCTAGATCCTAGGTCTGAGAATCATAATATATTTTGTGAGTGGCCAGGTAAGTATGCCCGCATAATTCCACCAAAGGGAGTATCCTCAAGCTGTTGACAACTCTATAATATAACTACCCATGGGGGTGTGCCATTTTGATATGATCATCACCATGCCAAAAGGGGTAGTATAACTCATCTGGATTCAAACAACCTGGAGTGTCAAATATGTCACCACCTAAGTCCCTACATATGTCAAACATAAGGAGAGGGAAGCATCTGAAAGTGATGGCTACACAGACCCACTCTCCAACTCATGTAGATCTCCTATGGATATGATGAATTTCCATCGTAAGTGCAAGATAATGCATGACTCCTAGGTTGCTGATATGGAATGGATTAGAAGCCTCCAAATGGAAAATTTGTCTTATGGGAATACAAATAACATCGCCAAGGTCATAGGGTGATAGACTATCAACCGTATGGCACTCTCCAATGGAGAGGAAATGATGGAACATGTTCCTACATCATGTAATCATGTTGCAAGTGCTTTAAGCCTTGTAGCATTGAATAAGTCAAAATTAGTTAGTTAAGGATAAGCTTTGAATAAATCAAGGTGGTTAAGGGTTTCCCCTTTCCTCTCCACCTTTCTCTCTCCTCTTTTCCTATATAAAGGAGTGAGACCTATTGTAATTTTCTATCTTTTGTTGTGTGCAAGAAAACTATACTCGAATCTCTTGTATTCTGAAAACTTTGAGTTTCATTGTGCAAAGTTGAGAAGTTGAATAGAAGGAACAAGGATTTGCAAACTCTGTGTTGTCAATCTGGAAATTAATGAATGTATTCTTAAGTTGCGTTTGTTAATCCTGACTCTATTCAATTGATAGTTATCTTGTGTGGATTATTGGAGCGCTTTAATTCAAGTTCTTGAAGAGTTTGTGCTTCAAAAATAAGGACTAATATAGATAGACGTGGCTGCAATAACTTAAAGTTGAAGACTTTGGGCTTCAGTGATAAGTGTTTTTATTAAGGTAAAGAGTATTAAGTGAAAGACTTTGTGCTTTCTTGGCTATTCTGGTTCAGAATCATACATCGAAACAAGTATTGGAGACTTTGTGTTCCAATATTTGTTTCACTTTATTATAATTAAACTGTTGTCTTAAGGGTTGTTTTTACGTCAAACCCTTAGCCACCGGTATTATTGTAGCGATAGAAATTGTTTGTGTTTCAGTTCAGTTTCCGTTGAAGCCACCTATGGTAAGAAGGGAGCCTCCCCTATTGCTGGCAGGAGAAAGAAATTTCACACACTACTGCCTAAAATTACCATTTTGCTAAGTTATAGTATTAGTTACTTGCAATGTATCTAGCCAACAGAGTGTGCTATGCCCAACTCTTCACCAAGCTTACCCACGTCATCTCCTTTTCTTCTCAAGGCATCAAAGTATGTCTCACTAAGTGTGAAGAGATGATCTCTATTCGCAAGTAAGTATAGGCAGTTTGATTTTACTACTACCAAGGCCTCCTTGAGCTCATGTATGTTGGCAAGAGATGGACCTCCTTCAAAACCATCACGATTCTCTAAAACCTTCCAACACAAATTTGTCATCATCTTATGAACATGATCAAAATCGTTTAGAGCTGCCATGACCACACCTTGATTTACCCTTAGTTGATCTTCCAAAGGATGTAACTTATGAGACTCAACTCTTCCATGCAAAATATATGATTTGTCTTCAAAATCATGCACCTCCAAATTATGTGAGCTAATAGGTGTATGAGAAAAATCAGATTCATATGATAAAGTGGTTGTTTGTCCTTGAAAAACTTGACTATGCCACCTTCTCTACACACTAGCTGATTTGGAACTAGGACAGCATTACTTCCAAATACAAAAACATCATTTTCATTCACTTCCTTATCCAACTCACTATGTTTAGTCTCCATAAAACAATCACGCATGAGTGAACTGGTGCTACATGATTCATCACCCCTTTCAATAGAGTTATAAATGGCATCATATGCCTCATAATTGTTATTGGGCTGGTCTGATTGCATGGATAATGCTACTGTTATAACATCATGTTCAAGGGATGCTTTGTCATAAGATGCATGTTCTTCATTAGAAGTATCCTGGAATTCTTACTTATTCCCATCTTGTATTAGATCATCTTCTATAGGAACAATATCAACAATTCTACAAGTTTCAATGCATTCTTCGTGAAGAAATGGAGGATTCAAATTACGCTCACACAAAAATTCATCAAAAGGACTTATCTTTTCACAAGATTTATCTATATCGATCTCAAGATCACCAACAAAAAGCTTAGAGTACTTCTCACCTAAAGAAATTTGTTCTTCATTCTCTTTCCTAACTGGCCAATCTTCTTTGACTGACTTATCTTCCTCACTAACCCCACAATTGTGATCAAGTGTCCAAGTCTTCTGACATTTGAAACAAATCTGCTCTTTCCTCATCTGATTATTGCTCATTTTGGAATACCCTATAACCTATGAGTTTAGTTTTTCTTCATTCGCTGCCCTCTTTTCAGTCTTTCCTTCCATGCCTAGTTTGAAATTTTATTCGCCTGTAGGCTTCTAAATGATTGCTGAAAACTCCTCATAAAGACTTCTATATACTTCACTTGTAATTGCATCATTCTTTCATTCTTGTTTTGTGATGTAGAAGTGGTTGTCTTGATTGGTACTTGTTGATGTGAGTTTTGTTCCACTACAACATACAGAATCAAACACTCGGCGCTTCAAGATGAAATACCAAATACTCAATCCTCTTGAATAAGGTCAATCTTTATGCTAAGCTTGCAAAGTAAGATCACAAGGTGACTTCAAGGTTCCTTCAATTGTGGACACTCGCTCAGTGAAATAATGTGGTTTTCTGGTAATCACTAAGGAGACTTACGTTGTTCACTAGGGTTTGTCAACTTAGTTTGAATGATTTGGCTTTACAATGTGCAATGAAAATATACTCTTTTGATTTCCAATTCTTGACTTTAACTTAATCTTCTAATTTCTTCTACTTCTACTCCTATTTATGAATGCAAGGAAGTGTGAATGACTTGGACTCAACTAGATGTGGTTTTATCAGCAACCTCCACCCCACCTAGTGCAAGCTTCTAAGGTATACTTAAAGGTTTTCAAATCAATATTTCCTCTTCAATTCCATCAAATGGATGCAAACTAAAGATTAGGTATCAATTGAAGTTAAGTACTTTTGATCACTAGCTTACCACACAAGGCACATTTACAATCAGCAAGAGGCTAGTGGCCTAGTTTAGATCGAGTCAAACAAGTAAACATCCACAATTACTCTCATTCACTTAAACTACTTGAGAAAATTCTAATCTAAACAACTTGAAATGAAAATCTATTCTAAATGAGGGATGTAGATCACCATGCAACAATGCAATTCTGATCACAACAATTCACCATGCAAGACACAACAACGAAAAGTAGAGCAAATTGGCATTAGATTAGCAACAATTCTCAAACAACCTCCTGATAGATCAATGGCTCCAACAAGGGATTGATTGGCCTTTGGCGTTGTCAAAATGGCTTACTTCCTTCAATAGTATGGTGTGTGTGATAATAGAAGGATCATATGTCTTCAAATCATCATAACCCCATGCTATCACATCCAGAAATTCCCTCATTAGCTTGAGGATACCTTCCCTTTCTTCAGGAGTGCAAACTTTCCCAAGGTGCACAATCTTTGGGTTTTCTTCCGTTCCTAGAATTACCTTTTCACAATCATCCCCTCTTGTAGGTTGATACTTGATCTTACTAAATTGGTCCATATCAAACATCCTTTCCAGATGGATCATCCCCTTTGGGATAGTATTCATCTTTAAATTCATGATCCCATCTGGATTGATTTCTGCTTCTTCAATCTCATCGTTATCAATTATTTGCATTGTAAAGGCACTTGTTTTTGTCAAGAAGTCTAAAATGTGCTTGTCATCATCGAATACTTGGAAATTGGTTACATTGTCTGGCACTGATGCAAGTTCCACTCTAAATTTCTTCAATCCTTCTAACGTGAGTGGTGCTAATGAACTCACTGCCTGCGCAAGAGCATTCGCAACCTTGTTGCTGGATGTGTAGCCAGACTTGATACTAAAGGCATCAAAGCTCTCAATCAGATCCCATACTCTATTCCGATATCTTTTCAACCTCTTATCATTGCAGGAAAACTTTTTCCTAACTTGTTCAATCACTGTGTGAGTCCCCAAAGACATTAAGTATCTTTGCTTCTTTGTTTATCGCACATAGCAAGCCCAGGACTAGAGTCTCATACTCAGCCATGTTATTTGTGCAAGGAAACTACAGTCTGTGCGCTGCTAAGTATGTCTCTCCTGATGGATTAGTCAATTCATATCCAACCCCTGATCCTTTCTTTGTTTTGGAACCATCAAATCTTAGAGTCCACACTTGATTGCACTCTTGATGTTCCTTTTGGAGCTCCTTTGATTTTGTATCCACCTTTTCTTCACTTCTTACTGCTGAGGCCTGATTTCTTTCTGCTCCCATCTTACTACTTTCAACTATATCCTCTTGTAGAGGAGTCAATTTTTTTGTTTTGGCTTTTTTGTTGTCTTTCTACCTTTAACGTTCCTGGGATTCTTTTCTCCACTTTTTCTAAGGCTATCTTGCACATGGAGCAAGGTAGTTCGGAATGGAATGCATTGTGAATTCTGCACCAATTAGGCAATAGGAGGTCTCTCACTGAAGTTTGATTTCCCAACTCAAGACCTTGCCTTAAAGCTCTTAGCACAAAATTTCTAAAATTTTCAAACATTCCTTCTCCTTCATTAGATGACGAGCCACGATCACTCTTCACAAATGCCTCTGTTGAATCTTGATTTCCCAACAGTTTCTTTCACTTGTCGCCATGCGATACTTGCAACATTAATATTTCTTGTACCCTTGGCTTGTATAAACCAAGATCTCACTCAGCAAATAAGACTTCATTGTTTTCTCCATACTATGTAATTGTTAGCTTCAGTCTCGAAGTACTCTCAATTCTGATTTGATTAGGAATTCCCCTCCATGGTAACCATATATGTGAGAAGTCTATGGCTACATAACCGTTCAATTTCCTAGTCCAATCTCTTCCCAAAAGTAGACCATAGCTATCTGGAATGTCCACAACTAATATGTCAATATGTTGTTGCATCCTAGGATCATACGCTAGCTGCATATGAATGTTGTTCAACTCGCCCACAACTGGAACCTCTGTTTTGTCTAGTTGTGTCACCTTATTTGTGTTTTGTAAGAACCCCTTGTGGCTCTAACTTTGACAAACACTGAACTGTGGTTTAATTTTGAATGTTTGACAATTTGTCAAACACTTTGCAGGCAAGCTCTGATACCACTGTAGTATCCCTTGCTAAA
>MU223768.1:1161447-1184319 GCA_018584345.1 Thuja plicata
AATTAATATATTAATCGATGACATTATAAGTAAATAATTAAACAGTTTATCAATAAACATGTCAATTGCTAAATTTATAAACTAATTTGACAATTCCAATTAATGATATTCTTTAGACTAAGGCAACTGACATCCATACATACAAGACCAGCGGAACTACGAAGATAGACATAAATAATAAATATAGCAGCGGGTGCTATTAACACATAGGAGGATATGGACACCGCGACAACCCAGGTAGTAACGGCTTACATTAATTAATCGACTTAGTTGGGAGAGAGCGGTGAATTAGTCAGTGGAGTCATCAATAACATAGCTTAATTAACCACCGATAATTAACATTGGAGGTGCCTCTTCGAGACACCCCTTCTCCTCCAATACGTACGTCTATATACGATAATCATATGATCCAAGGAAAACACACGGAAGAGAATAAAAATATTACCGGCTACTATACAAAGACCGCTCTGTATACGAGCTCTCGCCTATTAACACTGTGACTTAGTACACGAATATAAGGTGCGACTGGGGCCTGAGGCCATACGTCTGGTTTAAGTCAAACAACATTTCACCATACAACGATATACTCATACCCCACGCCAGGTACACTATTCCCAAATGCTAAATGTCAAGTTATATAGGATTAAATTAATTAATTACTAAAATATATATATATATATATGTATGTATGTATATGTGTATGTATATATATATATATATATCCCTATTCTGGCTTCTTGTCATGGGCCGAATTGGAAGGAAGAGAAAGGTGTATTCAAGGAGAGCTGGTGTAAATCCCGCCAATAGCTTCTGTCCCAAAATAGGGTGGGGATCAGCGTCCCAATAGTTTGGGCTTGGACCTGTAAACCTTGAGGGAGCCTATTGAGAATGGTCTCTAAGCGCCTTGATCACATCCAGAAATCATCCTAATCAATTCAGCCAGGCAATCAGTTAAGACTCGGATCATTAACCTAAGCATAATAATGGACATGAAATCTATTAATTTGTCTTTTCATCTAACTAAAGTAAGTAATGAATAAATCTAATGAATGGTAAGGTTACAATCTAACAAGGGTCATTACATACAAACACGAGACTGTGCCAAGTGTCTCTATGAATGAGCTAGAAATAGTCATATCTAGAATCATTGCATTTAAAGAAGGGAATAATGAATAGACTATTTTAGGCGATGAGTTATTAAATGCCTAGTGATCATGTCGTTTCATCATTGGTCGACTTGACCCCTCTCCTACTAGTGGGTGTATTGTTCTCTCATTAGTCCACTTGGTCCCACTTCTTTATGCCACATAATCTATTATTAGTAAAACCCTAATTAGGCTTGTATAACAAAATCTCAGCCTTTGATTATGTTTTAATCTTGGCTATTCATTGTCATTTTGAGGCCTGAAAAAGGGGGCTCACCCCTCATTTCTAATAAGAGAGAACTTTGAGAAATTGTTGCTAGAAACTACCAGAATAAAAATAGTAGCTCATTGAAGTTTTGGTGATTACTTGCATTGATTTAGAGTTTGCATGATTTCTTGTTCCTCAAGTAGATTAGGTTTTCTTTCAAGTTATTAGATCAACAAGATTGATAATATTGTTTTATGGTGAAATCGTTTTCTCATTGATTTCTATGTGTAGTGTAAGGTTGGTCTAAGCCTTTTATGTGGATGTTTAACTTCAATCATTGAATGTGCATTTCTCTTCTTGAGGGTGTGAAAATTCTTAGCACAATCTTTAAAGTTTGCACCTCCTTTGTGTAGTTGATTTGGCGAAACAAAATGTGGTTGATTTCACCTGAGCAGTCATTATCTTTCAAGTTCTTAGGATTAGAATAGAACATCTCAACCCGTATTCTCTTTCAGCATATTTTGTTGGACAGTCATTATCTTTCAAGTTCTTAGGATTAGAATAGAACATCTCAACCCGTATTCTCTTTCAGCATATTTTGTTGGAACATTTCAGAGTACTTTTCACTACAAAATCATTCACATATTTCCCGAAGTTCAAAATTGTCTAAGTCTTCTTAAAGGATCACGTAAGTCCCCCTTGGATCACCAACATACATCAGGCCAAACAAGCTCATATCCAACATAAAGTTGCATGTTTGTAGCAGGAACCTTGGAGTCACCTCTATCATCTTCGCAATCTTAGCATACAAGGGGTCTTTGCTCAAGAGAGGATAGAGTGTCCTTTGGCACTTTATTCTATGTTGGTGTTGTCATAAAACACCCATCAACAGGTCCTAGGGAATCTTTCTAGAAATCTTAGTTTAAATTAGATCTTATCTAATATTTTGACATTTGATTCTTGAGTTTTGGGTCATTTAACATTCATCATGTTAGTTCTCATTGTATAGAATTAAGACACATGTCACAATCTTCGCTAATCCTACCTATCAACCTTGCCTTTATTCGCAAAGCATCATATGTACATTTTGTGATGTGGTATCCAATATCAATCTAATCCATTGTGCCCATAATCAGGCATTATTTGCTTTTGTTGCTCACTTGTGGAAGGCATCTTTTTGGTTTTGCAAGTGATCCTGAGGATTGAGTCCATTGGTTACTCCAACAAGGGGTGGTGCCCCTCGTGGAGGTTTGGGGGCGACGCCCCCAATGGGACAGAGGGCAACGCCCTTCCTAGGGGTTTGGGAGCAACACCCCAAAGTATTTGAGGGGCAACACCCCTTGTGGGGTCTAGCGGCAACATCCCTAGCACATTCCCTGTTGCAATAAAGGGTGGGGTCAAAGGGAAAGGCCCTCGCCACCAAGCATAAATTAAGGAATTTGAAACCACACGAAACTTCATATCACACACTGTTTTCACAATTTTATCACTTAATGAAGAAATTGGATATTTGACACAATTTTGTGAAGAATATTCTCTTCAAGTGCATTTATAGGGCAAAAATCCAACTTTATTTTTTATTTTTATCAAATTTTAATGCATCTGGAAAGTTTTTTGTCAAACTTGCCAAGTTTTCGGCTAAGTACTTGTCCAAAACTCAATGAGTCAAACTAGTGAGTTTTCTTGCAAGTTACTTGACAACTATGGTTTTCTATGGATACCACAGTGAGGCTAACCACAAAGAAAAGGCAAATCACTTTCCTTGATGAAATATCAAGTTTCAGGTTGAATTTGATCTTTAAGACTAGAGTGGGCATCATCATCCATGCAGTAAGAATCACAATGGATGAGAATTTCCTCACCACATCCCACCATTACAAAGTTAACACAAATGTTTCATCAACGTTTGTAGTAGTTTTTTGAGGCAGGAGATTCAAAGGATGTTATCAAGACTATAGTTCAAGTTGGAATATCTCCTTTCACATGAGCAATTGTTTAGGCATTAGCTTATTTTCCAAAGTTCTCCTATTAGCTAATTGGCATCAAAAAAGGGAAAATAATTTAAATAATTAAGTTTTCAAAAAGATACTTTTCAATATTTTAATTGGCAGGTTACATTTAATTATTTGAAAAAGGTGTTTTGAGTGTGCAAATAAAATGTCGCTAGGTTCAACATGATGAAAAGTGGTCATAAGAATTTAGAACACTTAATACTATTTTATTAAGGAAAAAAAAAAATTCAAAAAAGAGATGAAATAACAAAAAAAAATGTTTAACAAAAGCAACAAAAAAGGAAAAAACACTTTTTTTGAAAAAAGCAAAAAAAGCACTTTCAAAAAAGTAGTGAAAAAGTTATTAAAGGAGGTTGAGTCTTGAGAAAAGGCTGACTGGTTATTTTTCATTTTCATTTGCTCTAAGCAAGAACGTGAGTTCTTCATATTTATCGAGAACAAAAACCCTCGTAGCTGGATATGATGATTTCACCCTAAGATCATGTGTGCTAGAAGCTGAGTTCTCTTCGTATGTTTGGTAAAGTGGAAATATTTTATATATTTTAAGGAATATTGATTGCTAAATGTTGCTGGTCCTTGAAGAGTTTAGGATGTGAATCCATAAAAAAGTGAACATTAGTGATTTCAGTGAGTTTTTATGGGATTTGCACCTACTGTACCTAGCATTTATCCCTGATTCAGACCTGTAAATAGTCTGATTTCTATTTCAATTTGATATCAATTAGTTTCATGTGTTTGGAATGCATTTACAATTGTTGTTTAATGGTTAGAATTGCTTGCTTTCACATTGGGTTGTTGTTTCAGCATCGAAGGTGACTACAGAGTTTTCAGCATGCACCAGTTTTGATTTTGATAATGTAACAACAATACAGCGTTGTACCAGGCACTATATGAGGCTCTTGTTTCAACTTTCAATGTATATTTCAGCTGGGTTGATGAACACACATTCTGAGTATGATATTCCAAACTCATTTTGAGTCTTTTAGACTAATTTATGTTATTGCAGCAGTCTGATTTTGTAATCAGAATTTCATATCAGACTTGTTCCAGAAGTACCGCCCAAAGTATATATTTGTATGGTTCATATGCTTATCATGCTGATAGGTCATGATTGGTTCACCCATAAATCCAATGTAATTCATTAGCCCGTTTGGCATTGAACAAGTTGATTCAAAGCTGGTGTAATCAACCATTTTGGTTTGAACCAGCTTAGACATTTTTCCAGTGGCTTGCATTATCACACACTATCTACTGAGGAAGTGTTGTTTGAGGTTGATTGTGCTGCTTCCATGCTATGGTTGGCTTGCTGTCATTTCATTCTGTTTGAATACATTGTAGTTAACAGTGTGGTCGAAGCACCGTATGCTCACCTTGCCCACTTGGGGATCTAGGTGATCAAAAAGTGTGAAGGCATTGCATATGCATTTTATATTCAAAAGTCCCCCCAAAAAAGTAGGGTTGTTTATTATAGAAGCCCTGATAAAACCGAGGTGGGGAAAGGATATAAAGGCCATATTAAACGATGCTGCGGTTGGTCTTGGGTTTAACCCATGTGCAAGGGTCTATTGACCATCAATCTGTCATATTCTATTCCTTAGGTCTCATTTGTTATCTCAGCAGTGGACCAAAATGAAATGCAAAGGAAAAAAAGGCTAAGTGGGAAATCAAATTCCTTAAATTGGCTTCTGAAGCAGCACTATTGCAAGGGAGTGGATTGGTCTTTCGCATTCAAGGTAGGAAGTTTAGACTTGGGATTGGGAGAAGAAACTGAAACTAAAGAAGAGGTATGAACAATCACAAATCTAGAAAGAAATTTAAAGGGTTATTTTATAAACCCATAAATATAGAATCTAATAGCTTAAGCTGCAAATAGTGATGATATGAAATTCTATGACCCTATAGGGTTTTTATTAAGGGCCCTCTGTTGGAGCATCCATTCAGAAAAATATAAATCTCTTTTTGATATCAATATAAGGGTATGGCCATGTTTCCCTATAAAGAAAGAACCCGTTTAGCAATGCTCAAATGCATTTCAATAATTGTGTATCCTTTACTCAACCCAAAAGGATATTCAATGCTAAGGGATTAAAAAATTAATTTTACAGAGGAAATTAAATCCTTCCACATGGAGAGAGGAAAGAAGAACTGATTGAATTTCCTTCTAAAGAAAGGATTCTTCTATCTTGTCTCATATGATATGCTAGTGTACCCAACCAAGCTCATCTTGGCAACCTTGTTGCATAATGACGGATTTGAAATTATTTCTTGGTTCTACCCCTATCCGAAAAATTGTCATTGTCGACCTTTTCTTCAATTGATACAACCCTAGAATGTCTAAATCATCTCTAAACCTCAATGCACCCATTTCCCCTATTTTGCATTTGAGTCTACATCTATGCCATTCTGTCTTAGTGTAGTTAAGAGCATGCCTTAAGCTCTTCTTTAGTCTCATGTGGTAGGAAGTATAGTTTATCACCTTAACCAACTGAATTAAGAACATTTTCAGTTATCACCCTGTAATGATTAAAATTTGCAACCAGCAAGTTGACAAAGAAGGGCATCATTTGGTGGGAAATTGTGAATGAAAGAAAAAAGGACTAAAGAAAGAAAGTAGGTGTTCTGGACATGGGACAAAATGGTTAAGGGGCAAATTTGGTGGGAGTGAAGATTCACCTTGCAAGAAAGATTGCTTAAAAGAGGTGTGCACTGCCTTAAAAATAGAAGGTGAGAGGAGGAAGGAAAAAAATGACATGGAAGCTAAGATCAGATAAGGAGTAAAGTTGCTAGAGAAGGGAAAGATTAAATCATTTCTATAGAAGGTGTTGATAGGAATGTAAAAGACAATGACAAGCAACAAAGAAGTCACGATTGCAATTAAATAAGAGGCCTGACATCACAAGGTTCCCATTCTTATTCTCATGTGGTTAAAACTATTATTTTGTGCGCACATAAGGAAACTAAAATAGAAATAAAGTTGAAGACATATGATAAATGCATAAACGAACAGACATTTGTTTTAAAAAGAATCATCAAGATCATAGTTTGAGGACTCTTTGGAGTTGCCGCGGACTCAGCAAGACTCACGAGTCCATAGGCGGGCCGAGTCTACTTGCCATGGACTCGCAAGCCAAGTCCGGGCAAGTCAAATGCTAAGACTCCCGAGTTTTGCAGGTGGACTCAGCGCAAGTCTCATGTCAGAACTCCTGAATCCTTCATCAGGACTCTCGCTGTTTCCTGGGAGCACACAGTCCCACTTAAAACATGGTTTTTTTCACTTTTGTCATTTGTTATTACGACTCAATGATCTTGTCTTCATTCAGTACAACCTTCGCCTTTGCACTAGGAAGGTGGAGGGTGTTTCACATGAGGCCATTAACTTGGACGAAATTGATCCATAGTGATTGGACCATCAATGAACAAAATGATGGTGATGATGTCCTCCTTACTGAAGAAGATCTTGCAGAATTAGAGAGAGGAGCAGCAGAAGAAGCAGAAGCAGCAGCATTGGATGAATCTGATAAAATGGAGGAGGATGAAGACGAGGACTTTGATCTTGAAGAAGAAGAATCAACTCATCATTTAGATACCTCAGCACCTACTAGTTCAACGCCTGAAAAATTGAGTTATATTAGGAGGAAAGAGGAAGATGTAGTCTTTAGTTTGCTATTTTTCACATTTGAAAATATCATTATATGTAATTTTGTAAACATTTATAAACTTATGCTGCTGTTATACATTTTAAAGTTTAAAATTATGAGTATGAATGATGAAATTTCAAATATTGAGTGTTTGGAAATCATATGACATGTGTAATGTTTCAATTTTTTGGGCTGCCGAGTCCGCGGCGAATCTGAGTTTTCCATCTATGATCAAGATTAAGGAGAAGCCTAATATGGTGTAGACTTCCTGAAAAAAAATAGAACTTAGGAAGGGTCAGGGAGAGAAGAATGTGCCAAAGAAGGTGATGTAACTTTTTTATCAGATGAGAGTATTGAAGCGTGTAATTAAAGTAGATACAAAAAACTTGTTCAATATATGAAATTGAATCACCAATGTATGCAAGCACAAAGTCGATATGCAGATGAGATGAATGAAATTTGGTCGAATATGCCTTGTGTTGAGGAGGAAGCAAACCAAAAAGAAGTTGACAATTGGGATGCAAATATTATTGAAGATGATGATATATTGATTAAAGATGTTTTGAAGAGAATAGCAAAGTGGCTTGATTTCGAGAACAGGTTTGACAGGTCAGCAAGTAAACGAAGAATAAAGGACATTGAAATAGTAAGCTTAAAAGTTTCTTCCAACTGGGTGAGTAATGTATGGAGTCCAAGAGTTTCTTCCTACAGAGTGAGAAGCGTATAGAGTTGAAAATCTTCTAACTGCGGTTGAAGCATATGGGGTTTCTTTTCTTCTGATTGGGAGAGGAGCATGTGTGGTTAAAAATTTTGTTTGTTCTTAGAGATTAAAAAAAACAATTGCACTTAAACTACTGTTGTACGGGATGGTGTACATGAACTCCAAGCTCTCTGGGATGAATCTACATGTTACACTGACCGGCTTTTTGAGCTCCTTTAATGAACACCTTAAGAAAGTGTGCATCTCTTGAATTATGGTAGCTTCTTGCTATTTTAGGGAAATATAATTCCAACGCAAGAAAGATATAAACAAAAGAAAATATAAATTAATGCCTACAGATAATGAAAATAAGGAACTGTAAAAGTACAGCAAGCTTAGAGTAGAATGAAGTAGCAACCTACGGAACTGTAAAAAATTGGCTAGCTTGAAAAAGAGAACAGTATCTGAATTGCATCTCGAATGAGCTATGAAATAAAATATAATTTACGAAAGTTGGAAAATTACCCCACTGTATCTTGTGTGTGTGAAATGGGAATGACTCCGGCCCTGCTTGTAAGCCCAACTGTAGGTTTTATTCCCACAACACTGTTGAAACCAGATGGGCAGAGAATTGAGCCATCTGTTTCTGTCCCTAATGACACTGCTACCATGTTTGCTGATACTCCCACTGCAGATCCAGTGCTCGATCCACATGGCTCAGCTGTTAACACATATGGATTCTGCACAATTTCCCATCCACAGATATATCCTCAGATTAGACTATTAGTCTAATTCAATTTAAACATATATTCAATATTGGCCAAAAGGTAAATGGCACTGAAATGAAAGCGTATGGCCACATTATATATTGGGAGTGCCTGCTGCATCTCCTCACAAATCACTCATAATAAAAATAAAATGAAAATATGAAGCTCCGGAAACTAAAATGAAATAGAAACAGAATGGCAAAGGAACAAAACCATAAGTTGCTATGTTTAAAAACCCGTTTTTAATTCTTTTAATAAAACAGAGAATATACATTACTTAAAAACAACACTAGCCTATCCTCGAAAAAAGCGAACAGAATGGAATCACATCCCAAAGCCATGTGCACATAACAAATGTTCTGCCAAGGTCTGGGACTCATTTCTCTGCTAAATTTGCTCAGCTTTGGCATACTCTCAGTCTAGAGATATTGTTTTAAGTGGTTTTTTTTTGGTGGGTGGGGGGGGAAGATAGAAAAAAACCCAAATTAATAACAAAATGAGCTGCTGTTAAAAATTGAAAAATTAAACAGCTGAATCCTGATAGCAATATCATAAAATGGACGGCTATTAAAAATTAAGAAGTAGATCATATCTTCGTTTCATTAAATTTCATTATGAAGTACGATCCAAGACGTCGGTGAATATCTTTTGAAAACTGTTTTCTTATTTTCATGGACCGTGAATACCTCGTCCTTACACCAAGATTATGTCAAGTAGTGACTCTCCTAACTTTGAAGATCGGAAAGAAATAGGCAATGAAGTTCTCTCCGATCGTATGTTCTATCTAGAAACAAAGTTGTAAATGAAGTAAGAAGCACAAGACCTTAGGTTGACCCCCTCTACCGCTCCATCCATTGGGTGCATTATTAGACCTGAAAGCTGCCCATTCGGTCATGCTGGCCTTGCCCAATATTATAGTCCCTGCCTTCCTGAGCTTCGATACAACACCTGCATCTCTTGGTACCTTCGAACCCAAAAGAGCAAAGGAGCCTGCGGTGGTATTGAGCTTGTCCTTGGAAGCAATGTTGTCCTTGACTAGTACAGGGATTCCATGTAGACCGCCAAGAACTCCTGCTTTTAGCCTCTCTGCATCTGCTTTCTTAGCCAGCAGGAGAGCATCAGGATTCACTTCAATAACAGCATGGAATTGGGGATTAAGTTTTCGAATGTGTTGGAGATAGAATTGTATAAGGCTTGAGGAGTTAAGCCTGCCTGCCTTGAATTCTGATTGAATTTGTGGAATGGTTGCTTCTTCTATAGGGAAAGGAGGATGGTTGAGGGCATTAGCATTCTGGCAAGTGTAATGAGAAAAACACAGTATCAGCAAATAGAACTGTAAGAAGAGGTGGCACATCCTTTCTAAGTAATTGGCTATGTTCTACGCTTACTGAGGCCTAGTCAAGGGTCAAGACTTGAGCTGACAAAGTCCAGGGGCTTTAATGGATACAAGCCTTAGCAGCCAATTCATTGATTTGAATGTGGGTAAAGCGAACTTGGTTGGATTAAAAGTAATGACAGACAAGCAACATTGGAACCAAATGTTAACCATACAACCCACCACTAAAAACAAAGGTTTGCTTCCTCTATGTGGAAAAAAGGATGGTTGAGACCATTAGCATTGTGGCGAATGTCATGAGAAAAAAGGCATTATCAGCAAAAAGAACTGTCAGAAGCACATCCTTTCTCTGTCATTGGATACGCTCTGCGCCGAATAAGGCCTAGTCGATAATTCCTACTTGGAATGTCCAGAAGCTTTGAATTAATGTTGGTTTAAATTTGGCAAAGTGAACTCGTAAATTAAAAGCCATCAAAATGAACCAATTGTTCACCGTACAACCCAGCACTCAAGAGTCAAGTTTTTTCTCACCTCGACGCAGAAGGCACAGTTTCTCTCTTGTATTAGTTATGTTGACCATTACTCGCCGTCATGCTTCATGGCATTTTCCCTCAGGCCTACGAAAAGCGCCAAACAAAAAAAACAAGTCAGATTTTATTTAACCTTCACAAAGGAAGCATTTAAAAATGTGTGAAGAGTAAATTATTGAAAACGAAAATGAACTTTACTTATTTGGGCTAATGTAATAAAATGCAAACATATTAGTAAAAAATGCCCTTTCAAAATGGAAAAAATGTAGTTTAGAGAAACCCGGTTTTATGATTTGGTGACTCATTAGTGGTAGAATGTGTTAAGAAAGCAATGGTGTGGAAACACCTTCCTAATGTCAATTTACAGGGGAAATAATAAAGAGTTCGAATCTACTTCAGAATATTGAGATAAACAAAAGAAACAAGAACATAGAAAATGTCACGCACATAAGATAAACACAGAAGACCAAATTTACGTGGGAAACCCTTTCAGAAAAAAACCCACCACCAAAAGAACCGAGTGTCTTATTTGTGACATGTAACTAATTGAATGTTTGAAGATGTTAAGTTGATGATCATGCAAGGCATTAAATCAGTTAATGTATTGTATTTTCATTGATGTCAACTTGATATAATCTGTATGGTCATAGAGATACTGCCATAGACTTCAAAGAACTCATGAATCAAAGTTATGCTATCAGTAATGCATACAAGTCGAGTATTCACTAAGTGACTATATACACCGACGGAGTGCACCCGACGGTCAAAGTAAAAGATCAAAGTCACAGTGTTGCCCGATGAGGAAATGCACAGCATTACCGACGAGTAGAGTTACAGTATTGCCTGACGAGCAAAACACAGAGTAACCCGACAGATAGAATTTCAGTGTTGCCCGACGGAAAAGACAAGGATGGAGATCTCGATGATAACTGAAGTCACACTGACAGAACAGTCAATTATCACCGATGACTAGCTGAAGTGTTGACCAACAGAACAGAGAGTTCAAAAAATGACAAAAATGCTTAGCTGGCAAGAAGCTAAAGATAGAGCTAACGGATACTTATCATTGTCTTAATCATCCAGATAAAGTCGGAGATAAGTAATTGATTTAAAGTTGCTTTGTCCAGTTGGCAAGAAGATCTCTACGAGATCGGACTGGAGATATGCTTTAAATCTGTTAGCAAAGATTGTTGAACACACCAAGATCAAGAAAGCCAAGAAAAGAGGAAATCATGTCTATAAGAGACAAACTCAATTCATTACGAATTGTGTGTGTGGGGTGAACAAGAAGAGGAAAGATGCTAAAGAAAATCTGAAGGAGAAGAAAGTCTTCATTTCAGTCCTGATCAACAAGCTAAATGAAGAGCTAGATTCTGCAGACACTAATGAACAGTGAGACAAGCATCACAGAGCAGAACAAGTGTGGAGCAAAGGTATATATTTGATTATATTGATCAGTGAAGTAATGGACCTACAATAGATCTAAATATTTGTAATTGAGTTGTATGTATGAACAGATCATTAGTGTTTCAGTTTAACCATTGAAGCATATAAGCCTCTTAACAAAGAAGGACTTAAAAGTCTTTTTCAATTTAGATACATCCCAAGGAGTATCAAAAAGTTTGATCACAAAAGTAGCATTGGATATGCCCGATACCTATTGACAGGCCAAGAGATTTTGATCAAGGATGGTAGCATTAGATGCCAAATACTAGTTAACAAACTATTTCTAAATCTTCTAACAAGGTCACACCTAACAGTGTGTTTGTAACCTTTAACAGGGTTGGCTCTTAACAGGGCTCACTTCAAAAGAGTGAAAATTTAGGGTACCGGTCCCAGTGGTTTTTCCCTTAACAGGATTTCCACGTTAAAAATCCATGTGTTATGTGTGTATGATTCATTTCTTTACTGTTTTGTATCTTACATAGTTAATTTTGGATTGATCGGTATACTCTACATATTTACTGTGTTTCGGTAAATAGGTGACTGCTTATCGGTAAACATACAGAAGAAGGTTTGACAGAGCAATCCGACAAGTAGTAAATTGATATAAGTATTTCATGGCATTCATCTTGTAGGACAGAAGATAACTTGAGATATAATTTGTGGTTATAAGTTTAAAGGGTTGATTTAAGGATTAATTTTTGAGGCCACTGATTCACCCCCCCCCCTTCTCAGTTATTACTAACACATAATTAACCTAACTTTATAGCACTTTGACACTACTATTACAGCCTTTTAGCCTCCAATTCCTAACGAATCTCGCTAACATTTATACACTATGTGATTCGTTATAGAATTTGGTATAACAACTGTCGCTCCATGAAACGGTTACTAGCAGTCTTGGCACTCCTCCAGTTGACGGTCCCTTTGACACCGGGTCACTCCATTCGCCTTAGAGACTCCCTTCGCCTCAAAAACTCCCTTCGGCAATGGGTCACTCCCTTCGCCTTGGATCACTCCCTTCGGCATCAAGTCACTCCCTTCGCCCTCGATCAGTCCCTTCGCCTCTGACACTCCTTTCACCTCGGAGACTCCCTTCGTCGTACTACACTGTCGGGCATGATGCATCATATAGTGGAACCTCCTATGGTAGATTCACGTACGGTGAGTCACCATACGATGGCTTCACTGTACATCTTCGTCACACCCAACAATCTCCCACTTGATGAAGTATGTACTCATATCTACAGAGTTACTTTACATGACCAACAAGAGAAATGTGGACTCCAAAGCCCATCATACTAATACAACATACCTTCGTAAACCAGAGTTTACCATGTGTTTCATTGTGATACCTGCAACAGAAAAACATGAATGGTAGATTATCTTACACATGAAAGTTCCCACCTTCTAATATGTCACTACCACTAGACACACATAGAAGCCATCCACAGAGAAAACCATATAACATGTCGCACAGAAGAATCATAATTTTGTCTCAACTAATACCACAAGCCACAAGCACTTGGTCCAAAGATAACCACATGTACCGACAATTATCAAAAAACCATAGCTTAAAAAGCATCCACAATAAATGCTAATGCATCCAACTATCCATACCTCCAGGGTATATCACACGAATTCAAAAACCAACAATATATACATACAGTCTCAAGCCTCAAAGCAATATCTGCCACATATACACTAAGAAGCTCTCACTGCACAGCTAATGTCAATCTGAAATAAATCCATTCTACAACATCACATAGAAGTGCAACAACAAACTTGTAGCATCAAGAGCATCAACAATACATCAACCATGTATTGTGTCCTTCTACGTACACCTCTAAATGCCTCTCAGACTTCCTGCTAAAACCATCAATCGTTCCAACAAATGCATCTCTAATCACAAGAGAAAATAACATCACCACCGTCTCTAAATATCCATGAGCACCTATAACCGATCAATCCATGCTGACTCCAAATGCAGAACAACAACTTCATGAAGTGTCAAGCAAATTACCAATGTACTCAATACACAACAACAAAAAACAAGATCAATGTCAAAGTTCCAACCATTGCCTCAGGAACATAAACGTGACAACATGATCTAAAACATCTCAACCAAAAAGATAACATGCTCCATATGAACATACCATAACATGTCAAATGAAAACATAATCCACACCTTTATCAAAGACTTTGTTGAGCCCTCAAGATGTCAACATCTTCAGTCATATGAAGATAAACATCTCCAAAGAGTAATTCAAAAAATGTGAAAAGATCCTTATCAGGATCTAAGACACCTTCCAACATCTACAATACTAATGAAGATCATTTGCTAACATAAGAACCTACATCACTGCCAACAACTCCCACTGAATTGTGGTGTCGAGTCACACATGGCATCGTGACAAACATCTTCGACATGAAGATTGAATTAATCTACCAGTCATCATCAGATGGCCAATTATCCAAAGAAGCACAACAAGCATCTTTATCATCACTCTGAGAAGACTCTGAATCAGAATAACTCTTCATTTTCTTCTTCTTCTTCTTCTCTTTGCAATCCTTTTGGATATGACTAGCCTGTCCGCAGCTTCAGCACTTCACTTTGGACTTGTTTCCAGAATATTCAAACTTCATGTCCTTGCTTTTTTCCTTCCATCTGTCTCGAATGATGAGAGCCTCTATAGCCACCTCAAAAGATTTCCTTTGCATCTCCTCCGACAAAAGAGCAACAACTGCTTCATCCATTTTAAATTGGGTGGTAGTACTTCTGATGGCCATCACAAGGTGATCCCACAAATCAGGTAATGTGCACAGCAATAACATGCAATGCTCTTATTCACTAACGAACACACCAACAGATGTTAGTTGTGCAATCACCATATTGAACGCATTTAGATTATCTACCACAACCGTTCCTCTATCCATCTTCAGAGAGTACAACTTCTTTCTCAGGAAGAGCTTGTTTACCAAGGATTTTCCTTGATAAATATCTCTCAACTTCTTCCATAAAGAACATGCAGATTTCTCTTCATGGACATTCAACAGAACAGAATCTGCAAGGCTCAGCCTCATCGATCCTCTAGCCTTTCTATTCACCAGATCCCAATCTTCCTTGTTCATGCATTAAGGCTTGTTACTATACACAATGATCCACAGATCTCGATCAACTAGCATATCTTGTACTTTAAGTTTCCACAACTCAAAGTTTGTTCTATTGAACTTTTCAATGTATATTCTCCCTGATATACCCACCATCTTAATTTCCAAATGAACACTTTGCAAAACCCCACTAGAAACAAATTGACACAACTACCAACCCTATCCAACAAGGATAACAAAAAACTAGTTTGGCTCTGATACCACTTGTTAAGAAATAAATGGTGCAGAAACGCCTTCCTAATGCCAATTTACATGGGAAATAATAAAGAGTTCGAATCTACTTCAGAATATTGAGATAAACAAAAGAAACAAGAACATAGAAAATGTCATGCACACAAGATAAACATAGGAGACCAAATTTACATGGGAAACCCTTTCAGGAAAAAACTCACCACCGAAAAACCCAAGTGTCTTCTTTGTATTACAGTAACCAATGTTACATACAAACAATAATGTATTTTTGCACAGGCTCAGATTGTGTCATAGTCAACCTGACTTTACACCACTTTGACACTCTACTATTACAGCCTTGTAGCCTCCAATTCCTAGCAAATCCCGCAAACATTTATACACTATGATTCATTATAGAATTTGGTATAATAATTGTCGCTCCATGAAATGCTTACTAGCAGTCTTGGCGCTCCTCCAGTTGACGGTCCCTTCGGCATCAAATTACTCCCTTCGCCTCAGAGACTCCCTTCTCCTTGGAGACTCCCTTCACCTCGGGTCACTCCCTTCGCCTTGGATCACTCCCTTCAGCATTGAATCACTCCCTTCGACCTTGGTCACTCCCTTCGCCTCTGACACTCCTTTCACCTCGGAGACTCCCTTCACCGCTCTAAACTGTCGGGCATGATGCATCATACGGTGGAACCCCCTACGATAGACTCACATATGATGAGTCACCGTATGGTGGCTTCCCCGTACATCTTCATCACACCCAACAGAATGCACCTAAGGTCGAAGGTAATAGAAGCTTTCAGTTTTTTTAAAAGCTTCAATACCTCAAGACGAATATTAAAAGGTGGAATAAGGATCATTTTAAGGACATATTTGCAGAAAAAAAAATAGAGGGACAGCTAGAAGCTCTAAAATGTAAAGTGATTTAGGAAGGGGTGGATGAAACTGATTTCTTGACTGATAAGGATTTGAAAACTCGGTATGGAGAAATACTTCTTCGAGAGGGGGTTTTTTGGAAACAAAAATCTAGGGAGAATTGGCTTAAGGAAGGTGACCGAAACACTAAATTTTTCCACAACTTCGTTAAAGCCTGGAGGTTAGCAAATAGAAATGTATCAATTAGATTTGAGGATGGTTCTGTTTCCACTTATTCGGATGCTATCAATGGTGAGGCAATACGATTCTTTTCAAATCTGTGGTGGGCAAATGACTATGATGCAACTATCGATGAAATCGTAGAGGTGATCCCTTCCATCGTAGTGGAGGAAGCTAATAGAATGCTCATGGATCTAGTCCAAATTAAAGAGCTTAAATCTGATGTATTTGGAATGGAGGGCAATAAGGCACCAAGATCGGATGGTTTTCAAGCCTTTTTTTATCAAAAGTTTTGGGAAATACTAAAGGAAGAGCTTTTGGAGGTGGTGGAGGGACCCAGATCCAAAGGATTTGTATTGAGGGATTTCAACGATACCCTTGATGCACTTATCCCCAAAAAGGATATGGCAGTATCATTTGAGGAGTTTTGTCCTATCTCATTAAGTAATACAGTGTACAAAATTATCATGAAGGTGGCTGCCAACAAAACCAAGAAGATCGTTGATACACTTATTTCCCTAGAACGGGGTGAATTCACGCACAATCAAAGTATATTTGAAGGTATTATAGTAATGCATGAAGCTATTCATTCTATGAAAAAATGGAAAGATAAAGAAGATGTTGCTGAAACTGGATATCATAAAGGATTATGACTGAGTTGATAGAGTTTTTCTCCTCAAGGTTTTGGAAAAGTTTGGCTTCAGAGAGGGTTGGATTAATTGGATTAAAGGGATGATTATGAAATACAATCTCAATATTAGTTAATGAGAGTCCCCAAGGTTGTTTCCAACATCTCAAGGCCTACAGCAAGGAGGTCTGATTTCCCCATTGCTTTTTATTTTTTTGGCTGAATTTTTGGGAAGAATGATCACAATAAAAAGATCCCAAGGAATTTGGAAAGGGGTGGAGATTGCCAGAGGAATGGAGCTGGCCTCACACTCTCAATTTGTGAAAGACACTTTCTTGTTGGGGGAGTCTTCATTAAGGGAGACTCGACTTATGAAAAGAGTTCTAGATGAATATAGTTTGGCCTCAGGACAATGTATCAATTGGCAGAAGCTCAAGATTTTCTTCTTTACTATTGAAGAATGCGTCTAAAGAGACTTAGCTCAAATTTTTGCAGTGCGGATTGGGAAACTCCCAGGTAAGTTTCTTGGGCTACCTTTGTTTACAAGAGCAGGTAATTCTAACCTCTAGAAGGATTTGATTGATGGATGTTTGGGGAAAATGGAAGGATGGAAGAGTAAATGGTTGACTTTGGCTAGAAGAATTTTAATGCTAAAAATTGTGGTATCTGCATTGCCAATTTACTCTGACATGTATGAGAATCCCATCTAAGGTGATCAAATTTATTGAGAAACACAAGAGAATTTGTTTTTGGAATGGTAACAGACATCATGACAAGATTCTCCTCCTAGCATGGGAGTAGATTTGCAAGCAAAAAAATGTAGAGGGACTGGAATCAGGATTTGGAAACTAATGAACAAAGCATTGGGGGAAAAGTTAGTTTGGGAAATGTATAACAATCCTCAACAAAGATGGGTGAGAATTTTAAGAGAAAAGTATTTAGATATTGAGAATCGAGAATAAATCATCACAATTGGTCATCTGCCTTAGGGCTCAGCGTTATGGAACTTTATTATCAACTATAGATAGGTAATAATAGATCATCTTTCATGGCGGATTGGCAATGGGGAAAGGCCATTTTCTAGATGGATTAATGGGATGGGAAGGAAACCTTACAACAAACAAATGAGGATCTGACCTCAGCTCAGATAGCTAAAAGAAGGTGGTACAGCAAGGTACGAGATTATGTGGATATGGAGAACAAGATTTTGGGGGAGGATAGCAAGTGGAAAAATCCATAGATTTTGGGTTTAAATATGGAAGATTTGAATAAGATGAAAGACATTTTTTTACATCACATGGTTTCCTTGACTGACTCTCTCGATGAGGTAGTGTGGTGCAACTCGAAGAGTGGTGAGAACTCGGTCAAGGTAGGATATTTTCTCCTCGAGAATGAGGCGAGGAGGGAGGATTGGGCAGAGCGAATATGTTGGAATAATTTTTGCCTGCCCAAGGCTAGTGCTTTCAATTAGTTGGTGGGTGTGTGTGGTAAAATGTGTGATTAGAATCTACAACCAAACACTTCAATAAACCACTACATCAAAAGGGTTAGTATCAAAATGAAGATCAAACATAGCATAAAAACCCTTGAAACTAACTTATTGCTTCCTAGTTGAAGTGAGTGTGATTCTCATGAGTTTCCCATCATATTGGACATAGAAAATCAATGACTTGACTACTCTCAAATGGAAGATTCAATGCAAGAGGGATCAAGATGCATAGAGTTGCATACTTTGCTCTTGAAAACTTTGAAAATGAAAATGCATGAACTAGCAAGCTAAATGAATATAAATTATGAGGAATGAGACTAAAATGAAAGATTAAGCTATCAATGAGAAGAACAATGCATCTACAATTAATCTATGAAAGGAAACTAGGATGCCATTTAAACTAAGAAAATGAAGCTTAACAATGTAACAATGCAAAAGAACTGCTATGCAAGTAAGAACTACAAATGCACAATGAATCTCTAGAATGAAAATAGCATTATCACTCTACTCCAAATCTTCTTCTATATTTTGAGCAAGAGAGCAATCCATTTTATAAGAGATTCCAAGAAATGAGTGGTTGGGAATATGAGGCAAAAGGGAATGATCAATGGTGAAGATGCAACTTCCCTCAATTCATGTGAGATGATGAAGTGATTTTCATTGGTCAACCTTGTGGAGAATAAGACAAAATTGGTATTTCCCCTTTTTATTTATTTAATTTGATTTTTGAGTGCTCACACGTGTCAATGGGTTCACTTTTGTATTTAAAAAGAGACTTTAGACTTTTTTATTTATCCCAATGTTTTATGCATTTTAAGATTTAGGCTTGGATGATTGATGATTTGATTCAACAAGTTAGGATTGGATTATGTAAGCAAGTTTGATTAAGCGCTCTCATAATCAAAGTCTAGCAATAATGTCTTAGATTTTAGAATTTATTAAGACCAAATAATCAAAAATAGGGGCTATAGGTTTGCTAGACCAAATTTAGGTGATTACATTTGCCCCTGTTTGACTAATGTGTGATCGATCTGGGAACACATTGGGTCAAAGAACGTGTGACGCTTAATTGGACCAGGAAATAACTTGATGTGAAGTGATGAAACTATCTCACAGATCAGAACCAATTCCGAACTTGATTGAACAAAGATCTATTGAAGTTTGAGGATATCAGCTCTAGACTTGATTGAGCAAAGACTGATAGTATCGAATCCAAGCTTGATTGAACAAAGATCAATAGAGATTTGAAGATATCAACTCCAGACTTGATTGAGTGAAGACTAATAGGATATTTCTGAGTATATCAGCTCTGAGCTTGATTGATCGAAGACTGATAAAAAGAGTTCGAGCATCTAGCTGGATGTGAAGCGATGAAACTGAATGTCCATCCTCCAAGCAGATTTCCTGATTTTGGATTGAGTTTGAATGACGAACCAAGTTGATGTGGTGCGATGAGACTAATTGTCATTCAATTCATTGCTTGGGATAATTGACTTGATATGGGTCCTTATGAAGCCAATTACCTGATTGAGATAGAGGTTATCAGATTGATATGGTGCGATGAACCTGATATGCCCCTAGAGATTTAGATTTTGATGCGTAGTGATAAGAATTACTTGATTGATTTTTAGGTCAGGGCTTGATGCCCCGAGAGATTGAACATGTTGATGTGAATCAAATTGTTGATATAATGGTACTGCCCCTCGAGAATGAAATCGAAAGGAGGGGAGGCACAAGCTCAATATATCAAAAAGCATTGAGAAATGTTGAGATGCGAGCCTTCTTCAGGTCTGGTTGACCAAATTTGACTAAGAGATGAAATTTGTTGGTTTTTGGATTGAAGTGGGAAGTGCATGAGGCAATTTATCAAGAGGGATCTCAAATCTGAATCCTATGAGAAAGCGCATCAATGATCAACTACATTAGTGAAAAATAGGTTAATTTGTGTTTTTTAGTATCAAAATGTCTGCAGATTCTGATTTTGGTCTCGAAAATGGATTCAAAGCGGTCCAATTAGCTAGGGGTGCAATTTTTACGTCCATCAGGACACTTTGAAAATTAGGTCAAAATCACTATATAAGGCCCATAGGGGTCATTTTCAAATCATTTTCACCGTCCACATTTGAGTTTTGAGAAGCTTCTCTAAGAAAAAATGGTGGTCCCTATAGAAAATCATCTATTCGAGCGCATGCGGAGGTACAAACAGTTGCAAGTCTACTTGCCTCTAGTAAGTAACTGATAAACTTCACCTTCACATTCAATTTTGCAAATATTTCATAGATTTTTCAATGTTTTTGAGCATTTTTAGGTCGTAGGTTCCAATTCGTCGTACGAGCCACTGAGAGGGCTCGTACGAAAAACTAGAAAAATATATTTTGTCGTCTGAGGCCATTAGTTTTGTCGCATGAGGACCACCCACTTGTCATATGAGCACCTTCATATAACATCACTTTTTCATTTTGCCTTATTAGAATTATCATTTAAGCTTGATTTGTTGTATCATAAGCAATCTTGACTTGTACGAGTCTTGGTGTCAGTGCCCCTTGTTTGTACTTTGTCATTTGGGAGACTGACACTTTTTTGGAGATTTTTCTTGTTGATTGCGTGTTGTTATGATTTTGTAGCCTATTTGATAGATTTTTGAATCGTTGCGTGCTAAATGTAGCTAATTTTGACGTCATTACTGACAATTTTTTACTGTTTGTTGTCTTGTAGGCAGAGTTACCAGATATTCAGTTTTTCTCTACCTATCCTCCTACCATGCGCTTGGTGAGGAACCTGTATGATGATCAGAGAGGTCATCTGAGAGACTGTGGCTTTGGATGGTTGATCCAAATGCCTGACATCCGGGTGAACCATGGACTATTGACACCATCAGTGGAGAGATTCCACGGCGAGGATAACACTTTTCACTCGCCGACTAGGGAGATGACCATCACTCTTGAGGATATATATAGGATTCTTTAGATTCTGTTTACAAGAGAGCAAATAGAGTATGATGCATCATCATAGCTAGGAACACAGGCACTGATCTGGGTGTTCCACAATCAGACCATCTTGGACAAGGTCATATCCTGGGATGACCTGCTGAGCCAGTATGGAACCAACTACCCACTTGAGTGTGTCATAGTGGGGTTCATAGGTTTCTTCTTCATGACAGACAGGAGCCAGCAGGACTTCCATTGCGGATGGGGTAGGGTGTTAGAGAGATTGATGACCCATCTAGAGAGATTGGGTTGGGGCCATTGCCTACTCGCACATATGTATCATGAGATGCACAAGATCACCTACTGGGGAACTCGAGGGATGGTCGCAAAAGTACTTGTGTTACAGATATAGGCATGGGAGCACCTTCCTATTAGAAAAAAAAAGATAGATGATCCATGGCAGAGTGGACATCCCTACATTTACTGGTATGCAAGTTTCTCAATGCAACCCCAACTGGAAAGATTGTGTATTGGAGGCGTCAGTTGGATGATCTCATCTTGGTGGTCTGGAGACCATATATAGGGACAGAGGTCTAGACTGACTAGAGAGATCAATGGATGGATTTCTTCATTGCAGGTCCTTTTCTTGAGAGGAAATCCAGTTTTGTTGAGCGCCTCATAATAGGCAGAGTACTACAACAGTATGGTCGACCACAGAGGAAACCTCAGGAGTCCACAAGCTATGCTCATTTTTCAATGAGGAGCATCGAGGATGGTCTCAGAGATTATCTCTGGCTCTTTGTACATAGGAGCTGATTGGTTTACATAGGCTGACTTGGGATTATCTAGAGGATATTACAAATGTGGGGGTCACACCCCAGTATAGAGATTATTTTTCTTGTCATCCATTTCCTAGATTCATTGATCCGACAGAGAGAGCACCACAGGTCAAGGAGGGAGATGTACCTTAGAGAGAGACAGGTGGACAGAGAGGCCCAGAAAGAGTACCACAGTGGGGTTTGGCTCCTTCTAGAGTAGTTGGTACCTTAGATGCTAGTTCCAACAGGGTACAGACAGTTTTCCAGAAGTGACAACACGGAGAGGGAGGTCCCCTTGGTTCAGTCAGAGTTAAGATACCCATAGTAGAGGTCAATGAGGAGATGAGAGACACACAGCTGGATCTTGGTCTTGATGAGGTAGTTAGGTAGGTTTGTCAGCGCAGGGATGCACAGGCTGAGGAGGAGCAGGGAGTCCCCAAAGAGAAGATTCCTTAGGATATGATCAGGACATTAAGGGGACGTGTCCAAGCATTACAGACCCAGCTTGCAGTAGCGCAATCCCAAATCATGGAGCGAGATCAAGCGATCATGGGTCATGATGATAGAGTCTAGAGGCTGCAGATTCAGGTGACATATCAGTATAGTAGGGAAGCCTACTATGTAGCAGCATATAGTGCAGCAGTTCTTGTGGCACAACAGATGCCACCATATTCTTAGTAATTGGCGCGATCCGAGGGAGCAGGCCCTCTACCTAGAGCAAATGCTCCTCCACCTCCACCCCCCTGATGGTGGCAAGGGAGGAAGAGAGACCTAATTTTCCCCTT
>MU223768.1:1184458-1211632 GCA_018584345.1 Thuja plicata
TATATATATATATGTTGCTCTTTGAATTTCTTATTTTTTGAATAGTTGAGAATCTTGGAACATGTATGCAGATAGTATCTTTTCTTCATAGATGATATACTCAAACCATGTTGTTTTGTGCACTATATATCTTGTTCTGTTGTTTAGTGATCATTTGTGCACAGATAGGTAACCTTAAGGAGATATAATGTAGTTGATCACTTCGGTAAAGGATTTGAGGAAGCAATTGGTTAAAGTAATAGCTCGGTTCTAGAATTATTTTGTTGAGTGTTTTTTTATAATGCTATTATGCAAGCCTAGGGATGAAAATGTAGCCTACAAAACTGAGTAGTCAAGTCACTGATTATGGTAGTCCTTAGTTTCATCATCAGGCGTTTGGGACTTCAGAGCCAATACAACCCTTATTGGTGCCATCGCGACCATAAGAATATGAATATGGCTTTCATCAGAGAAAATATGGGAGACAACATAAGCATCTAGGTATAGGAACTGAGATGACCTAAACATTGTCTCCAATTGATTTTGCAAAGATACACTAGTATTGATGCATTCAAAGCCAAGATAACCATGAGTGTTTCCTTAAGTAAATAGGTTGAAATAACAAACAAGGAGATAGTCCCAACCTCACCTTAGTGCGCAAGTAAGTAGGATTGAGGAATGTGAGGCTTATCCACCTGAATATGGAAGCTCTTACCACATACACCCTAATTACTTGATGCAAGGATCATTGGGACCACACCGACAAGAAGAAATCAAATAAAATAGTATAAAATCATTGATAACAGACAACATCCAAGAAAAAGATCATCAAGCATTCAGTCTATATTAGTTGTTGATGTGGGTGTTGAGAAACAATGTTATGTTGGTTTGTTGTTATTTTTCTTATTTTTAATTTTTTTTTTCTGGTGTGTGTTTAAAAATATAGGTTTGTCTGAAAGAGAGTGTTGAGAAACATTGTTTGATTAAGGTGTTGAAAAACACCAGTGTGTCAATGGAAAAATTTCTAGGTGGCTATAAGATCATGATAGATAAGGAGGATCAAGACAACTAACAAGGTATGCAGATGAAGGAACCATGATGCAACCCTAGGAATCAAGAGGACGATCAGTTCCAAACTTAAGATGTCACCTTTACGATTGGTGCAAGTTAAAGATAGTTAAATGACACGTTTGTTATATTGTGGTGATTGATCAGGAAAGTACTATCCAGGAAAGTGTTTTACCTTTCTGCAAATTTCTGGACCAACATTTTCTATCCCTAAAGCGGCATAAAGTTTGCATAAACTGGCTTAGGGTTAGGGTTTCATTGTTATGTTGTATGTTTTACAACGGTATTGAGCTATAAGGGATTGCGTATTGCGATCAGATTGTAATCACTAGATAATAGAAAGATTGGACTTTTTGTTTGGTGGACGTAGCCTAAGGATTGGGTGAACCACGTTAAATCTTTATGTCTTGTGGTTCTCTTCTATTTTGGTTTATTATTCTCCGTTATTAGTTATATTTCTGCATGTAATTGTTATTTGTGTCTGGTTAATCCTAACAAGTGGTATCAGAGTGAGGTTGTCTTCAGTTATTCTCTGCAGGAAGATTTGACAGTTTAGTGGGAGTCTCACGGTTGAGTGGGAGTAATGGAAGATGAGGGTAAGTTGAAGGTTGAGAAGTTTAACAGGCATAACTTCTAGTTATGGAAAATGCAGATGGAGGACTATCTCTATTAGAAGGATTTATGGCGACCATTGGAAGGATCAATCAAGAAACCCATTACTATGTCTCGGGAGGATTGGGATGTTCTGGATAGAAAGGCATTGGGTAGAATTCACTTATGCCTGGCACAATTGGTGGCGTTTAATATTACCAAAGTAAAGACAACTAAAGAGTTGATGGAAACCCTAGCAAAGTTGTATGAAAAGCCTTCCGCTTCAAATAATGTATTTCTTATGAAGCATTCAATTAATATGAAGATGGTAGAAGGTGGGTCAATGACTGATCATTTAAATGAGTTTAATACAGGTACTATTCAATTATCTTCTGTAAGTATAAATTTTGATGAAGAAATTAGGGCTCTTTTGATTCTGTGTTCTTTGCCAGAAAGCTAGAGTAGCTTGATAATGGTTGTTAGTAATTTTGTTTCTGATTCAAACACCCTAAAATTTTATGATGTTGTTGGTGTTATTTTGAGTGAGGAAATTCATAGAAAAATCTCAGGTAGATCTACATCAGGTAGTGTTTTGAATGCAGAAAGCAGAGGCAAAACAAGAGATAGAGGAAACAACTCTGGAAATCATGGGAAATCATGAGGGAAGTCAAAGGGGAAGAGGTCTCAATCAAGAGGACCTAGTGATTGTTGGTACTGTGAAAAACTAGGTCATAAGAAGAAAGATTTCTAGTCTCGGGAGAATAAAGAAGGAGACAAACATGAAGGCAATAAGGAGGAAAATGTGGTAAGTACTAAATCTAAAGATGATGTTTTCATTCTTTCCCTTGAGAATGTTGATGATTCATGGGTTCTAGATTCAAGGGCTTCTTTTCATGTTACACCCCATAGGAGTTATTTTATTGATTATGTCCAAGGTGATTTTGAACAATTTTATTTGGGAGATAATGAACCATGTCAAATTGTTGGAAAGGGAAGAATTAAGATTAAGTTGCATAATGGGAATCATTGGCTACTACAAGACGTAAGACATGTTCCAAGACTGAGTAGAAATTTAATTTCAGCAGGGCAACTATGGGATGAGGGTTGCACAATTACTTTTGATGATAAAAATTGGAAGGTTTCAAAAGGTTCCTTAGTAGTAGCAAAAGGTGTGAAAGTAGGCACCGTATATCTTTGTACAGGTAATGTTGTTCCTTCTACTCTAATTGTTATAGGAAAAGTGAATGTTCGGGAACAGTTGTTGCAGTTGAGCAGGTAAAAAATGAAGTAGGATGTGGATACCGAAACAACACTGTGGCACATGAGTGAGAAAGGTATGAAATTACTTCACTCAAAGAAAGTTTTACCAGGTCTGAAATGTGTAAATTTGGATTTCTATGAAAGTTGTGTTTATGGGAAACAAAAGAGAGTCAGTTTCTTGAAGGATGGGAAGGAAAAGAAAGATGATAAATTAGAGCTTGTGCATACATATGTATGGGGTCCAGCTCATGTATATTCCCTTGGTGGCTCTCTATATTATGTTACTTTCATTGATGATGAAACTAGGAAAGTCTCGATTTATTTCCTTAGGCAGAAATCTGAAGTGTTTGAAACTTTTAAAAAATGGAAAAGATTGGTTAAAAATGAGACTGGTAAAAGATTAAAATGTCTTAGATGTGATAATAGTGGTGAGTATTACAGCAAAGAATTTGAATATTATTGTTCCTCTAATGGCATTAGTAGGCAGAAAATGGTTCCAAGAGCTCCACAAGAAAATGGAGTGGCTGAACGCATGAATAGGATAATAATGGAGCATGCAAGGACTATGAGATTGCAAGTTGGGCTCCCCTTAAACATGTGGGCAGAAGCTATAAATAATGTTGTTTATTTAATTAACAAAGGTCTCTACTCCTTTGGGTTGTGGTGTTCTAGAGGAAGCATGGAATACAAAGAAGGTAAGTTATTCTTTTCTCAGAACCTTTGGTTGTGAAGCATTTGCACATATAGATTTTGAAAATAGAACCAAGCTTGAATCAAAATCAAAGAAATGTGTATTTGTTGGATATGGCATTGATGAATTTGGCTATAGAATTTTCAATTTTGAAAATCATAAAATTGTAAGAAGCAGGGATGTCATATTTAATGAGAAAATATTGTACAAAGATCTATTGCGACAACATGAGAAGAAAGACACTGATTATGTAGAGTTGGATCATACTCCACAAGATAATGTTCCAGTAATTCCTTATGCTCCGCAACAATAGCAACAAAAAATAACACACACCTCAGTGAATGTTAGACAATCAAAAAGGCTAAGTAGACCTCCAGATAGATTTTCACCTTCTTGGTATTCTATTTTATTAACTGATGTTGGTGAACCTGAATGTTATAATGAAGCTATGCAGGTGGATACAAAACTTTAGTGGGCATCTGCAATGACAGATGAAATGGACTCCTTGCTGAAAACTCAGACTTGGGATTTATGTAAGTTACCTACAGGTAAACGAGATTTGCAGAATAAATGGGTTTACGGGTTGAAAGAAGAATATGGAGGTAAGAAAATATTTAAAGCCAGATTAGTCGTAAAAGGATTTGCACAGAAACATGGTATTGATTTTGATGAGATATTTTCTCTAGTTGTTAAAATGACTTCTATTCGTACTGTTTTAAGTATTGTGGTTACTGAAGATTTTTGTTTAGAGCAGTTTGATGTTAAAACAACTTTTCTTCATGGTGATTCGAATGAAGAAATATATATGGTACAGCCACAGGGATTTGAGGTCAAGGGTAAGGAGAGTTTAGTGTGGAGATTGTAGAAAAGTTTATATGGCTTGAAGAAAGAACATCGACAATGGTATATTAAGTTTGATACTTTTATGAATGAGAATGAATACACTCGATGTAATTCTGACCATTGTGTTTATTTCAAGAGGTTAAATGAGGACAACTGCATTATTTTATGTTTATATGTTGATGATATTCTTGTAGCTGGGTCTAACATGGATCATATTAAGGGTTGAAACAACAGTTAGCAAAATCTTTTTCTATGAAGGATTTGGAGGAAACAAAACAAATCCTTGGCATGAAAATTTGTAGATACAGGAAGAACAAAAAATTAACTCTATCTCAGGCTGATTATGTTGAAAAGGTGTTGCAGAGATTCTCCATGAAGGATGCCAAAGCTATCACTACACCTTTGCCTGGTCATTTGAAATTGACTAAGGAGATGTGTCCAAAGACACCAGAAGAAGAGGCAAAAATGTCCAAGATACCTTATGCTTCAGCTATAGGGAGCTTAATGTATGCTATGGTGTGTACTAGGCCAGACATTGCACATGCAGTGGGAGTCATTAGAAGGTATATGAGTCACCTTGGGATTGAGCATTGGAATGCAGCCAAATGGATTCTCAGATATTTGAGAGGTATAACTAATAAGTGTTTATACTTTGGGGGCTGTACTACTACTAGTCATGGCTATGTTGACTCAGATTTGGTAGGAGATATCGATACCAGGTGGAGTACTACAAGTTATGTATTTATTGTTGGTGGGACAACAGTGAGTTGGTTTTCTCAGTTACAAAAGGTGAATGTCTTATCCACTATAGAGGAAGAGTACGTTGCTTCTACAGAGGCAACCAAGGAGATGATATGGCTTCAATTCTTCATGAAAGAATTGGGACATCCACAGATAATAACTATCTACATTCAGATAATCAAAGTGCCAAACATCTTGCAAGTAATTATGCTTTGCACTCAAAGACAAAGCACATACAGTTACGATATCATTTCATTCGGTCAGTTTTGGATGATGGACAGTTAAAGCTGGAAAAGATACATATAGATGATAATCCAGCGGTAATGTTTACAAAGGTTGTAATGAGGGAAAATTTGAATTCTTTTTCTACTTTGGTTGGTCTTCTAGATTGAATAGACTAACAGGACAACAGATTCTAGGAAGGTTGGATCTAGTGGGAGCTTCACAGGGTAGCGGTTTTTCTACAGGATCAGTCTCCAAGTGGGAGAATTGTTGGTTTATGTGGAGTTTGATCAATCCCCAAATGGGAGATTGTTATATTATGGTGACTAATCAGGAAAGTACTCTCTAGGAAATTGTTTTACCTTTCTACAAATTTCTAGACTGACATGTTCTAACCCTAAAGCGGCATAAAGTTTGTATAAATTAGCTTAGGGTTAGGGTTTCATTGTTATGTTGAATGTTTTACGGCGGTATTGAGATATAAGGGATTGTGTATTGTGATCGGGTTGTAATCACTGGATAATAGAAATATTGGACTTGCTATTTGGTGGACGTAGCTTAGGGATTGGGTGAACCACGTTAAATCTTTGTGTCTTGTGTTCTCTTATGTTTTGGTAAATATTATTCTCTGTTATTGGTTATAGTTTTGCATGTAATTTTTATTTCTGTCTGGTTAATCCTAACAATGTTGATATATGGATTGTTTATTATGAGTGATGCATGTTTTCCAGGTTTTTACCACTCAGCATAATTTCTATTTTTGCTACCAAGGTGCCTGTTTCCAGGTTTTCACCAAGGCACTTTTTTATTTTTTAAATTTTTTTGTTATTTTTGATCTTTTCATTTTTTCTTTTCTTTTTCTCTTTTTCTCTTTTTTTGTTTGATGCATCAAGGCACCTGTTTGCCAGGTTTTCACTAGGATGATCATTTTTTAGGACTTTTTCCAAATGTTTTTAACGTTTTCTTCTTTTTTGTTGTTTTTCGATATATTTTCAGGATCATGTATGTACATGCAAGTAACCAGCAAGAATGCCTCAAGTGTCAAACTTCTTTAGGTGAAGAGCATTGATGGGGTCAGTGAAAGTTTCCCCTTCCTGAGTTGACAGTTGATAGGCTCCAAAACCAAATTTTGCAGTGCTCACAAAGGGACCCAGCCAGTTGGGTTCAAACTTCTCCTTTTGTTCACAATGTTGCTGATTTTTTAGATTTTCTTTAAGTACAAGGTCAACAACCTGAAATTCTTTGTGTCTTACCTTCTTGTTGTAGCCTCGAGACATTATTTTCTGATAGACCCTTAGAAGGTCAAATGCTTCTCTTCTACATTCATCAAGGAATTTGAGCTCCTGTATTCTAGAAATTCAATAGTCTTCATCAGTAATGAGTCCATGCAAATTAACTCAGAGCAGTGGTATTTCTACTTCAATGGGCAATATAAATTTTGTGTCATATACAAAGTAAAATGGTGTTGCCCCTATAGGTGTGCGAATGCTGGCTCGATAAGCCCATAAGGCTGGATTGAGTTGAAGATGCCAGCCTTTTCCTGACTTACCGACTATTTTGTCTAGTATTTTCAATATATTCTTATTAGAGGCCTCAACTTGTTCATTCCCTTGAGGATATTAAATAAAGGAACAATGTTGAGTAATTTTAAACTTTTCACATAAGTCATCCATCTCCTTGCTTTTGAACTATCCTCCATTGTCTGTGATGATAGAGGAGGGTATCCCATATCCGCAGAGGATATAGTTCAAGTTGAACATGGATACTTTCTTTCCCATATCTTTAATGAGAGGGACTGCTTCAACCCACTTTGTAAAGTATTCAGTTGCAGTGATAATAAAATCTTGTCCTCTAGAGGAAGAGGGATATATTTTCCCTATTAGGTCGAAGCCCCATTGTTGGAATGACCAGTGGGTGATAAAAGGTAACAACTCTTGTGTGGGAGCATGAATGAGGTTACCATGGGTCTGGCACTTTTTGCAAGTTTTAGCAAACTGAATAACATCCTTCTCTATGAAAGGCCAGTAGTATCCTACTCGCGGGATTTTCTTGGCTAATGAGAGGCAATTCGAGTGAGACCTGTAGATACCTTCATGGACTTCCTTAAGTGTACGCTCAGACTCGTCACATTCTAGACACCTAAGGAGAGTACCGTAAATAACTCTTCAATACAAGTAGTTAGCCATGATCAAGTATCGTGATGCATTCTTTATAAGGTTTCTCTTTTCATTTTTAGATAAGTCAGGAGGGATAATCTCGTCACAGAGATAGGAATAGATTTGGCTATAGCAGGAAGGTTCACTGCCACAATTGAGCAGATAATCTAGGATTTGGGAGAGTCGTATGTAGGGAAAGGGAGATCTTCCACTAGGAATTCATAGCAGAATTGATGTTCCTCCAGTTGTAGCATCAAGAATAAAGTAGCCATAGCATGAACAACTCTATTTGTCACCCTTGGCACTTTCTGGAAGGTGATGAACATTGAATACTTCTTGAGGTCATCGATCATCCATTTATATGGCACAATATTCTCATCTTTCGTTTGAAATTGATCATTGACCTAGTTAATTACTAGCTGAGAGTCACCGTAGATATGAAATTATGTAATCTTCCACTCAATGGCCATCTTTAGTCCATTTTACAAAGCTTCATATTCAATAATGTTATTTGTGAAAGGGAACATCATTTTATATGCTTTAGGAATCTTATAGCCTTGAGGTGTAATGAAAATTACTCCAGCATCGGACCCTTTTTGTGTGAAGGACCCATCAAAGAACATCTTCCATGCATGCTCTATTAGATGCAAGATAGCTTCATTAGGAAATTATATAAGCAGAGGTTGGTTATCTGTTAGAGGAGCATCTTCTAGGTAGTCAACAATAACTTGTCCCTTGATGGCCTTCCTATCCACACATTCGATATCAAACTCACTAAGAATCATGACCCATTTTTCCAGTCGTCCAGTGAGAGTTATTTTACTCAATAAGTACTTTAGAGGATCAATTTATGTAATTATCTTGATAAAATGTGCTAGCATGTAGTGTCTGATATTTTGAGAAGCAAAAACAACAGTTAAACAAGCTTTTTAAACAATAGTGTAGTTATGCTCATATGAAACTGTATAGTCACAAAATGGAAGCACTTCCATTATAGATTGGTTTAGCCTTTTGAGTAAGTGGTTTGGGGTCATGTCAAGTGCCTTGAATGGGTCTTTGACTTGGATCTATCTTTTTCCCATGTTCTGCCCCATTTCCTACTATTCTCTAGCCTGTTTCTGGCACCCTAAACTGCAAACTGAGATTTTTGACCTCAGAGTCAAAATTGATCTTTCAGGGTCAAGGTCAACCTTGACCTTGACCTAGGTCAAAATCAACCTTTTTCTGACCCAAGGTCCAGATTTCAAGTTTCTGGGGTTTCCGGATGTCGAGCTTAGGAAAGAATTAATTCCCACTTCCAGGTCAACTATTTCGGTCTTCAGTGAAACAATTCTTAAATTATATTTAATATAGGTCCTCTTCTAGGGGTATGGTTCTAATTGGAATTTAATTCTCCTATGTAGGCATCTCTAGAATATTGTTCCCTAGATTCATATATCAGGAATCTTTCTTCTCTCATTTTCTCTAACCATGATCATCAACCATCTAAGACTTAAGAAGTCAAATCTAAGGGTGAAGAAGCAATATTTGAAGCAAGCTAAATATCCATTGAATCATTCATCTATTCTCAAGCATTCAATCACTTCTCAAGCACTCAATTCATCAAGGAGATCCATTGGTATCCATTGAAGGATTCAAGCTCTACGGAGCCCTCTTGTTGAAGATTTCTCCATCCACATTCCTCCAAGCATCCTCCTATTCAAAGATCCATTCAAGATTGGTGTTGAAGATCTACAAGGAATTGATTTGAGACATCCTACATTCTACATTCTATATTCCACATCCATTTGGTGCATACATACTTGTGGATCCACGGATTTGAATCCGCCATAAGGGTTTCCATACAAGCAAGGTGAATTTGTTCGTTTACTTTGTTTTACTTATGCAATTTCAATTATACTTTGAGGTTAATTCCAAAACTGGGGTTTGGCCAAGGAAAACCCCTCCCCCCAACAAACAAACCATATTTCTTATAGGGACAGGTTTGGAAAAGTGAGTTGGAGTGCCGATTCGGATACCCTTTTCGGCAAACTATCAGGATCTGAAAATAGATTTTCTGTCAGAGATTTTAGGTCACAATCAGAGGTCAATTTTTCCCTAGGTCAAAATTGGAAATTCTAGGTCAAAGGTGACATTGACTTGAGGGTTAAAATCAAAACTAAGCCAAATCAAAAAAAGATTTATGGGTTTTATTTGTCTCTGCATTTCTGTTCCAGATCTGGCTGTAGATTTTCCAGAAACTTACTACAGACCCCAAAAACAACATTCTTAAAATTTGTAGCATTTTGAGGCTAGTACTTTTATCCTATTCATTTCAATTAAAGTTCTTAATCTTTCTAAATATATCACACATTCTCTTCTATAAAATGGAATCTAAGGTCTTCCTCTTTGTTCTCATTTTCAATAGATTGATTCATTTATGCATTGATCCTTCCTTTGGGGTTAATCAATTTGGATCCTTCCTTTGTATATTTGAGGTTAAAAGGAACATCTTATCTTCCCCACACATTTCTTATGTTATATTACATATGTACCCCTTACATTTCAATAAACATTCTAATTTCAAATGTAACATCCATTTCATATCTTACATGATTCCTCCCATCTATTTCTTATGTTATAGAAACCATAGTTCTGCTTATGTAATATATTTCTCTTTCTCTTCCTGTTTCATCATGTTATTCTAGAAAATCTCCCAGCGATGTTTCTATAGCCTAAATGTAGAGAAGGAGATGATTTCTTGGTATTGGTGTCATTAATATGGGTGGATTAGCCAGATACTCCTTGATTAGTTGAAAATGTTTTTCACACCCTTCGTCTCATTTGAATGTAACTCCTTTATGTAGTGTCCTTGTGAAAGGTTGTGCCTTATCTACAAGTTGGGAGATAAACTGCCTAATAGATTAGAGCCTGCCCTGCAGAGTCCTTAGTTGACTAATGTAGCAAGGTGGTTGCATTTCCATTATTGTTGCTACATTTTCAGGGTCAACCTCAATTCCTTTAGCTGAAACAATGTATCTAAGAAGTTTACCAGAAGTCACATTGAAAGTACACATTTTAGGGATTAGCCTAATCTTGAATTGTTCCATTTAGTCCAGAATCTTTTCTAAATTAGTTAGGTGGGTAACTCTTCTTGCTGATTTTTCCAAGGCATCATCTACATAGTCTTCCGTGTTCTTGTGCATCATATCATGCAATATAGTAGTTGTAGCTCATTGGTATTTTTCCCCAATGTTCTTGAGAATGAAGGGCATGACATTCGAGTAGAAAGTGCCCCAAGCGCATGTGAAAGTAGTTTTCTCCTTGTCCTCAGGAGCTATCCTTATCTGGTTGTAGTCAAAAAAACCATCCATTAGGGAATACATCTCATAGCCAGCTGAGAGATCCAAAATCATGTCAATATTAGGTAATGGAAAGTCATCCTTGGGACAAGCTTTGTTCAAATCTCTAAAGTCTGTGCAAACTCGAATTGACTTATCATGTTTATTTATGAGAACAATGTTAGAAATCCAATTAGCATATGATATGGCAAGAATGAATTCAGCTTCCAGTAGTTTTTCTAATTCTTCTTTGACTAGCAGTGCCACATGAGGATGCATCTTTCAAAGCTTTTGCTTGATTGGTTTGACTCTTGGAGAAATTAGTAGGTGATGCATAATCAAATTTCTGTGGAGTCCTGGCATGTCTGAATAGGACCAAGCAATGATTTTCTTTTTCATGAAGAATTGGATGAACTCTTGATTTTCTTGTTCAGATAGAGATTGTGTCAGGTGGATTAACTGAGGTTCTTCTATTGTTCCCATATTAACCAATTATGTCGGTTCTATCAACACTGAGGATCGTTCTTGAAAGTGATTAGGAAGGAGATCAAGTTTCCCATCCTCCAATGCCTCAGAGAGGTTTTCACCATAGGAAACGCCTTTTGTTTTTACTATTTTTGGTTCTGATACCGCCACAAAGTGGTTTTCACTATCAGACCTCTTTTTTTTTCTTTTTCCTTTTTAGGCTGAGAAACTTGATGTCCCATCTATCATGTTCACACTCGTTGCACTGGTGGAAGGAGTGAAGGGCTCAATTATGTTCAAGTAGCAAGCCAAGGTTTAGTCATTTGGTGCAGAAATTAGGTTCAGAGGCTCGTTTGGGTTCCATTCAATCAGCTCAGGATGGAAAAGAGGAAAAGATTCAATAGGTTCCAAGGATAGCATTGATTTATCAAGATCAAGGTTTTTAATAGGTAAGAGAATATTTTTTAAAGCACTCTCTAAAGGACTGCCTAGACTGCAATTCATCCTAACATTACTATGGATTGTTGGTATTGTTCTAGTTTGACCTAATTGACCTAGCATTAGCATTCTGACTTGCTTCGAGAGAAACCATCCATTCTAAAAAAGCATTTAGCGACACAACTTCAATTCTTGAAGACAAGAGATGTGAATGAGGGGTTATGCCAATATCCGCAAGGCTCTAAGTTGTTCCATATTCTTCCTCAGAGTTCTGAAGGAAGAGTATTTTTGCTAGTATCTCCAAATTTCCAATTTATATTAGGAGGAAGGGGATGTCTGTTATCATCTTCAGAATCTTAGTCGAACTCTTCTTTGGAAACTTGAGCGACATTAGAACTTTCTCCTGGTTCCAATTTAGGAGCATGTTTGTGGATGACATCAATTTCAATATCAATGGTAGCATCAGAGAATGAATCCCACTCATACTCATTAGAGTCAATTTCAACAAAGAGGGGTAGGTTGAGCACATGGGTAGAAGTCACAGTTTTTCCTCCTCGTCATATGCTTTTATAGTGATTTTCCTTCTAGGATCAATAGCATGTTCATAGAAAGCTAATGTTGTGACAAGCTTGAGAGTACAAATATTCAAACTGGTGCCTCCATCTATCAAAACATGTTTTATTCTATGCTTATGAATTAAGACCTCTATATGCAAAGGTTAATTGTGAGGGAAACTGAGTGCTTTATCATCATCCTCTGAGAAGGATAGGTAGTGAGAAGAAGCTAAGTGATTGACCATGGTTTGGAAATGACCGACATCAAGATCTTTAGGTACATTAGTCTCCAAAAGAGCTATCTCAAGGATCTCCTTATGTGATGGTGACAGTTTGAGCAATTCCAAAAATGGAGATCTGAGCGGGAGTTTGTTGTAATTGATCAACCAAGTTGTAGTTCATAGCAGGGAGTGATATAGCATCTTGCTTTGATGACGAGAGTTTGCTTGTTGGTGCAATAGTTTACTTGGGTGTAGATGTTACCCCCTTGAGAGTAACCTTGGATTGATTACAAGTGGTCCAACATTGGTAGAATTGGTTTCTTTGTCTTTAACAATAATGACATTGATTGATCGATTAGAGGGTTCAAGCATGTGAATCACATTGTCATTGTCTGCGTAGGTATGGTTTACTGTATCTCCTTGAGTTTTTTAAGATTCTCCTTTCTCATAGGATGGAAAAGGTTGCTTGAAAGCTTTATGGTCATCATTTGATCTGTGAGTACTGACTATAATGGTCTTATTGTCGATCAAGGCTTGCATCACATGTTTGAGCTTCATATAATTATTCGTTAAATGCCCTTTGTTCTTGTGGAATTCATAGTAGTGGTTATTGTTCCACCACTTGGGTTTCACTTCAGGTTCCCAAGGTTTCGAGTCAGGTATCATGATGATCTTATGAGCAACCAATATCTTTAACACATCTTCCAGAGGTTCTCTGAGAGGAGTAAAATTTTGCTTAGGTCATGGCATCTAGGGTGCCTTATCTTTCTGAGAGTCTTGGGTGTTCTTAGAAAAATTTATAGTAGTTGCGTTGAGCTTAGTGGCTTGAATGCTACTAGTGAGATTGAACATTGGTTCCTTAGGTTGATATTCAGGCAAGTCAACCATGCCATCATTGACCACATTACTATTCTTATTCCAGTATTTTCTCTTATCTTTACTATTTCCATTATTAGAAGATTTAGCATCTTTATTCAAGGTGAGTTCTCCTTTCTTTACAAGAACATCTTCAATCCTCATAGCCTTCTCGACTAAGTCACTGAAAGAGGTTTGTTTTTGCATCTGTGTTGCATAGTTCATCTCGGGAACCAGGTTGTTTATGAAGATGTCAATATTTTCTAGTTAAAGTATTTGTCTGGGATATCTTGCAAATATTTATCTCCTTCTTTGAATAAATTTAAGAAATTGTTCACCAGTGTGTTTCTTAGTGTTGCATAGATTCAACATCGTGATTGTGTGCAAGATGTTATAGGAATAGTGTTGGATGAATTTCTTCACAAGCTCATCAAATGTTTGAATACCAGGTGTGAGCTTCATAAACCATTCCAAGGCTTGGTCACTAAGGCTTCGCAGGAATAATCTCATCAAATATGTTCTTTCATGCATGAATTCCATGCTAAGAGCACAAAATTCTCTTACATGATCTTGAGGATCACCTTCCCTATTGTATTTGTCATATTTAGGAATTTCAACCTTTGGGGGAAACAACGACATGTGCAAGTTTTTAGTGAATGGGAAGGGACATATAGACTCCAATGAGTATTTGCTAGGAGGTTGTTCCTTTGCTTTATTTAGTTCCCTTAATTCTCATCTCATGTCTTGTATCTATTGGTTGAGAATGCTGATGGGGGACTCCTCCTCTTGTTTTATGAGTCCCTCAATGTCAAATTCAAGTGGAAGTTTGACACCTGTTGATGAAAGATGCATAAAATACTTGTCCTTGTCTAATTGCATGATAGTGTGCATCATCTTTTGAAAGTGTCTATCTTTTTGACACTTCCTAATATCTTTAGAGGTGGGCTCTTCTATGGAGGAAGAGGCACTAGAATGTTGAATCTGATAGTCATGTTGAGACCCCCAATCATAAGCTGACATTGTTGATGTGTTGTGTGCAACCATGGTTGATGATTCAAACAAGGGTTCTATTTGGTATGGAACTGAAGTTTCCTTTTGCAAGATTTTGTGATTTGTTTTGGGTTTCTGACAGGAAGGTGGCCCTTGAGAAAATTCATTGATAACTTTTCCCTTGGAATCGAGATCAGATTTTTGACTTCTCGTTTGGACCGTGAAAGACAATTACAGTTACAATTCTGGAATAACTAGGCTGATGATATCAATGTCAAAGGTGGTTGAATGATTGATTGTCCAATAGCTTTAAAGAAGAAGATGAGAAGTTTTGTTGAACATGGTACAAGGTATATCTGCTGGACGACACTTGTGACCAAGTTGATTTGCAATAGATTGTTGATGAAAAAGTGTAGGACTAGCGAGATCATACGAGAAACTAAGATGAGAGATGTTGGGTGAGCCAATTCATACAGTTAAGAACTATAAATTATTGTGATAATATTGCAAAGGATACCCAAGACAATTTTCCACTTGTTTTGTTTGTCCAAATGTCAAGTTTGAACGATGTGTTATGTTGTCAAGAATGTTGTTGTTGTTTATAGTGTCAAGTTTTGGGTAGTTCAAGAACACCAAGCACAAAGAGGAGATGATCAAGAACTTTCTACCCCTAAAGTCAAATTGGTTTAGTATCAAAATATTTTCCCACATTTGATATTACTTTGCCTCACATAAAGTGATATCGGATTTTTTCTAGGACTATGCACATTGTGGCTTTTGAAAAGAGACTCAATGTTTGAATTTCATAGGCTCCCTCATGCCACATTCATGCTTTAAAACATCATTGGGAATACATATGGTGAGTGTATTATCTTCAGGTGATTCAGGTAAATCCACTTGGATCGATCCTTGCACAAAGATTATGATACTTTTGGAGGTGATTCAGGTAGCCTCTATCTAAAAGTGTCTAGTAAGGACATCTATTCATGACTATCCTTTGTAGTTTTGAAAGAGAAATTAAGGTGTATATCCCTAAAAGAACCCAAAATGCATAGTCTTGCAAGTGAGATTGAGACCTCTTGACCCTACACAATTTGAATGTATTCCCCTTGTAGTCTTGTAAACAAGATTGAGACCAAAAATGACCTTACAAGTGCCTAGTCAAATGTAGTCTTTTTTAGCAAGATTGAGGAAACAAGGCCCTACACATGAAGAAGAATTAGGAATATAAAATAACCATGTATTCCCTCTCTTTGTATTGAAGGAAACATTTGATTATAGTGGGGCGGAGTAGCCGGGTTTGCTTGTTCCCCACTTGGGTCGTTCCCAAAAGATTTCTCTCTTGGAAGACCCTCTAAAGGTAAATGCAATAAAAGTAAATGGATAGATAATGAAGGTCAAGATTTATGATTTTACACAAGGAAAAGAGCATACTCTCCTAATCCATAGTGTCTCCCATACACATCAAGCACATGTTCATTTACCAAAAGAAAAGTGTTATTTTCTCAAGCTCAATCAAACACGTTTGGGTTTCTGATTCTCTCAAAGAGAGAAGAGCATGTGGAAGACTCCAAAATTTTAGATATTTTGAGTGTTTCTTTCTCTCTCCTCCATGTCTAAAGAGAATAGCTTTCCCAATCCCCTAATATCTAACTTTGCACAAACAAACAACACCCTAGTTAAGCTAAGTGCCTAACAAATCATCTAAGAAAACACACAATTTGTTTGGTTGATGAAGTCAAGGCAAGATGAAAGCACAAGAATTAGTAGTTTACCAACTTTCTTCTCTCAAAGCATCCTACAAGCACAAACCATTAGTAATTTTGCAAGAAAGAAGTGTGCTAGTGAGACTTTGACAAGCGAATCTTCCCCAAAATGTCCTCCCAAAACCAATCAAGTTGCAAAACAAGAGAACAAAAAGATCACACAAGACATGAAAAAAGTTAGAAAACCAAGATCAACTCAATAAGACCCTTAACATTCTCTTTTTTCCTGAGATGACAAATCATAGAGGATAGACAGGTGTCAAAACTCGTACGACAATTTATATGTTCCCAGACGACAAAACATGCATCACTAAAAGATCGTGAGACAAATATAATGAGCCCTAATGACAAAAGAAACATAAAACAACCTTGTACGACAAATGCTATGTCACCAAATGAAAAAATAATTTCTCATGAATTATTGTACGAGCTTTAAACAAACTTCAAGTATGAAAGTGAGCGAAGTTTCATCAAAATGTGAGAAAATCATGAAAACGGGGCAAAAAAGAACTTTCGTCCCTACGGTGGGCACCAAATGTGTGTGTGGTAAAATGTGTGATTAGAATATGCAACCAAACACATCAATAAACCATTACATCAAAAGGGTTAGTATCAAAATGAAGATCAAACATAACATAAAACCCCTTGAAACTGGCTTATTGCTTCCTAGTTGAAGCGAGTGTGATTCTCATGAGTTGCCCATCAGATTGGACATAGAAAACTAGTGAATTCACTACTCCAAAATGAAAGATTCAATGCAAGAGGGAGAAAGATGTATATACTTGCATACTTTTCTCTTTAAAACTTTAAAAATGAAAATGCGTGAACTAGCAAGCTAAATGCATAACAACTATGAGGAATGAGACTAAAATGCAAGATTAAGCTATCAATGAGAAGAGAAATGCATCTACCATTAAGCTATGAAAGGAAACTAGGATGCCATTTAAACTAAGAAAATGAAGCTTAACAATGTAACAATGCAAAAGAACTACTATGCAAGTAAGAACTGCAAGTGCAAAATGAAACTCTAGAATGAAGATAACATTATAACTCTACTCCAAATAATCTTCTATATTTTGAGCAAGGGAGAAATCCATTTTATAAGAGATTCCAAGAAATGAGTGATTGGGATTATGAGGAAAAGGGGAATGATCAATGGTGGAGATGCAACTTCCCTCAATCCATGTGAGATGATGAAGTGATTTTGATCGGTCAACCTTGTAGAGAATAAGACAAAATTGGTATTTCCCCTTTTTTATTTGTTTTATTTTATTTTTGAGTGCTCACACATGTGTGAATGGGTTAAATTTTTTATTTAAAAAGAGACTAAGGACTTTTTAATTTATCCCAATGTTTTATGCATTTTAAGATTTAGGCTTGGATGATTGATGATTTGATTCAACAAGTTAGGATTGGGATTATGTAAGCAAATTTGATTAAGTGCTCTCATAATCATATTCTAGCGATAATGTCTTAGATTTTAGAATTTATTAAGACCAAATAATAAAAAATAGGGGCTATAGGTTTTCTAGACCAATTTTAGGTGATTACAGTGGGAAGGGGCAGAATTATGACTGGGGACCGGCTGAAGAGGTTCAGATTTGCTGACCCTTTCAAGTGTTTTATGTGCCATAAGGATGAGGAGACATTAGATCATCTACTCATCAATTGAAAATTTTCACAATCCTACTGGAAATTTGTTCACAATAGACTAGGGTGGAAAGGGCCACTTCCTAAATATATAAAGGAATGGATAGATTTCATGGCCCATTCCTAAAGAGAAGACTACTTTTACAACTATATGGTATCTTTCTCCTTCAACAATTTTGTGGGAGGTCTAGAAGGAAGGAAACAAGAGAGTTTTCCAGGATAGGGAAGAATATCTCACCAAATTCTCTCCTAGATTGGAGAGGGATATTTAAAAATTGGTAAGTAATGACTTCACAGATTAATAGAAATTAAATTCCTTTCACACAAAATGATCTTAGAATTCAGTCAATGTGGCCCCAGATAAAATTTTGGCCTGTTCATGGGCCTTTGAGGGCTCAAACTCATTTTCCCAGGTCCAGGATAGTGATTTAGAGCCCACCAAAGCTGGGGTGGATTAAAATAAATTTTGATGGTGCTTCCAAAGGGAACCTAGGTCCCTCTAGGGTAGGATGTGTTGCTCGGGATGAGAAGTTAGGGGTGTGAAAATTTCATCTGGAAGGGGATTCACAGATTATAGTAAATGAAATTATCAAAGGGGAATAGGGCACATAACACATAAATAAATTCATTAGGCAGATTATAATATAGCTAAAATATTTTTGATGAGTTTAAAGTCACTCATGTTTTGTGGGAGGCTAATGAGGTTGCAGACAAACTATCAAATTTTGTAGTAACATTACCGAACTAGAACAATGCAAAAATCTTTGAGGGTTTTGGGGGACTACATGGGTAAATACTTCATCACCTAAACACTATGTGTGGTGAACTAGGTACTTTTAAATAAACTTTAAGGCACTAGAGTAATCGAGAGGATGAAGTGGAGGGAAGGGAATTTTCCATGCGGGAGTTGTAATCATCAATCTTTTAGGCAATCTATGAAATTTGAAGCTAGCGGTTTATCACATCGTGGAGTTGGGTGATGACATCGCCAAGATTGGATGAAACAATTTGGAAATGGATTGTTTGTCATTATTTGGGCATTTAGCACTGGTGCAAACATCGACTTGGCATGTGGAAGTGCTGACAAATGTGTGAGAATAGAGGAAAACTTTTTGTTAGAATAGCTGAGAGGGGGGTGAATCAGTGGCCTCAAAAATTAATCCTTAAATCAAACCAAAAACTTATTACGAAATTTATAAGCCTCTAGTTGTATTCAGTCCTATAAGATGAATGCCTTGAAATACTTATATCAAATTACTACTTTTCAGAATGCTTTGTAAAACCTTCTATTGTATGTTTACCGATAAGCAGTCTTTCTATTTACCAAAATACAGTAAATAACTAGTGTATACCGATCAATACAGATTTACTTATGTGAAATGCAAAACAATAAAGTAATGACTCATAGACACATTAACACATGGATTTTTAACGTGGAAACCCTATTAAGGGAAAAACCACTAGGACCGGTAACCCAGACTTTTCACTCTTCTAAAGTGAGCTCGGTGAAGATCCAACCCTGTTAAAGTTTACAAACACATTGTTAGGTGTGACCTTGTTAGAGGATTTAAATGAATAGTTTGTCACTTAGTATCTGGCATCTAATGCTACCATCCTTAATCAAACACTCTCTTGGCCTGTCAATAGGTATCGGGCATATCCAATGCTATTTTGTATGATCAAAATTTTGATACTCCTTGAGATGTATCTCAATTAGAAAAGACTTTTAAGTCCCGCTCAGTTAAGAGACTTGATGCTTCAGTAGTTAAGCTGAAACAGTAAATTAATCTATTCACATATACAACTTGAGTTATAGATTTTCAGATCTATTGTAAGTGCATTACCTTTCTGATCAATGTTATCAATTCAATACCTTTGCTCCACACTGTTCTTCTCTGTGATGTTGTATCACTGTTCATTGGTGTTTGTAAAATTTAGCTCTTTCATCAGCTTGATTGATCAGGTCTGAATGAAGACTTTGTTCTCCTTCAAAATCTCTTTAGCATCTATTCTCTTGTCACTCCCCTTAATTCACATTGAATTAGCTTCTCTCTTATATAGACATGATTTCACCATTTCTTGGCTTTCTTGATCTTGGCGTGATCCACAATTCTCGCCAATTAGATTTAAAGAAAAACTCTTGATTTATCTTGTAGAGATCTTCTTGCCAACTAGAATAAGTAGCTTTAAATCCTTTACTTATCTCTGACTTTATCTTGTCGATTAAAAAAATGATAAGTACCAGTTAAGTCTATATTTAGCTCTTGACAACTAAGCATTTTGTCATTTCTGAACTCTTTGTTTTGTCAGTCAATACTTCAGTTAGTCATCGGTGACAACTGATTGTTCCATTGGTGAGACTTCAGTTGTCTTTGGGATCTCCATCCGTCGGGCAATACTGTGCTTTGCTCGTTAGGTAACACTGTGACTTTTCTCATTGGTAATGTTGTGCTTTTTCTTTTTGGGTAACACTGTGACTTTGCTCTTGTTGGTTTACTCTGTCCGTCGGTGTGCACTTCGTCGGTGTATACAGTCACTTTGTGATTACTTAACTTTTATGCATTATTGATAGCATAGCCTTTAATTCATTGGTTCCTTGAAGTCTTTAGCAGTATGTACATGACCATACAGATTATATCAAGTTGACATCAATGACAATACAACACATTAACTGATTTAATATCTTGCATTAACTTTCTGTGTCTTGGTGATCATCAACTTAACAACTTCAACCATTTAATCAGTTATAGTTCATCAATCTCTCCATTTGGCATTAATGGCAACATACTACATTATCACACTATATTATCACTAATACAATATGAAATATAACAGTTAAATTTCATCAAACTACCAATCTTGTGTACTATAACTGATACAAATATATGGTCCTCGGTAAGCTCACATAGCTTAGATTTGAATCTTGCAGCTCTCTTTCTGTCTTCAATCCCTTCACTAGATAGATGTAGAATCTTTCTTCTTCTGATGTGATGTGTTGTCTTCTTGTGTCAAACTCTCTCCCTTTGACTGTTCTTTTCTTTTGATGTCTCTTTTCTCTCTTTTTAGCAATCTCTCCCTTTATATGTACTCTCCCTTTCTAGTTACATCTCTCCCTTTGGATAATGTGATAATGAATATAATCTCTCCCTAATGTGATACATATCTCCCTATGATAATGGATATAATCTCTCCCTTTGACAAAAGTTCTAGAAAAATATTTGACAGTAATGCCAAACAATCCTTTCTATCCATAATATACTCCTTGAATTTCCCAATCCATCAACAATACAACATCTCTGGTGCTTGGAGTAGATAAATACCTTGCTATGTACATATGTATCTTTGAAGTCCATCTCTTTGATTGCATCAACATGAATGATATTCTGGTAATATGTAGGCTGATGCAGCCTTCTAGTCATCTTACTGACCAGTAGACAATGGTCTGACCCCTAGTCTCTTTCTCAAGTATTCAAATGTATCCTTGGGCAATGGCTTGGTGAAGATATTAGCTAATTAGTCCTTTGATTGCACATACTAAAGTATCACCTCCTTTGCTATAACTTGTTCTCTCAAATAATGATACTTGATAGCAATATGCTTTGTCTTAGCACGCATGACTGGATTCTTGGAAATGTTAATTGCATTGGTATTATCACAATATATAATTAATGGTTCAAGAATTTTCATATGCATACCTTCGAGTAATTGTTTGATCCATGCAATATTTGAGCAGTTTGCAATAGCAACATACTCTTCTTTTGCAGTAGACTGAGAGATGCATCCTTGCTTCTTGCTGATCCATGTGACAAGTCTATCACCCATAAAGAATGCTCCTCCATTCGTACTCTTTCGGTCATCAATGTTTCCAACTCAATCAACATCAATAAAGACCTTAAGTTCAAATTTGCCTTCTCTTTTATACCATAAGCCATAGTCCTCGGTATTATTCAGATATCTTAGGAGTCTTTTCACAGCAGTCATATGTGATTCCCTAGGATTAGAAAAAAATCTTGCAACTATTCCTACTGCATGTGCAATATCTGGTCTAGTATGTACAACATACATGAGTTTTCCAATCATTGATCTGTATAAAGTATGATTTACCTCAATTGTCTTGTCCTCCTTTGTTAGCTTACATCCAGTTGCCATTGGTGTTCCAACTGGCTTGGAATCTTCCATCTTGAATATTTTTAGCACTTCCTTGATGTATTTGGATTGTGTAATGAAAATTCCTTCATCTTGTTGCATGATCTATAGACCAAGAAAGAACTTGATCTCTCCAAACATAGACATCTCAAACTCTTTTCTCATTTCATTTGTAAATGATTTGCATAGCATATCATTGCCTCCAAATATGATGTCATCAAAAAATATTTCAGCAATCAAAATGTTAGCATCAGTATCTTCCTTCAAATAAAGATTACTATTTTCACTAGTTCTTACAAATCCAATACTTATGAGATAGGAATGAAGTCTTTCATACCAGGCTCTTGGTGCCTTTTTCAATCAATACAAGGCTTTTTGTAGTCTACATACCATGTTCCTCTTGTCTGGATTAACAAACCCTTCTGGTTGCTCAATGTATACCTCTTCCTCAAGTATTCCGTTTAGAAATGCAGACATGACATCCATTTGGTATACCTTGAATCCTTTAAAGGCAGCATAAGCAAGTAATATTATCACTCTTTCTAGCCTAGCAACAGGTGCAAAGTTTTCTCCATAGTCAATCCTTTCTTCTTGTGCATATCCCTTGCATACTAGTCTTGCTTTGTTTCTGGTGACTTCTCCATTCTCATTCAGTTTAATCCTAAATATCCATTTTGTACCGATGACATTCTTGTCATCTGGTCTCAGTACAAGTATCCATGTCTTGTTTTTCTCTATCTGCTCAATTTCTTCATTCATAGCACTAATCCATTCTTCATTATCAAGTGCAGCATTAACAGATTTTGGCTCAAAATCACAAATTAGACATCTTGTGTTTAAAGATTTACTTATGGTTCTCATACCAGCTTTCTTGTCTCCAATGATCTGGTTTTATGGATGGTTCCTTCTGACATACCTAGAAAGTACAGGTTCAATTCTTTTTCTATCATCTTGATCATCATTGTGTCCTTCATTCTGATCTCCATCGTTGGGTACATCATCTTGAGCAATATCCCAATTTTTGATATTTGCAGCTTGATGCTCGGGTGCAATATTCTGTTACTCAGGAGTTATACATTTTTGGTCAGGTAGAGTGTCAGGTTCTTCATTGTAAACAAACATGTTGTATTCCTCTAGTTCTTTTGTGCTTTCCTTTTCATTCTTCTCTGTAAATTCATCTATCTTTACATTTTCACTTTCAACAATTTTGTTAGAGGCTTTATTGAGACATTTATAAGCCTTGCTCTTAGTGGAATACCCTAGAAAGATACCTTCATCACTTTTGGAGTCAATATTTCCATCTCTATCATCTTTTAAGATATAACATTGACTACCAAAGATCTTAGAGTAACTTACATTAGATGTGTAACCATACCATAGCTAATAGGGTGTCTTCTTGGTGTCTTTCTTCAATTGTACTCTCAATGTGTAGACAACAGTATTGACAACTTCCCTCCAGAAGATTTGAGTGATGCCTTTCTCTATCATCAGTATCCTTGTACAATCAACAATGGATATGTTCCTTCTTTCATCAATTCCATTTTGCTGTGGTGTTCTCGGTGCAGAGACATGTCTTTTGATTCCATGCTCATTGCAAAAGTTAGTGAATTCATCTGAAATAAATTCCCATCCTCTATCTGATTTTAAGAATTTCAATTCTTTACCACTTTGTTTTTATACCATTGCTTTGTACCATTTAAACATCTTAAATGCTTCTGATTTATCTTTTAGAAACATAACTATCATCATTCTAGAGTAATCATCAACAAAGAGAATGAAATATCTATCACCATAGTAACTCTTTGTCCTCATGGGTCCACATAGATCAGTATGGCCTAATTCTAGAATGGCATTAGATATATGGGTTTTGCTTTTGAAACTAGACTTTGCCATCTTACCTTTTTGACAATTTTTGCACATGATATTGTCGGGCTTAGTCATTGTCGGTAAGCCTCTTACATTTCTCTTTTTGCTTATCTTTATCATGTTGTCAAAGTTTACATGACACAATCTTTTACGCCACAACCATATGTCTTTATTTCTATCCATTAAGCAAGTGGTGTCAGTATCATTCAGATAGAATAAGTTACCTTTTGTCTTCTCACCAGTACTAATCAACCTTCCTAATTCATTGAAGATCTTTGCCTTTTTATTCTCAAATTCTACTCTGTGACCTAAATTATTCAGCTGAGAAACACTCAATAGATTATAATTTAATCCTTTCACCCAATAAGCATTTTCACATTTTATCAGGTTATTCAACATTATAGTTCATTTACCTTCAAATGGACAAGGTGTATCATTACCCATTCTTACTGAACCACCATTATAGTATTCAAAAGTCTCAAACTTTTGTTTGTCACCAGTCATATGGTGAGTGTAGCCACTATCTATGATCTAGACATCATTTTTACTAACTTTAGATATGAGTGAAGTTTCTACATACCTTTCTTCATCTTCATCTGAATCATCTTTTACTGCCACAAACACCATCTTGATGTCTTCATCAAATTTGGTGTCAGTATCTTCATCTTTGCATGTAGCTAGGTAATTGGCCTTCTTTCCTTTGTCCTTGTAGTCTCGGGTATCTCTTCCTTCTGATTTTTGGTTGCTTCTATAATCTTAGTTATCACCTCTGTCAAACTTCTTTTCAAATGATTTGTCATTACTTTTGTCATCTTTTCTCTCATTAGGAAATCTTGCAGCAAAGTTTCCAATCTATTTACAATTAAAACATACAAGTGGTAATTTACCTTTGTATTTACCTTTGCCTCTCTGCATTCTTATAGACATAAGTGCTTCAATTTTATCAAGATCTTCTTCTTCACTTTCACTATCACTATCTTTTCTCATAGTGTGTTTGTGACTTGATTTACTTATTCTCATAGAATATTTGAATGCAGATTCTATGTTTGGTAAGACACTATTATCAAAATTAATCATCTCAAATGAAATTAGTCTTCCAATCAAACTATGTAGAGTAACATTGTTATTTTCTATTGCTCTCATTTCTTGTATGGCAGATACTCTAGCAGCATTAGTAGGTAGTAAGTTTTACTTACCACTGTCTCTTCATTTAGTACACCTCCAACTCCTTGGATAACATTGACTACCTCCTTTATTCTTGTGTTTTACTATGTGATGTTTTCACCTTCTTTCATTTTGAGATCATCAAACTTTCCTCTAAGCCTTTCTGCATTGGCTCTCAAAACATTTTTATCACCACCATGTGCAAGCTTCAATTTATCCCACATCTGCTTTGCAGTTGTGCATTCTTTGACATCTTCAAATTCATCATCGGAGAGTGAGGAAGCAAGCTCTATTATCATGCAGTTGTGCTCATGCTTCTCTCTCATTCGTTCAACTGTGAGTGCTCCTGTGGGCAACACATATTCAGTATCTAAGTATTGAGTAACATCATTTCGAATACCTGATAAGTGGAGTCTTATCCTGCTTTGCCATGAAGCAAAGTTGTCTTTGTTCAACTTGGGCACATCTCGTCTGTTCATTTTGTGATATTTTTTCTTGAGATTTTAAACTCCTTTTCTAAGCACACAAGCTCTGATACCAATTGTTAGAATAACTGAGTGGGGGGGGGGGTGAATCAGTGGCCTAAAAATTTAATCCTTAAATCAACCCAAAAACTTACTACCACATTTATAAGCCTCTAGTTATATCCATTCCTATAAGATGAATGCCTTGAAATACTTATATCAAATTACTACTTGTCAGAATGCATTGTAAAACCTTCTACTGTACATATACTGATAAGCAATCTTTCTATTTACCAAAATACAGTAAATAACTAGTGTATACCAATCAATCCAGATTTACTTATGTGAAATGCAAAATAATAAAGTAATGACTCATAGACACATTAACATATGGATTTTTAACATGGAAACCCTATTAAGGGAAAAACCACTGGGACTGGTAACCCAAATTCTCACTCTTCTGAAGTGAGCTCGATGAAGAGCCAACCCTGTTAAAGGTTACAAACACACTATTAGGTGTGACCTTGTTAGAGGATTTAAATGAATATTTTGTCACTTAGTATCTGGCATCTAATGCTACCATCCTTGATCAAACAATTTCTTAGCCTGTCAATAGGTATTGGGCATATCCAATGCTACTTTGTATGATCAAAAATTTTGATACTCCTTGGGATGTATCTCAATTAGAAAAGACTTTTAGTCCTGCTCGGTTAAGAGACTTCATGCTTCAGTGGTTAAAATAAAATAGTAAATTGATCTATTCACAGATACAACTTGAATTGCAGATTTTCAGATCTATTGTAAGTGCATTACCTTTCTAATCAATGTTATCAATTCAATACCTTTGCTCCACATTGTTCTGCTCTCTGATGTTGTATCACTGTTTGTCAATGTCTGCAAAATTTAGCTCTTTCCTCAGCTTGATTGATCAGGTCTGAATGAAGACTTTATTCTCCTTCAGAATATCTTCAACATCTATTCTCTTGTCACTTCCCTTAATTCACATTGAATTAGCTTGTCTCTTATATAGACATGATTTCACCTTTTCTTGGCTTTCTTGATCTTTGCGTGATCAACAATTCTCGCCAATTAGATTTAAATAAAATATCTTGATTTATCTCGTAGAGATCTTCTTGCCAACTCGAATAAGTAGCTTTAAATCCTTTACTTATCTCTGACTTTATCTTGTCGATTAAAACAATGATAAGTACCAGTTAAGTCTATATTTAGCTCTTGACAGCTAAGGAAATTTTTATTTCTGAACTCTTTGTTCTATTGGTCAATACTTTAGTTAGTCATCAGTGACAACTGTTAAAATAATAATAACAAAATATAGAGTTAGGAAATTGTTTAATCAATGAGCAAGGAAAAAAGAGTTTACCATGAATAAACACAAAGCTAGGAGCATTCACCGAAGCAAAATGAAACAAGGAGACAAGATTTTGAAGGGGGAAAAGCATTAAAAAACCCCTGTGATAAAATTATGAATGGGCAAAAATAATGCCTAGAGAGAGAGAGAGAGAGAGAGAGAGCGAGAGGGTGAGCTATGCTCTTACAATGATATTCAAGAAGTGAAGAATTGTGTCTAATGTGTATGTGTGAGAGAAAGAAGGCCATCTCTTTAATAGAGAGGTGAGGAGGGAGTTACATTGTAACTCCCATTTCTATGGATGCCACATGTCATAAGTGTGTGAGCCAAGTGTAGGATTCCTCATAAGGAGGAA
>MU223768.1:1218836-1233173 GCA_018584345.1 Thuja plicata
GAGGGAGTTACATTGTAACTCCCATTTCTATGGATGCCACATGTCATAAGTGTGTGAGCCAAGTGTAGGATTCCTCATAAGGAGGAATATCTAAGAATAATAAAGGATACCTTGGTTTATCCTAATATAACAACCAAGGAAAGATTAATTCTAACAACAACTGACTGTTCTGTCGGTGAGACTTCAGTTGTCTTCGGGATCTTCGTCCGTCGGGCAATACTATGCTTTTCTCGTTGGGTAACACTGTGACTTTGATCGTCGATAATGTTGTTCTTTTTCTCGTTAGGTAACATTGTGACTTTGCTCTCATTGGTTTACTTTGTCAGTCGGTGTGCACTTCGTCGGTGTATACAGTCACTTTATGATTACTTAACTTTTATGCAATACTGATAACATAGCCTTTGATTCATTGGTTCCTTGAAGTCTTTAGCAGTATGTACATGACCATAAAAATTATATCAAGTTGACATCAATGACAATACAATACATTAACTGATTTAATGTCTTGCATTAACTTTCTGTGTCTTGGTGATCATCAACTTAACATCTTCAAACATTTAATCAGTTATAGTTCATCACTTTTCCCTTAATTTGCCAAACACAATTTTTGGCTTCAAAGGGGAAATCTCGCTTCGTAGGCTGAGAGGAGTGTTTAAATTAGATGATGACATATTTTGGGGGTGTTGGAGAGAGATCCTTGGTTTAGAATTCCTGAAGTCAGACATTAAGAAAAGAACAAACTTGGACATTTCGTCCATGTTCTGTGCATGGGCACTCCAGCTGGGAAGTGGGGAGGAGGTCTTGAAGGTAAGAGAATAATTTGGATTGCTTTAAAATATGGGAAATAGAGAAGAATATGAAAAAATAAATAGAATAACATGATTTAGTTCTACATATTACATTATTAAATGAATCAAATTTTAATCCATTATATTATTGTGAGTATTAGGAAAAGATGAAGAACTGATTTCAAATTGAACTCTAAAACAACACGAAATCAATGTAAAGTTGACGTGACATGAAATCTACTAAGCATTATTCTTATTTCCCCAAAATTTATAAAAATGCAAAGGCACTTTCCTATTAAATTGTGCCGAGATGAATAAGAAACTTTTTAAAAATTTAGACCTTTCAAATATTTTGTGAAATTATAAAATTACTTTTAAAATGTTAATTGAACAATCCACATGCCTTATTTTTGTCTTCTTCCTCTTTGTGATTAAAACATCCACGTTCTAAAGCTTCCACCAGGCATTTGCATTTTAAAATTCTTGTCGCGGGAATTTGGATTCGCACTTGCCAATTTGCGTAACCCAAGAAAGGGGTATTCTACCAAACTATTTGAGTGCCTTGTTAGTCCCAGCCTTTAGGCGAGAGACTAATGTTTTCACTTGACTTCTACTAACTAGCGGTTGCACGATTTTGTACGTGCAACGATGAGCCAATAGGAGTTTTGATTTTCAAGAAAGTGATATGTTTTGTACAATGCCAAAAGTAGATCATTAATGGTATGTAGAAGGAATTCTAGAAATGATATATAACAATCCTTAGGTAGTGAGGTTTTCTTGCAAATTATATTTGTTCATACCTGTGTCAAATTTTTGAATGGTTTATTGCATTATATTGATAGCAAATAAATGATAAATGAAGCACAAAATAATATTCAATCTTGTGAAGAAAAGGCTATAAAATCGAGAAGAATATGTCGTATAAATATGAAAAAAGAGTTAAGAAACAATAAAAATAAAATCCTACATATTTATTACAATGTTGCCAACACAAAATAACATTCATTCCTATGATAAATTCTAATTTATCACTATAAACTTCATTTATAATGATCATTAATATTTACTAAATAAAATATGAAACTCCCATTATTTATTACTAAAAACCTCATTTGAACCCAAATCACAATTGGGCCACATAAATTCCAAGAAACTTGTCGACCCATTTCCCCCTTCCATGAAATTCCTTGTGATGCCCCACCCTGAGAAAAATAACTTGGAAAACAATCTTTTTACTGTCATTCACTTAATCGAATTAATTTCATTTACAAATTGTCATTTTTAACACAATTTAGAATCAAGAATTAGTTAAAAATTAGTTTTCTTTATAAATGCTTGCCAAATTCCTATTTTAAATGGCAACTACTATCACCAAGAAAAGTTATTAAATATCCTAATGAAATTAAGAAAACCAACCATTAACATATGAGGTAAAAAATCAAATTTTCTTTTTAACATTCATATTAATTTACTATTCTCTTACTAATCTTAACTAAAAAAATAATCTACTAACTACTTTTAGTGCAAGTATTTGATAATAACTAACATTGTACTATGTTATAATTATTTAAGTAGGTTATTACAAGACCGTTGGATATTGTACTTTGTAAGAAATTAAAAATAGTCCAATGATGCAAAATGTATTTGCATAATCAAACTCGCTTAGACATTATTTACATTATTTATGTTAAGATCGCAGATGTTTTTTTGTTCAATGACATTGTAAAATTTGAATACATGCAAATATCTAATGTAAGAGTTTAGACGTTATTTAGTTAAATGTAGTTGGACAGGTATGGACATACATTCAACCATATTATTATAGACATGATCTCTATGTTAGGCATATGCTTAGTTGTTGCAAAAGCACATTGGCTATGCAACTATTTTCACTAATTATAATTTGTGTAAGTGTTTTCTAAGGAAAAGACATTTGGAGGGGTAAAAATAAAAAATAAATAATAAATCAATCAAATTAATGTTCATCTTGATCTTTAAGCTAATCATAGTGAAAAATTAGATTGTGTAGAGGAGACACCTAATAACCCAACTCTGTACACAATACTTTAAATATAAATATGTGCAATCGAGGCAAATAAATATAAAAGATAAAAAAAAATTATAAAATAACTACATCATTGGAAGTTAAAAAACTAGAAAACCAAAATTTTAATTGGTTATTTATTTCATATTCATTGGATTTCTCTGATGTTGTAGTTGTGAATGCAAAGAGACAGAAGAAGAGATAACTAGAATAAATCTTTAGAACGTATATTGATAGAATGAAATAGATAAAAATTATATTCTTTTAGTTTTAAAATTATCCATTAAAATTGAAAGTTAAAAGAATACAACCAATCTTTTTGTGAATGAAAATGAAAACAATTAATTTGATTGGTGCACTGAAGTGCTTGGCAACTTCGCCGACTCTAATTATTACATCTCAATTACACTGGAATCTTAGCTACACAAATGGGCAGAACCAAGTATAAAAAAAATTGATGGCACAACAATTTTTTAGGTTTTCATTCCCTTTCAGCCCACAGACTTGAACTTCTCTGATTGTAAAGAATGTTTGAGCTGCAAAGAAACCCTAGCGCAACATTGTCCATCAATACAACGAAACTGTTTAGAGAAATTTAAAAAATAAATAAATCATAAATTGTGTAGAGAAATGAGAAAATAAAAAAGAGGAAGCTGACAATGACTCCAAAGTAAAGAAAGATGAAATGTTAAACTTCATAGAAATTAACAATTTGTATGTTGAGATGTTGATCTTCAATCGATTGGTAAATCTTTAATAGCAACTTTGCATTTCTGAGCTGGTGATTGTTATAATCATGATCTTCAATTGATTGGTAAATCGTTGATAACAACTTGGCATTTATGAGCTGGTGATTGTTATAATCACTTCATCACCAAAACCCTTGACGCATGTAGACCTTATGGAAAGACATGTTGTTAATTAGTTTCAAAACACTTAGTCATTCAGTATCGCCCGAGTGATCAATATTGCCTGAGTAACCAGCATCGCCCCAGTGATAAGTGTGACCCGAGTGATCAACATATTGCCCGAGTATCAGTTTATCGCCTGAGTAGACTTCTGGACCCTAGTGACAGTATTGGGCCGACTTTGTATATATTATTTGATATCATTATGTCTAATGGAAGTTGACTTATGAAGTCATTTGTTTTGGATAAGATATATATGTAAGATATTTTATTTATCCAAAATGTGTATGTGAACAAGTGTATATACGAATATGAAGTGGCATATTGATTAGAAGATTGCAGAAGTATAAAAGTACAATAGAGACTCATCCATCACAATCAGGTGACTAGTTATAAATCAAAGGATCTTATTCAACAAATCAGAGTTGCATAAGCATATCATCTACTGGTTCATTCTAACAGGTGGATCAGTAAAATCCTCTAACCAGGTGGACCTAACAGTCTTTTTGTAAATCTCCTAGCATAGTTGCATTACTTTATTGTATTCTATAAAATCCTTTCACAAGGTGGACTTAACAGTCCTTATTGCTCCTAACAGGGCAGGTCATCAAAAGTGGTCAATGTAAGCTCTAACATGCTAAATTTATACTGCAATACTAAATCTTGTGGGTATCATCCCCACCCCAGTTTTACTTTCTATTTGGAAGGTTTCTGGGTAACCAAATATTGTGTTATGTGTTATGAATGATTATTTCTTTTCTATGCATGCAATCATATTAGATAATCTAATTAAGGTTAAAAAAGATTAAGTTTTATTGGTTCCTGATTCACCCCCCNTTGGTTCCTGATTCCCCCCCCCCCCCCCCTCTCAGTCACATTGCATGTAATATATTTCCAACAATTGGTATCAGAGCTAAAGGTTCTCTCTACAGAAGTTTAACAACCTGAGCAAAGATCAGAGGCAATGGAAATATACAGACTAGAGAAAGTCATTGAAAATGAAAAGATAGATCTACAAGTGGCCATGGATCATATCAAGAAAATCAAAGAGAAGCTCTCTCTTTCCCTGAAAATAAGAATAGATTTTGCGGTACAAATGAATGACAAGAATTACATAGAAGAAAGAATTTAAGATTTTTGCAAAGACAAAATTTTTGAAGAAGCAGATGCAGACATTGAAGACTTGCTTGCAAAGATTCTCAATCTACATGAAGAAGTTAGAAAGTTGAAAAGAGAACAAGAAATTCATTCAATCAGATTATGTGAAGTCATATAATAGAAGAATCAAGCAGAAGATGATAGAAACTTGGCACAAGAAGATAAGAGATTGTTGAGTACAAGATTAGAAGAAAAAAAAATGAAATCCATCATTTATCACTCCAGCAAGCAGATTTGGAAAATCAACTCAATAATGCAAATCAAGAAGTTATCAACCTAAGGACAGAAAATGAAAGACTGCAGAATGATCTCAACACATAAAGGCAAACCAATGAAAGTATGATGAATTCACAAGGTAGTACAGATCAATCAACAAAAATCATACATCTTGGACAGACTGGACTAGGTTATACTGAACAAGGTGAATCCTCAAAGCGAGGAGCTCAAAAGAACATGAAACCTACTTGTAACCACTGTGGTAAGTTAGGGCATACATCAAATAAATGTTGGAGCAATGGAAAATTAAAGTTTAATGGTAAATGTTATATTTGCAACAAACATGGACATAGAGAAAGTGAATGCATTGAGAAACCCAAGTTTGAAGGAAAATGTTTCAAATGTTTGTTGGGATTACAACACATGGTACAAATATTGTCATTGTGGAGAGTATGGACACATTTGTGCAAATTGTACAAAGACTCACCTCCGAAGAAGAAATACTACTAAAAGATCTTATGTATATAACCAACTCGGCCATCTAAGAAAGAATTGCATGAATAGAGAAAAAGTGTATACTAGTTTTGAGAAAGGCAAAGCAAAGGTCTCAGAAATAAGAACTCAGATGAATAAACAATGGGTAAGGAAATCCTCTAAAATTTCAGACCAAAACAATGAAGGATCAAATGGCACCCAAGATAGTGAGTTGGGTGGATCTACCATCACAGAATAGAGATGCAAGGAGATGACTGGAACTACACATTCAAGCCATCATACATCAGTTCCAGATATGCTAGCAAGTCCAAATCTACATATTGATGCATTAAGACATATTATGGTGCTAACTGAGTCAGGATCTTAGTTGCACCCAAGCTACTCTAGCTTAGCTGAGCTAAGTCAGGTTTTATAAGAATTGGGAAGTTAGTTTTCGCCGAGCTTCCGAGCTATGCCAGCTACTATGTACAAAGCATTTAACAAAATACTTAAATGGTAAAAACTCTTATAAATGATTAATCAAAAAGGTTATTGTTTACAAAGATTCCAGTTTGTAGAGCAATTCAGAGCCCTTAGCGATTTAGAGTGAATTTGTGTTTGAAAGTGAAGTTTGATCAAATTCCCCGAGCGATATGGCATCCACATCCAACAACAAAGTCAAGAAAGGATCTGAGATGTTGGTGAGAAATATTGTTTGTAACCCTCCAAAGTTTAAGCTTCATCCAGCAGTAGCAGAGGAAATAGATCCATTGGGAGCTCGTTCCCTAATTCCTCCAAGGGTATTATTGGTCAATGACATTCGAAGCTTCTATCATTGTATCATCCAGGAGCTTGGAACAATTGAGATGAATCAAGCATATGAGAAATTATGCATAGGCGGTAATCTGAAGCCCGAGCACAAGCATCTTGAGGTTAAAGGCTTAGCCCACATCTTGCACATGCCGAAGAATTTCTAAATCAAATGGATTAGATTTAGCTGTGTTCATGACATGCAGTTATGGTTGGAACAGCCTGTGAAGATCACAGAGGCAATGATACACCGAGTAACAGGGTATCCCATGCTTGACAAAGATAAGGCTACCAAAACCCTAACCAAAGATAAGATAGTTGAGTTAACTCTTGCCGAGTGGGATGAAAGAGGCATGAGACTAAATGGAGTTACTGACATGGAATTGAAGTTTGGAATTCATGTGATAGCTCACAAGATATATAGTTCCAACAGACCAAATAGTGTACCGTGTGAAGTTGTGGACTTAGCATACAAGGTGGTAAAGAAAAATCTGGTATTTGACCTAGCCGAGTTGCAGCTCATCCAGCTAAGCAAGAATATGGAAAGCATTCGGGCATCCAAGACAAATCCATGTAAGTTTTCTTCTCTTGTGGTCTGCATATTCTTTTATGTTCAGAAATTTTTTCCTTCCAAGGGCACAGTAGCATGAAAGAAGGACAGACCTATTATCCATTAGATAAATGAATTCATAGCTGAATTAGGAGATAATTTTGAGAACATCATGGATGGATATTTTGAGAATTTCAGACAGAAAATGCAGAGTAGATACAAAATTCCTAAACAACTGTTGAGGATTTTAAGGATGATATTTGCTTCCTAGTTGACTGTGATAAGGTATACATTTAGGTAGTCAATCCTAGGGTTGCATGGGTGAAACCTCTTGCATATGAGGTTAACATAGATGAGACCAAGAACATCATTCAGGCTCTTGTGAATGAGCCTGTCAATCCCAAGGTACCATAGTTTGGTACCTATGAAGAAGAAAAATGCAGGATATCTACAAAGATAGAGATTCCTAAGATTTTGAAAAGAGGAAAGAAAAGGATGGAAGAGTTTGGAAAGAAGTATGGCAAGACTTCAAAATCTCCTTCTATCACTGAGAGTTAAAAAAGGATACAGTTAAGAGAGAAGATGACATATCTGAAGAGGAAGATGAAGAGGAAGAGGTAGAAGTAGAGCCTCTTAAGAAGAAGAAGATGCTATCTCTCAAAAGAACACCTAAGGCCCTTACACCTATCCTCACTACCAAAAAACCAAGGAGATCAAGAAGGAGACTTGTATTGGGTAAAGATGATGATGATGATGATGAAGTTGATATAGTTGTCTTCAAGAAACCACCACCTACACTTGAGTAGAAGATTGAAGATTTGAAAGGAGGCATTGGTATGAGTTCTCTTAAGTCATTGAATTATGCTTCAAGGACTAAGGAGGAACAAATGAAGATTGAGGAAGCAATTGTGGAGAAAATGGCTAAATGGAAATATGACCCTTCTGCGTTGAAGAGCCATATGACTGAAGATCTGTTCAAAGCAGTATCTATTCCCTGGTTCAATGCAGTCTGAAATGAAAAAGACATAAGGGAATAGACCCCGAGGGAATTCATGCATGCTATAAAAAAAAGAGATAAAAGAGGCAATGACCAAATATGAAAACAATCATACTCTGATATTTAGGACTTTCTAGATACTGAACAAAAAGATAGAAGATGTAGTGCAACATGCCACAATAGTGTGGAAATTTATATTTGAAGTCAAGGAAGATGATAAAGCAGAAGTACTGAGCATAGACCCTCCTGAACAAACCAATGATGATACATTTCCCGAGGTACAAATAATTGAAGAATCTAATGTCGAGAAGATTACAGTAGAAGTGATGGCATCCTTGCCCCAATCACCTATCCAGAACATATTGGCTCTGAGCAAGGATAAGGTTACATAATCAATGGGAACTGAGCAACAGGCTCCACCTACTGGGCCAAGCACAACCGAGTCATAGATGGTTAAGGTAAATGTTAGTTTAGCCAGTATTGATTCTTCAGCTAACCTGGATTCAACAATTGGTACAGTAAAGGTCAATGACATAATTCAATTATATATTGAGGTACAAGTTGAGGATGGAAAAGGTAAGGAAATTATTCCTTCACCTAATCCCAAGATCAAAGATATGGAGAAGGAAGTGAATATTGATGAGATTGATCTTGAAGAGGACATTGTGATTCCAAATTGGGATCTTTCCAACTTATCCGTAGAGCAAATGGATATACTTGGAGAGCTATGGAAGAAAAGAGCAATCCAAAAAAAGCTCTGAGAAGAGAAAAAAAGGAACAGAGTGCTTGAAGATATAAAAGGCATATTCCAAGATGCACTATAGATTGAAGTTAATGAGAATGACTCTATTATGGACCAACTTGTTGACTTAGTCCATAAGTTTAATACAAACTTAAATGGTCAAGAGAAACTACTTGAGAAAGCAGAAAGAAAGTTTGAAAACAAGGTTCTAGAGAATGTTGCAAAGAAGATTGCAATTGACCAGGTGCAGCTAACCAATGTTATTAGCACTCTAGAAACCACCGTGACCAATGTAGTAGAATTATATGTAAAGTTGAGTGATACGTCTAACTTTACTGTGGAGATAAAGATTAAGTTAGTAAAGATTGATGTAGATCTGAAGGAAAGTGCAAAGCAGTTGGCACTTGATCCGATGTCTGACTGATCAACACACTTTTTGAAGATCAAATATCTGATTGATCTACAGGCCGAGTTACTGAGAGAAGAAGCAAGGACTAGAGAGTCTCTTACATCCATCCAAAGCCAGCTCCTACCACACATGGATGTAATGCAAAAACACATCACACATGCCAAGACACTCATTCATGACAATAATTTCTCAGTTGCAACAATTATGATAGAGTTGTCAGCCGAGCTACAGATAGAATTGTACATCATGAAGGTGCTACAGGACAATTGGGACAACACTCTGTCTCAAATTTTGAAGGTACATTGTGATTTCCTATCTTACTTTGGAATTACCTTGTAGTGATATATTTTGGCATTTTTTTGTCAAAAACAAGGGGGAAAGGTCATTGTATATACATTGAGGAAATACATGTACAGTTGAGTAGAGAAGAAGATACACATTACATAAACAATTGTGAAAAAAAAAAATAGAGTCAGTTGGACCCGAGCAGCAGAGCAAGTGTCAAAACCTGAGCAAAAAGTAAGGGGGATTTTTGACCTATCAAATTCAAAGTTCAATGATAAGTGCTTTTTTCACTAATGCCAAAGGGGGAGAGTGTAGACCTTATGGTAAGACATGTTGTCAATTAGTGTCAAAACACTTATTCATTCGGTATTGCTCGAGTGATCAATATTGCCCGAGTAACTAGCATCGCCCGAGTGATCAGTATGACCCGAGTGATCAACATATTGCCCGAGTATCAGTTTATCACCAGAGTAGACTTCTTGACCCGAGTGAAAGTATTGGGCCGACTTTGTATATATTATTTGATATCATTATGTCTAATGGAAGCCGACTTATGAAGTCATTTGTTTTGGATAAGATATATATGTAAAATATTTTATTTATCCAAAATGTGTATGTGAACAAGTGCATATGCGATTATGAAGTGACATATTGATTAGAAGTATAAAAATACAGCAGAGACTCATCCATCATTGTCAGGTGATTAGTTATAAATCAAAGGATCTTATTCAACAAATCAGAGTTGCATAAGCATATCATCTACTGGTTCATTCTAACAAGTGGATCAACAAAATCCTCTAACCAGGTGGACCTAACAGTCCTTTTGTAAATCTCCTAACAGAGTTGCATTACTTTATTGTATTGTATAAAATCCTTTCACAAGGTGGACTTAACAGTCCTTATTGCTCCTAACAGGGCAGGCCATCAGAAGTGGTCAATGTAAGCTCTAACAGGCTAAATTTATACTGCAGTACTAAATCTTGTGGGTATCATCCCCACCCCAGTTTTACTTTCTATTTGGAAGGTTTCTGGGTAACCAAATACTGTGTTATGTGTTATGAATGATTATTTATTTTCTATGCATGCAATCAGATTAGATAATCCAATTGAGGTTAAAGAAGATTAAGTTTTATTGGTTGTTGATTCACCTCCCCACCTCTCAGTCACATTGCATGTAATATATTTCCAACAACGCCTACATTAACATCTACGGAAAGCGAATTAATTTCATAGTTGTTTGTTTTATTCTAGTCACATATACTACTAATATAGAAATAAAAACAGTGATACTATAGAAAGCAAGGAAAGACAAAACTACACTGCATATATGATGGATTGAAAGAAACTTAAAATTTATAAATAACAGTGTTGAGAGGAGGAAGAGTAATGCAACTCCCTTAACTTAAATTTGAAATTACTTTGGAAATTAATTAAGTAATGGACAAATAAGAAAAAAAAGATATTAATCTTTTCCAATGAATTTAGGCCACATGTCATCGAATCTACAGGGCATCCCAACACAAATTAGGGGCCCATAGGAGAATTGATGAATTAGTGGTTCCAAGCGCCAATAAATTATCTAAATTTATCACCACCAATTACACAGTATGTTCGATCTAAATCAATTCGATGAATGAAAAGACTGACAACAAAAATAATTTTTTTTAATCCATTAGTGGGGATGAAAGAGCAAGTCTTCTTTAAATTAATAATTCCAGCCAAACGTGCATCAATGTTGTCAATCTCAAGCCAAACCAAGCAGAATGGAGCTACCTTATTAATCTTCAACTCCTTTCAACTCGCCAAACTATTCCCTTATAGAAAATGTCTTTGTATATCGTACAAAAAAACATGCAATGGGTATTTAAAAAAAAAAGAACTTTACTATTGAGAAACAAAAGTTTCTAATAGAAATTGTTAAAAGAAAAACATAATTTACTAAATTGTCAAAAGAAAATTTGAAAAATTGCAAAAGATTTGTTCACAAGTCTTAAAAAAGGTCTCATAACACAAACAATTCAACCAATCAAATTTAGATAAAAAATTTGTATAATATATTAACTTAATAAATAAACATCATAACTTAAAAAAAACAAATTACAATAAAATAATTAATTTTCATTGGTGAAAAACAATTTTAATTGTACTTCACTAACTTGCTATTTAATTCTCATTTCAAAATTTTTTATTTTTATTTGATGAAAATCATTGAAATTAAGGGCACATTCTCCAATTTGATGAGTTGTTTCTTAAATGTGGACATGTCTTTACCAAGCAAGAGTAGGGTTTTTGATGGCATTTTGCAAAGATACAATGCATTTATTAAATATTTTGTAATGTTTACTACTAACTTTTGTACATATTAATGTTAAAACAATCCAAGTGCTTCCACATTTTGCATACATTCTTGACAGGGTTAGCCACATAATTGTTTTTTCCTTACACAATTATACCAGTTGAGATGGGAGAACCAGAACATCGTCACTTTGTCATGGAATGCTCCACATACAGCGAAGAAGAGAAGAATTAGTGAAAAGATTAGAACTAGATTAGGCTGGTTGTTAGCAGGCCGGCTGTCCCATAAGCTGCTTTGGCCTTGAACGTTATTAAAATCTTTCATTCATCCCTCCCAACATCTCATATTTGCAAAACATTATCTCCCAGGGTTTCTTTATTTACAGGGTTGCACGGACAACAGCTTGGAGAATACAATTATAAACATAGCGTTCCTGGTCCCTGCTTCCACATTTTTCTTACATGTCAAGAAGGGTTGTTGCAATGATAATATGGCAAATATCTAGGTGCTAGAAAATACAGAAACAGTGATTTTTCTTTAAGTTGGCATTGTTGTTTTTGGGCCCAGAGGTAAGTGCTCTGGCTAGGAGGGCTGCAATTTTTGAATATCAATTGTCTTATTACAAAGAACTTGAATTATTCTTTTAATCCTTTTCAACAACCCAGACAAATTTTACTGTATTGATTTGTCTCTCTTCTCTTGCTAATATTTTGTTGTGAAGCTTTTCTTAGGAGAACGGTTTGCCAGAGTTGATGGCCTTTATCTTAGCTTTCTTAGCAGCGATCATTTTCTCCAATAGATTAGGGATACTAGTTTCGATGGAGGCCTATTATTTTGCACAGTTGGCAAGCATGCTTACCAACGCAGTTGTACAAAAAGCAATTTTCCTTTTATCCTTCGATATATGTCCGTACCCTATTCCAAAGGCCCTGTTCTAATACAGGCAGAGAAGATGCTAGCAAAGGTAATGGAATTTGGCTTTAAACTTGACAGTTGCATTTGTTTGAGAGTTTCTGAAGCCTTTGCAACAAATCCAATTGTGGCATGTCCTTATTTTTCCAATCCACGTGAGCATTAGTATGCGCATACTCATTTCTAGAAATAGACAGAGGACACAAAATGAAACCCACAGCAAAAAAAAATTGAGTCTTGCAAGAAAATTGTATAAAGGAGCTGAAGATAGGCTCTGAATTTTAGGAGTTCTAGAAGAAACAGTTAAATTCAGAAAGAGGGCTAGTGAACGGGTTAAAGGGCAGAGTATTAGGGTTTCAGCATACAAACGAAAGCCCTGATATTAGCCCTGGAAATGTCTACCCTCTGTTCAATTTGAAGGCATTAATTCGCCTGTACACATAGTGTCGCCGCACTCCTAGGATGTATTTGATGAGAACAGAAATGTTATAGCAGGGGCTAAGAGAAGTGCCGCTAATTTTAGCGTGGTCTTTGAGTGCTTGGTTTGACATTGGAGATAGTGGAAACAGATCTTTCTAGTTTTTGTTCATATGGTTTGGTTTACTTAGTGCTCTCCAGATTGAAGACTTCGGAGGGGCTTTGGCTCATAGGATTCCTTCCGTTGTGGAGGCGCACCCGGCGGTTATTCATCTCTATGAAAAGCTCGATTGGAATGGGATTCAATGAGCCTTAAGGTTACCGTTAGAAATTTAGAACGATATGGAATCCATTATATTGAACTTACATTTTAAACGAGTTTTGTTGTAGGTAAATTGGTATAAACCAGAAGCAGCTCTGATTTTAACAGAAACAGGGCATAGATGGAGCATTGTTGTTTCAATTTTGCAAAATGTCTCTGGATGTGCTTGAAATTGGTATCTGAAAAAATTTAAGCGTGTTTTAAAATTATATTCCATATATTTATCACGAAGATATCTTTAGAATGAGGAGAGGGAGGCCTTTAAGCTATATCTGCAATCTTATCTTATCTTATATTTTTTGTAATGATGCATGACGAGAGTATGATGTAGAATACTTCGACAAATTTTTTTCAGAATCTTTTCATTCATCGTATTTTTTTCACTCTTACCATTTCTTTGATCCAAAAAATTGATAAAATCTAAATTTACATAGATTTTCCAAAACCTTCTACTCACTGATCTTATGTTCAAATGATTTAACTTAAACCTGTCATTTATAGGGATATGATGTTTGAGTTGAAACCACCATGACTACAAGCCTGAAGCAAGCTACTGCTCCTTTTCAAGCTTTTTTTAATGTTTGTTTAGGTATCTAATTCATAAATTGCTCCTGTCAAATTTTTATTTTGTATAAAGGAAATTTCGTGCTCTAAATACAGTTGAAACTTGATAATGTACAGTAAAACTTACCACAATTGGCAATAACAAGGAAATTCAACTGCTATTGACATTATTAATGATGGTATATGCCCTACAATCAAAGGGATATCCATGATCTGATTTAGGTATAAATTTAAATTTAATTTCTGCTAACTGTCATGTCCCCAATTTTGCGCCTTCCTTAGTGACAACTATTTCAACAGGTTTGGCCTATATCTGGGTTCCGTAGGTCGGACAGAGTGAGCAAGGAGGCTATATGGGGCAGTGAAAGACATATGAGGGCTATATGAGCCTGTTTGATCAGTTCTGGATAGTTTCCTAAATTTTAGGAGCTATCCCTATTTTTTA
>MU223768.1:1284326-1304384 GCA_018584345.1 Thuja plicata
CCTATCATGTGATATCTATATGATTCAAACATGAAACTAAGAGCATATGAAAAACATGACATCTAGAGCTATGTTAGCATAATAACAATGCAAATATGAGAGATGAAAAATGAAGAGGGGAAGGCCTCTATTTATAGATTTTCAGAGGAGAAGAAGAGGGCTTGGATGAAGTGGAACTTATGTGGCATCCACATAAGAGCCACATAAGGGACACATAGGCTTGAAGGGATGACCAATTTTGAGTCAAACTTGGCATTTAATGTTGAGTGGCTCAACATTTCCAAGTGGGAGACACAGTTGTAAGAAGAATTTAAGAGGAATGGGTGCCCATTTTGGAGAGAATTTCCCCATGTGGGTGAGCATTCCATTAGCCTTAAAAAAGTTAGGAATCACCCTTTAAGCAAGATCAGAGGATAGTTAGGTGGGGAAATATGTTTAGGAAATGAGGTGATGGGAGTAGGGTAGGAATAGGGTAGGCTTTAGGGTAGGTCTGTAGGTTAGATTAATAGGTTCCTAGCTAGGGTTTAGATTATAATTTAAATTAAATTTGAATAAATCATAGTTTAGAAGAATTAGGAATATGGAGGATTTAATAAATGTAAATTTATTAAAAAGGAAATTTTATGAGACAAATGTATTTAAATAAAATACATTGGAGTAGTATTTAAACTATTGATAAATACTAGCAAATGAAACTATTTAATTGATTAAATTAAATAGTTAGAGGAATAAAAGGGAAAATAATATTAATATTGTTGGACGTCTACAGTTAGGAATTTGATAATCTTTGGAAAAACATGTAACAAAAAGCTGACTTTCATATTTATGTATGTTTGTTATGAATGGATAAAAATATTGAAAGATAACAACATTTCAATTAGAAGTATTGTTCAACAGTAAGTACTAATAATAATACTCATCCTTTTTTAAGAAGGTTTTAAGTGCAACTAATTTGATTATGCTATTTGAAATCATTAATGCAAATTAAGATTTCAAGAAGAAATATAGACAATAAAAAAACAATTCTTTTTCTTTCTGCTTTTAAACTTCTCTTACACAAATGTTCCATCCAAGATAAAATATCTAAAAAAATCTTAAAAGGTTACATCTACAGATAGAAAGGACACACAAAAATATGTTAAGCATTAATTAATATTGATTATATTATTCATTGATTTATAAAAAGACCTTCACTATTTAACTTATACAACCATCTAACTACAAACTAGCTATATGATGTAATATTTCTAATAGGGGAATTGTCTAATCTAAAGAAAAAATAGAGGCCTAATATACATACTTATAATATATTAATTTTGTTTGAAATACAAATTTATATTTCATATATAATTCTTCATTACAAATTAATGAATCTATTAAAATCAATCATTCAAAAATAATACTTGATTTTGTGTGATATATGTTAAAAAACAATATATGTGAAAAAAATTATTCATGTTTGTCTTTTTGACCCATCTCTTTGAAATATCTGGTTATCACACCTCATCTATTTATATGATGCATTAATCAATTTTTTTAATTCATATAATGCATTCATCAATTTTTTATTGGTGCAAACTGATTATAAATACCCATTTGTCATATGCTTAGATCACATCACTCCAACACACCCGAATAAATCAAGTGTAAACATTATTTTCCATTTATGTCATAATAAAAAAAATTCACTTCCACATCTAAATGTATATAACAAAATTAAAAGCTATCAAGAATATTGTAGATAAAAATGTCTTGAATTGAAAGCTATGATATTAACCAAAGAAGTGATCTCTGTATGTACTTATCAACTTTGGACATTCATTTCATTACATAGACTAGTTATACATTAATAGTTCTGTACTCATGCTTTATATTGCAGTACAACCTTTGAATACTAGGAGAGACAATTTGTACCTAGTAATAAGTCAAAATTTATCTACTGTTGAAAGCTAGCATTGGACATGGCTTTTAAAGCTTTAATGGTTTTGTGTAGTTTTGAAAAAAATTGGTATACTTTCTCTATCGCTTGTATTAGGCGACTCTCCCTTTTCACTTAGTTTATATATTCTCACTCACCTAGCTTGTCTTTGCATCTCATAGTTTATGCTGGTATGTTTTTCTAATACCATTTTGCTTATTGAGCATTTTTTGTTATAATATCATTTTAATTTTTGTAATCATATGTATTTATAGTTCAAATTTGTTTCTATTTTTCTAGTTTATATAGTTTATTTAGTACAACTTGAGTTGGTCTAGTGGTGGACAACTTCTAGCTTGAAAGAGAAGTCACAAGTTCAAATCACACTAAGGGGGTAGGGTATGTACACCTCGTTTGTAACACAGTTGTTACGTGCCTCCTGCAAGAAGCACAGGGTAGTCCCATATTGCTGTCACCATATACTGACCCAAAAATACATAACCAATATCATAGACTATAAAAGAACCTTTCCTTTCCTTTTTGCACTAGATTTTGGATCATCATTTATTTCCCACTAGGTTTTGAATTATCATCTACTTTGCCACTTCTGCACCCAGGAGAAAAACAGCACAAAGGTTGTGACTGCAAGGTGGATGGTTGTTTTACTGTTTGGTTGTTCCTCTATTGTTTTGGTCACTTCACATGATATTGTTTTGGTTGCTGGACAGCCACCAAGTGACAAGGATTTTGATGTTCTCATTTCAGGCAATTGTACCTTGTTTAGGATCTGTTTGTTGTTATTCTGGTCCAGCAGTTTGAGGGTCTTGTCTTGCCAGGTTGTTGAGTTTGCCTGTGACTCTCAGGTGGTTCTGTCCTATCCTATGGTTCTCTCCTTGTCTTCTTCGACAGTTTGTTAGCTTCCTGGCTTATACAGCTTCAAAAATGTTGCATGATTGTCAAACTTTATGCTCAGTGCAACTATTTGTGAACTTTAGTTTGTTGCTTTTGGTAGCTGCTATCTGTTCAATTCATTCTGCTTAATCCAATGAAAAAGAGAGGATCGTATTTAATCCATATAATCTCCTTCCAATATGTAATATTTGAGCGAATCTTCCATCAATACAAGTTTTTATTTCCAGCTTAGACTTATGGTTTCTAGGGTGACTTTTTACATCTGCTCTCATTGCCCTATGGTTGAACACTTTTTCAATGGAGTGGCACCTATCACCTCTAGATTGTCGTCCTCTCCAACAATAAGCCGTTACTAAACATCTTGTTAAAACCACCCAAACTTGAACTCATCTCAAAGCTGATTTGGTGCAAGGATCTATTCCATTGGGATGAGGTGAGGAAAGTCACGGCATCCTCAAAGCTCGGTTTCCCATGAACTCTAAAACTTCAAATCAGCTTTCCCACAATACAAATCATATTTGTATAAAAGTTTTGCAACAATTTATACAGGGGAAATATTATCGGCCTACATTTCTCACCAAGAAAAAAGATTGCTACCTTTAGGCATAATTCACAAAACACAATATTTTCCATTGATAAAAGTGGAAAATCAACTATGAATACTAGAAAAAAGGGCACCTGAATTTCCAAACTTTGATCAACAGTAGTATGTCATTTCAACCATCAATGCTTCAAAAGAATGCACTATTATCCATAACTTCAAAACCGAAGTAAAATTATGGACCTAAATTTGAAATCATGTTTGACACGAGCACCTTCTTGAAAAACAAAATCCAACACCAAACAGTATCATAATAGATTCCTCAAATGAAGCAGTCGAAAGGTTGTGGAGAACAAACAACATATAGGTCAATATGAATTCAGAAGAATCGTTGGGGAGCGTAATGTTGGTATCGCACACATCTTCAACAACACTTTCTTCAAGCCTATTAGATTTTTCTCTGAGTTTTTCTCAATGTTGGATGTAAATCTAATTTAAAGTCTCGAAATAACATCTAGATATATCACACCTTTTGATGCAGAGGCATCACCTCTAGCTCCTTACTAGGGTACCCTTCAAATTCATCAACACCTTTCCTTGTGAAAATTCTCTCAAAGTCCTTAACTCTGACCTTGGATTCCACTCCTTCAACAATGGATTCTATCCCACCTCCTAAGGCCTGCATCCACTCAACTTAACCATCTATTCACATTTGACAATGTGGTGTTGTGACTGTCCCAACTACTAGTGCTTCACTTTCTTCCCATAACATACCAACTTTCCAACTCTTAGGATCACTCCCTATGGATCCACCACTTCACTGACATAAAGAGGACTCTCTAACAACCCCCAACATTTCAACTCTCAACTCCCTCAGCATACTCTCTGTGACACAACTTTATGTTCGCTGTCTTATCATGACAGTCAATAGCCATATGTAAAGGACAGTTACCTTTGAGTGCCCCATCCTCGGGTCTCCTCACCCCTAAATGAAAAGGACCACCTTAGCACCCTTCCAACTCTCTGTCCTCTACAATCCAACCTATGAACCCTTAAACACCTTACTATTTCATTAATCAAAATAGATTTTCAACCCACTGTCCTACTGTGATAGTCTAGACAACTTCTGGAACAGTCAACCTAAACACCCTTGCATAGGGTCCCTTGCCCCCCTAACCACTTAACCACCTTAGGAACACACCCTAATAACTTCCCAAACTCCTGACTCCTCCACACAACCCCTCTGACATATGCATGAAGGACTCTTCTCTCAAACTGCCCTGTCACTGTCCTCTTTGTGACAGAATAACAGTCACTTCCTTGGCCCAACCACGTGCCAAGTCATTGCATGGACTCCTGAAACCCTAGAGGCAGGTAACCTACACCCTTCCGCATGTCCCTGCCAAGCATGGGGTCAGACAACACGTGGAGCATCAAAGAAATTACATTTTACCCCTCTCGGGTTACCCTATGTGAGGGTTTGGACAGTTTTCACAAAAATGCAGAGATCTTTTCCTATACAACACCAAATTTGATGCTTTCAAAGCCAAAAGAAATTTAATTCATGCCACTACCATCCCCAAACAATAAACTCTCAAAACACAAGCATTGGGATGGAGGAAAATACTTTACACAGTGACCGTTATTGAGAGTAAACAATGAATTCCAGAAAATACATCATGTTTATTGCTTCAAACTTTACAATACCTTCTTCCTCCCGACTCTTTTCTCATTCCTCTGGCTATTACAATGTAAATAGACTCTTTTGGTCCCTTAGAACCGACAACAACCTCCCCAACTTCCCTTTAACCGACAACCAACTCCAAACTACCTCAAACTGTCCTATGCTCGGTTTGTTTAACAACTTTATACATGGATTTGGGTTGCCAAGTTGACAACTTTGGCAACCATTAAACATTTCAAACCTATATCACTCCTATTACATTAAAATGGTCTTATAATGACCTTAAGCACCCAAAACATCAATGTATTTGCCTATACAATCCATGACCTCACTATTAGCCCTTATGTTGCCAATCTTGGCATTACACACACATTTGTTTTTATTTTGCATTTGCATTATATTAGGTGGCTCTAATGGCCACATTTACATCACATGAAGACCTTAGAGGCCATTTGGGTTCATATGCCCTATTAGGATCATGAAGTGACCCTTGTAGCCATGGTGCTCCTGCACCACCTTTCTTAATGAAAACACTTGGGGCCTGTACACCTTTGTACACACTTTCCATAGAATTGTTTTGGCAATTGCCAATTAATTGTCTTGTATTTGAGGATTCATTATATTAAGGATTTAGTAATCATCATATGTGAAAGTTGTCTATACATCGAAGTCTCGACTCAATTTTGATGCAAGATGTCTCATGTGCAAGCAGAAAATAGGGTCTTAGGAGTCGGACCAAATACAAGACCGATTATAAGATAAGTCCCCCCAGATAAGAAGGGAGCCATAAGATCCGAGCTGAAAGCGAAAAATGAAGTTGAAAGTTGGTTTAATAAGTCTTCTAGAAAACAATCTTACATTGGGGTCCCATGAGGGGTTTCAAACTTCTATTTTTCAGGTACATGAGGTCCCATTTGGAAAATAGGAGCTCCTACTTTATAGGCCTGAATATTTGAGCAAGTGAAAATGGGGTCGGGTTAGAAATAGTCCCACCAACCAACCTAAGAATAATATCTGCCACTTGTCTACCATCTAAATTTAGATTCTTGCTAGAAAAAAATTTGGAGGGAAATTTTTTTTTAAACTTGCTTTTACCTCTTTATACACTTCACCAACACTGCACAGAGTATACAAGACCAGCAATAGACACGATAGTATATTCAAACGCCCACCAACTTTCTTAAATATTGGAGCTTCAAGTCTTAAACTGAACTACACTACAAAATTCATGATACAAGCAGCTTTAAAATATTCCAAAAAAATCTCAGCAGCTCCAACTCTATTTTTAGGAAACCCCCCTCATAAGACCCCGACCTTAGTAACATCCTAATAACTCAGGACTACATATACATATATGATTCAAAGTATGCATCTTTGATGGAAAAGGTGCTTTTAGCTTGCTCCCAGTTTATTATGACAAGATCATTTGATAAAGTCTTCAATACTGGCCAGTACAAGATCATTTGATAAAGTCTTCAATACTGTACAGTACAAGTCTACTCAACTCCCCAATTTGGTATTCTAGGATGGATTTTTCATTTACAGAAAATGTAATCTGTGCAAAGGAAAAATTTCCAGATCTGCCGCTACAAACTGCTCTGGATGGTATAAGCGCTTTACTTCGAATCAAAGCAACTCATTTTGCAGCTCCCATCAATAAACTATCAAGTAGATGCACTGCTACTTTAGGTTGTCTTGTGTAACTTTGAATCAAGGCAACTCATTTTGCAGCTCCCAACAACAAACTATCAAGTAGATACCGTGCTACTTTAGGTTGTCTTGTGTACACTCCCCACTTATTTAAATCTTATTTAAACCAAGTTATTGCTTAAAAAGCAACATAGCTGTAATTTTCATTGTTTTGTAGCCTGCTATCATACATCATTTAAAAGATTTAAAATGCTATTGTAACTAGAATGTCTAACATTTACATCACAGTTGGATCTTGAGGCAAACGGACAGTCAAACAAATTAAACCAATGTACAAACAAGCAAAATGGTTCGTCTTTTACAAGAGGATTTCTTGTTATTTCTTTTCAAAACCAAAAATACATAACCAATGAAATTATTAGGTAACTTTCCCCATATTAACTGGAAAAATCAGCTAAAGACATTTTACTGTTACCGTCATCTCACTTATGTTAACTACACCAGCAACACAATTCCTCAAATAAGAGGGTCATAACACTAGCGAGTTGTACCTATTTATCCATCAATCCATGAGTGTAGCTCCCTCTACTACTAACTTTGAGACTTGAAACAGTGCACCAAAAGCATAAAACTAATGACATTATGTCATTTCAGTACACCTAATCGCGGTACTTCATTGCACTTATATCAAAGCCAGGCATGTCAAATGAAGCAGAGAACTTCTCAACTTCAACTTTCAGATTTTCAATATCTTTGTTGTTTGCAAGACCTTTGTTGAAGTCCTTAAAGAAGTTTCAAATATTCCTTCTGGATGGACAAGGTGATGTTGATCGCCTGGTGTAGGAACTCTGCAATATTCTCAAAATCAGCTTCTTTGAGGCCTCTGGAGGTCATTGCAGGGGCACCTACAATGATTGCAGGGGCACCTACAATGAATACACAGGAGTTAGAGTAGGAAATACCAACACCCACAATCACCCACAATCACTACGTGGTCGGTGTTGCCGCAAGACTTTCAACTCCAAATAGTTGCAAATTCAAGCTCTCTACCTATTCAAACTTTTCAAAAAAAAAATTAAATGTGAATTAATGCAATTATTGTGCTTTGTTGACTTTGATGTGGGTAACTAAAATTCTTGTGATGCAATATAATGAAACATCTAGCACCACACTTCTACAATCTTCAAACGACCTCTCTTTTGTAATTTTTATGAATATAATAATATTGTACATGGTAACAATTAACATTGACATTATAATTATTGATAAGGGAAGGAAATAAAAATGCCACTCATTCACAATTAACATTGACATTATAATTATTGATAAGGGAAGGAAATAAAAATGCCACTCATTCACAAGACTGGTTGCTCAAGAGACTATTTTGAATGTTCCTGCAATGGATACAATTGCATGCCTCTCTATCATCTTTCCTTACATCCCCTCATGTGTGTGGGGTTGTTGTTGCGCCTTTGTTAGGGCTTGGATGGCTCTAGCATAGATGTTAATGCGCCCTTGGTGGGGTCTAGGATGTTGGTTCTTGGGGTGGCCCTTTTTTGTTACTAGGTATTCTCTTGGTAGACCTTCTATTGGGTCTTTTGGTTTGTTGAGGTCCCCCTCCTTCCACATCCTCTTTCTATTTCTTATGGGCAAAGCTTTTCTCGTGTTGCCACATCTGTTACTATCCTTCATTCCAAGGGGAAATCTCATCCTCTTGCTTGCACCAAGACCTTTAAATATGTTTTAGGGATTCTAAATAAGTTTGAAGGCTCAATATAGGAAAGTGCTCATATTCCTAGTGATCCCCGACACCTTAACACAGAAAAGAGCAAAGATGACATATTTAGTGACACTCAAAACTTTGATGTCGGGCGAAGGGTTCGATGTGTTGGTTTTGAACAAAACCCAAAATTGAGACAAAGGAGGAAGCCAATATTTCAAGCAAAGGTTGAAGCTTAACAAACGATGAAGACACATGTAGGGCCAAAAATTTTGATAGTCGGTGAAACACCGAAGGGTGGTGTTTGACAGGATTAAAATTTCTCCTTTTCCCAACATAAAATTGACATCATTAGTATTGTTTGATCAATTTGTGAAAATCAATAAACATGGTGGGCCAAAAATACCCTATACAACTAATCCTTATTGTTGTTCTTTGAACTAAAAAATATCATCTTGATGTTCCTTGATGGAACTCAACTAGAATTCATGTTACTTCTTATTTTAATAGATATCTCAAAAGGACTTAGTCAATATTTCTTTTGAACGTGACTTCCTAGATCAATAGTAAGTTAACCCCCTAAAAGCATGTAGGATCTTCTTTTGAAGTTTGAGAGTTGATGTGGGTAATAGTCTATCTCCATGAAATATATTTTTTCTTATATCCATGAACTTGATAATATTTCTTTATTCACCCAAATGACCACAGTTGTTTCATCTTAATCGTGATTTAAGCTATCATCTTGGAAAAACATATTGACATAAGCTTCTCCCTCTTGCTAACTTAGTTAATTTAACATATATATTGTAATAAAAAAAATTAATAACCCATCATGCTATTTTCTCTATTTTCCACCTTTAATCGAAGTATAGGCTTTCTCTATAAAATTGTATTTAACTTTGTAAATTCCAAAGTTTGAGAGGTAAAAGAAATTAAGCATTCACTTTTACCTATCAATTTCATATCTTAAAACCACAACTACACTATAGACACTAACATAAATATACATAATGAACTCTCTTTAAAAAAAAGAAAAGATTTACTAAAGTTAGGCTTGTTTGATCTTATTAAAAGTTTTTCTTCTCTTAAGAGCCTATTTTAACTCTTTTTCTTTTGGGGGTAAGTATAATAGATTTCACTAGTACTACAAAGTTTGAGATAAATCATTTTACAAAATTAATCTTTTTAAGAAAAATTTGGACTAATTTCTCATTTATTAAAAGAGATACAACTACTTTCTTCTTCATTAGAAGATATTCACCTACTTTCTTATTCATTAGAAGAGCTAACTCTAGGATAACCTTAGTCTATCTAGATCAATTGTAATTCCTTTGCAGACCATATGTCTAAGGATCTTACCTTGTAGAACTCAAAAGAGACATTATTTTAATTTTTTTTTTTTAAAGAAATCCCAAATTCTTGGTGCTTTTGGTACACCTCCAAATGTTTAAAATGGTCATCTTCTTGCATAGACAACGATGTGAATTCATCAAGATAATGCAAGATTATTTTGTTTATCTTAATTCTTGAAGAAAGGTGCACATTCATCCATTTATCTTTTCATGTTTCATATTGCCTTTACTTGCTTCTTATAATTGCTTCTTTGGACTGGTGACAATACTAATAAAGTCTTTGACAGTTATCATATTTAACCACATCTGAATTTTTCAATTGCTATGAAACTTTGCCAATTATTTCATACAATTGTCTATGCCTCCGAGATTCTGGATTCTGCCAAGTGCATTCGCTTGATTAATTTAAAAACGGTGCTGATAGATTCCGAGTTCAAATCTCTGCCTTTTGATTTCACAAAATTCTGTCAATTTCCATAAGTTTCCAGGCTCAAACCTCATCAGCCTCCTGTTCTCCCTATAATAATGCTATCTTGGACTTCTAGCAAGTAAAAGTGCTTGAAATTTTGTTGCTTCCGTCATTAAGTGTTCATCTCCTTGCATCCCAAATAATTTTATGAGAGCAGAAGAATATGTCTCCTATCCTCTGGTTTTCTACTTACATGCATTGGTTAACAAACCTTTAATAACATTGTGTTTATACAAAATTAAAAATGTAACAAGAATTTGACAATCTTTGACAAAAAATATAATGAAAAGTAGACTTTCATATTTATGTCTGAATGGATAAAAATATAAAATGTACAGCATTTAAACTGGAAGTATTGTCTAACTACAAAGAATAATAACACCCGTTTTGTTTTGAATTTTTTTAAAATATAACAAGTCTGGTTTATGTTTCTTAAGATCATTTATACAAATTAATATTTCAAGAAAAACAATTCTTCTTCTTGTTTTTAAACTTGCTCTAATACAAATATTGGATCTAAGATCAATTCATAAAAAGAATCGTAAAAGTATATACATCTACAAATGATATAAAAGAAACACAAAAAAACATATGTTAATTAATATTGATTATATTATTCAGATTTATAAATTGATCTTCACTTTTTAACTTTTACAACCACCTAACTACTTAACTCTTACAACCACCTAACTACGAACTAATTATATGATATAATATTTTTAACAGAAGAATCATCTATGGCTGAGGGTGGGCTGTGGCTGGTTATGTGATGTAAGTGGTTCCAAGCTTTGTGCTAGTTTTCTTCTTGTAACCAGGTCAGCCTACTTGCTTTGACTGCTTTATTATCAAAAACAGAAGAATCATTTAATATAAAGAGAAAGGAAGGCTTAATATACATATTTATAACATATAAAGTTTGTTTAAAATAGATACTTTTATATTTTGTATATAATTCTTCATTATGAACTAGTGAATCCATTAATATTAATTATTCAAAAATAAAACTTGGTTATGTCTATTAGAAAAAATATTTTTATTTGTCTTCTTAATCTATCACATTGGAATAATTACCACATATTTATCATCTATTTACATAATGTACTGGATCATATTATTATTACCAAAAACTGAATATGAGTACTTATTTGTCATACACCTAACTCCCATCACTCCAACACACCTGAACAAATCAAATCTAAACATTATTTTCAATTTATTACAAATAAATCGAAATGTACATAACATCATTAAAAGTTATTAAGAATATTGTAGGTAAACATATCTTGGATTGAAAGCTACGATATTAACCAAGAAGTGATCTTCCTATGTACTCATCAAAGTTGGACATTCATTTCATTACATAGACTAGTTGGCACATTTATAATTATGTACTCATGCTTTATATTGCAAGTGTTGCCTTTGAATACTAGGAATGACAATCTGTACCTAGTGATAAAATTCACAAAATTTATCCACCGCTGAAAGATTGAAGTTGGACATGGCTTTTAAAGCTTTAATAGTTGTGTAGAGACTTTTATGTTCCTAATGTGTTTTTATTTTCTTATTATCTAGATTTTTTTACACTTTTTAATTAAACTTGCTTAAGTTAATATAGTGAGTATCAGCACTGTGAGTGGTGTGAAACATCACATCTTCTATAGAAGTTACATCTAATGATCTTAATATTTTTGTAGACTATCAATTGTATTTTGTAACTCCCCACTTTCACTTAGCTTATATATACTTAATCACCTAGCTTATATTTGCATCTCATAACTTCGTATCATGCTGATATGTTTTGCTAATGCTATTTGCTTACTGAACTTTTAATTACTTTGACGACCAACTCTATAATACTATTTTATTTTATGTAATCATAAGTATTTATAGTTTAATTAGTATCTATTTCTTAAACTACAGTTTAGATTATCATCTATGTTGCCACTTTTAACACCAGGACAAAGGTTGTGGCTGCAGGGTGGATGGTTGTTTTACTCTTTGGTTGTTCCTCTATTGTTTTGGCCACTTCACATGATATTGTTTTGGTTGATGAATACAAAGTGGCTGAGGTTTTGTTGTTCTAATTTCAGGCAATTGTAATCCTTGCTCAGGATCTGTTTGTTACTATCATGCTGGGTTGTTGAGTTTGCCTGTGACTCTCAGTCATTTACTCAGGTGGCTCTCTGTCCTTTCCCATGGTTCTCTCCTTGTCTTCTTCAACACTTCGTTGGCCTGCTGGCTTATACAGCTGCAAAAGTGTTACATGATTGTGGTAAACTTTATTCTGCTCAGTGCAAATATTTGTTTACTTTAGTTTGTTTCTGTTGTTAGCTACTGTTGTAGCTGTTACCTGTTTAATTTATTCTGATTAATCCAATTAAAAAGAGAGAGGGTCCTGTTTAATCCATAAATCTCCTTCCAATATGTTATATTTGAGCGAATCTGCCATCAATACAAGTTTTATTTCCAGCTTAGACTTGTGATTTCTAGTTTGACTTTTTTCATCTGCTCTCATTGTCCTATGATTGAACATTTTTTTAATGGAGAGGCACCTACACCTCTAGATTGTTGTCCTCTCCAACAACAAGCCAGTTACTAAACATCTTGTTACGACCACCACACCTCGGACTCGGCTCAAAGCTGATTGATGCACGGATTTATTCCATTGGGATGATGTGAGGAGAGCTATGGCATCCTCAAAGATCATTTTCCCCATGAATAAACCCTACTTCAAATTAGCCTTCCCACAATAAAAGTCATATTTTTATGGAAGTTTGTGTAACAATTCAAACGGAGAGGAATCATTATCAGGCCTACTTTTCTCACCAAGAACAAAGATTGCTACCTTTAGGCAGAATTCACAAAACGCAATATTTCCATTGATAAAAATGGAAAATCAACTATGGATACTTGAAAAAAGGGTGTCTAAATTTTCAAACTTTGATCAACCGTAGTATTTCATTTCAACCATCAATGCTTCAAAAGCAACCACTCTTATCCATAACTTCCAAAGCGAAGCAAAATTATGGACCTAAATTTGAAATCATGGCTCTTAAACACAACTGCACTCTCTTGAAAAACAAAAGCCAACACCAAAAGTACTATAAAAGATTCCTCAGAAGGAAGCACTCGGAAGCTTGTGGAGAACCAGACCACAAATAGGTCACTATGAATTCAGAAGAATCGTTGAGGAGCGCAATGTTTATATCTATACTAACACTAACTCTAATTTGACGTCTCAAAATAACATCCAGCTATCACACCTTCTTAATGAAAACACTTGAAAACTGTAGACCTTCTTACACACTTTAAATAAATTGTTTTGGCATTTTTGTCAATTAATAATTTAATTGTCTTGCGTTTGAGAATTCATTATACTAAGTATTTTGCAATCATCACATGTTAAAGTTGCCCATACATCAAAGATCTGCCTCAATTTTGATACAAGGTATCTCACATGCAAGTAGCTAAATAAAAATGGACGTATTAGGAGCCAGATCAAATACAGGACTGATTATAAGACAAAAAGTCCTCCCAGATCAAAAGGGAGTCATATTTGAGGAGGTAAAATAGAGTGAGGCTAGAAATTGTCCCACCAGCTTACGAACTTTATTTATCTGCCACTTGTCAATCATCTAATTTAGATTCCTGCTAGAAAATAAAATTGGAAGAAAAATGAATTTTTCTACTTGTTTTCATCTCTATATACACTTCATCAACACTGCATAAAGTATAGAAGACCAGCAATAGACAAGGTAGTGTATTCATGATACCACAAACTTCCTTAAATATCGGAGCTTCAAATCTTAAGCTGAACTACACTGCAAAATTCATGGGACCAGCAACTTTAAAATGTTCCTAGGAAATCTTGGCAGCTCCAGCTCTTTTGTTTAAGAATAGATCCCTCCATGGGACCCAGCCTTAAGTAACATCCTAATAACTCAGAGCTACAGATGATTCGAAGTAAGCATCTTTGATACCAAAGGTGCTCTTAGCTTGCTTCCAGTTTATAATGACAAGTTCATTTGATAAAGTCTTCAATACTGGACAGTACAAGTCAACTCAACTCCCCAATTCGGTATTCTGGGATGGATTTCTCATTTACAGAAGTAAAATTCCCAGATCTGCAGCCATAACTGCACTGGATGGTATAAGCACTTTACTTTGAAGTTTGAACCAAGGCAACTCATTTTCCAGCTCCCAACAATAAACTATCGAGTAGATTCAGTGCTACTTTAGTTTGTCTTATTTACACTACCCACTTAAATCTTACATTAACCAAGTTATTGCTTAAAAAGCAGCATAAGTGTAATTTTGATTATTTAAAATTTTGTTACTTCATTTAAAAAATTTAAAATACCATAGTAACTAGAATGTCTAACCTTAGCATCATGGTTTGACCTTAAGGCAAATAAAGGGTCAAACAAACTAAACCAATGCACAAACAAGTAGATAATCCCTCTTTTACAGGGGGATTTCTTGTTATTTCATTTCAAAACCAAAAATACATAACCAATGCAATTATCAGGTAACTTTCCCCACATTAACTGAAAAATCAGCTAAAGGCATTTTACTGTTACCTTCTCATCTAACTTATGTTAACTACACCATCACCGCAATTCCTCAAATAGGAGGATCATTAACACTGGTGAGCGGTAACTATTTATCCATCAATCCATGAGCACAGCTCCCTCTACTACTAACTTCAGACTTGAAACAGTGCATCAAAAGCATAAAAAGAATGGCATTATGCCATTTCAGTACACTTAATCGTGGTACTTCATTGTAGTTACATCAAAACCAGGCATGTCAAATAAAGCAGAGAACTTCTCAACTTCAACTTTCAAATTTTCCATATCTTTGTTGTTTGCAAGACCTTTGTTGAAGTCCTTGAGAAGTTTCCCATACTCCTTCTGGATGGACAAGGTGATGTTGATAGTCTGGTGCAGGAACTCTGCAATCTTCTCAAAATCAGCTTCTTTGAGACCTCTGGAGGTCATTGCAGGGGCACCTACAACGAATACACAAGAGTTAGAAAAGGAAATACCAACACCCACAAACACTGCATGGTCTGTGTAACTGTAAGACTCTCAACTCCACATCATCTATAATGACTGATCCAACAGCATCCAATTGAAGATTGTTGCAGCATCATTACTCTCCACTTGGAAAAGAAGAAAGAACTAAACTAAATAGTCACTCACCAATACGTACACCTCCGGGAGAAAGAGCACTGCTGTCACCATAAACAGCATTCTTGTTGATTGTTATGTTACATAAATCACAAACCTTCTCAACCTTGTTTCCTGCAACAGGCAAATTATTGATAGCATTTTACATGAAATTTAAATCATTCCAAAGTCTCAATAAGACTAAGCATACCAAATAACCAAATTAACCAAATCATGGAGATGTGAGAGAAGAAAAGTGACTCAAGCACGATATGCTTACCAGTCAATCCCAGGGGTCGGAGATCCCATAGAACTAGGTGATTTTCTGTTCCATCCGTAACAAGCTTGTATCCCTTGTTCATCAAATAGTTCCCAAGGGCAACAGCATTTGCCTTTACCTGCTTCGCATAGGCCTTAAACCCAGGGGTCATTACCTGCTTAAGAGCCACAGCCAATGCTGCAATCTGGTGATTGTGTGGACCACCCTGAAGAGATGGGAATACAGCAAAGTTAACTTTATCCTCGTAATCATAGACCGCATCCTCTGGCTGTCCCTTCTTGGGAGGCTTTGGTCCTTTCCTGTAGAAGATCATGCCTGCTCTTGGCCCCCTCAGACTCTTGTGGGTAGTTGTGGTGACCAAATCACAGTAGTCAAATGGGTTTGCAGCTTCCTGATCAACAAAGATGCGAAACGTAAGATTTAAAGTCAGTCCCTTCTAGCTGTGTACCATATATACACAAAGAAGCTATGTTCTCAGACTACATATTTGCCCATGCAATTGTATTTAGGATCTCAAGGATTATAATTATGCCCTGTTATAATACACCATGCATGACACAAATGTCATCAAAGATACAGAAGGATCAACCATCTGTAATAAATTAAAACAAGGCTGGACTAAATAAAGAGCGAAAGAATGGGGAAACTTGTGTTGACGCCAAGAATATTTTTTTAAATGTGCCACTGATATAAATATCATGTGATAGGAACAGATCTGAGATTATAGACAACCAAGCGTCCAAAAAAAACTAGAAAAAGCATAGACAACACATATCTAGCGTGTGGCAAGAGTAGATCTGACATTATAGACAACCAAGTTTTCAAATATTCAGCTTAAGGTATGCTTGCACATAGACTGTTGATAACAATATCTTGTTGTACCTTAGTCAGAAAGGCAAGATCTACTACTATGCCAGAGAGTATTGTTGATACAAGAATCTTAACTCAGAGAACAACAAAATTACTGCTTAAATAAAAGTGTAATTGGCTCTGGATAAACAAGTACATTAATGACAACCCCAATCCAGACAGATCTGAGAGAATAAACCAATTATATTCAACTCGTAAGCTTTCAACCCACAATTGACCTAGAACCAACAATGCATTACTAATTAAATCCACCCAACCACATGAGCTCGGCTGAGGAACAGAAAATACCTACGAGCATAAAGAACAGCAAAGGACTAAAAAACAGGATTAATTATCCATGCCACAAATTGTCCAGAACATGGAGATGACTGACATTTCAAAGTCAAAGGTCCAGTTAGTCATACTCAAGAAAGTGAAGAGGTTCCTAAGGTATTTATTGATCTGACAGTAGACTATATTGTGGGCGCAATCTCATAACATGGAGACTATGAAGGCTAACTACTCAATCTCATACTCATTACGTCCGGTAAAAGAATAGAACATTGACAAATACATGTTAAAACAAAATGCAAGGTTTTTATCCGGCGTGTTATCTAAAACAACATTCATCCTATTTGGTGTCACTAAAATCCAATATCTCAAATCTCCGTATACAGATCCATCCTAATTGAACCAAGAGATCCAAGAATAGCCTATATGTTATGCAAACAATATCACTTCAGAGAAAAAATCGAGGCAAAATCCCAATGAAACCTATGGGTTTCTGTTGAAGAGTACCAAATTCTGTTTAGCAAGTACTAAACTTGAATAACATTTGACCTAATTTTCCAGATTTAATCAAGGCGACGGGAGCAACTTCAATCAGATTTAAATGGTTCTGTATTAGTCCAGTAAAAGATCTCGCTCTATAGAAAACTTTTGGGAACCATATATTTTACAGATATCTTGCTATCTCTAAAACGATTTGTTCGTTATCAGATATATAATCAGATAAAAATGATGTAATCAATACCTGAGCAGCAACAAGGCCACTGATGTGAGCCATATCACACAAAAGCATAGCTCCGCATTTATCAGCAACAGACCTCAACCTAGCATAATCCCAATCCCTGGGATATGCACTGCCTCCACAGATGATAAGCTTAGGCCTAAAGTCCAAGGCCTTCTCCTCCAATTTGGCATAATCAATATATCCAGTTTCCTGGCTAACCTTGTAAGGCAAGCTCTCAAAGTAAATTGATGTTGCAGAGATCTTCTTACCTCCAGAGGTATAGTACCCGTGAGTAAGATGCCCACCAGAAGGCAGGTCAAGCCCCATTATCCTATCATGTGGGTTGAGTAATGCAGTATAGGCTGCAAAATTGGCAGGACTCCCAGAGTAAGGCTGCACATTAACACCCCACTTCTCTGCATCCAGTCTGTAAGCCTGCAGGGCCCTTGATCTACACAGGTTCTCAATGATATCTATGAACTCATTGCCTCCATAGTATCTGTTACCTGGCATGCCCTCTGAGTACTTATTGGTCAGGGGGCTTCCCAGAGCTTCAATGACTGCCAAGGAGGTGAAATTCTCAGAAGCTATGAGCTCAATCCCTCTGCTTTGCCTTCTCTTCTCCTTCTCTATCAGATCAAAGATCTCCGAGTCCACCTCAGTCAGAGGTGTGTTGCCCCATTCCTTCACAGAGTCCATTTTCAGAGAAAAAATGAAAGACCCAATTCAGGAAACAGGGATAAAGAGACACAAAGATCAGACCCAACTCAGTCTGGGCAAAAATGTTCACCCAAATTAAGAAATATCTCAGATCTTGAGCTCTGAAACGCAGACCAGTACTGGAGGCTGGCTGTGTGGCACAATATTCAGCACATAGGGATATGCATTTATAGGAATATGGCGATCACTGGCATGTGAGATTTTTTCCGTCGTATTACATACTTACTACCAACTAAAGTGGGCCTGCCCATTTTACCAAACAAATGATATCCAATGTCGTAATTGGCTTCCAACAAGTTCGGAGCAAATGTAGACTGTTGATGCTTTACAATGTGGTTGGTGCGTTATGTTCCTAGGGTTTCTTATACAGATTATTTTGATGGTTTTGTGAAATAATTTTATTTTTAAAAAATAATAAAAGCATGTTGGCTTGTGGCATTTTCACGGACAAGTGGCTTGTTTGGTTGCTTGATATTTATATTTGGTTTTTATTTATATTATTTTATTGAATAATGCGTCAATAAATAAATTAAAATAAATTGCTTAAGGGTAGTCAAAAGACTAGTATAAGAACCAAAATCCACTTTTCATTACATTTCTTCTATTTTGGGACACTTTAAATTGTTAATGACATTTTGTTCATGTTTGTTAGGTTATGTTCATATGTAGTAAATAAATAAGAGAAACAAGTTTAAAATGTTCATGGAAGAATTTTAAAGGGCTTTTAATTTTCTTTTTAACACTTTTTTAGTTTAAATTGTTCAAGTGAAAATTCTAAAAGACTTTTAATCTTCTTTTAACACTTTTTAACTATTTATAGTTTTTAATTGGGTAGTTTGATTGAAGGTTTTTTTTATATGTTAGTAAACTTCAATAATTCTTAATGAGTCTATTAGAGATCATGTTTTGTGGAGTTCAAGGTTTCTCACACCACAGGAGATGAGATCAAGGTGGTGCTATAAACAATTTGGGTGAAATTGATACCCCTTATAATCTTTGGCTCTCACCCAAAGATATTTAAACTAAAATTCATGCTCCTAAAGCTATTTGTTTTAATGTAAAATCCTCCATAAAATAAATAAAAAATAAAGTAATATAAGAAAAATAATAATTAAATAAGAGGACATAAAGCACATACAAGTGTTTAAAGTGTAAGAGAATAAAAAAGTACACCACATAAATATATATTTTAATTAATTTAAGATAAAAAAGTAAGATTGGAACAATAAATGTAGTGTTATTTTTAAATAAATATAATAGGATATATGACTAGAAATAAAGAGTTGGGACTAGAATAATCAATGAATTTAAATTGTTGAATTTAAAAAATAAATGTGATACTTAACTAGAAATCTAAATGAGGAAATGCAATATCAACGATATCAAGAATCAATTTATTACTAGCACTTGCACCCAAAGGAGGTGCAAGGGATACGCCGATAGGTTTTTTATTTGAAAGAAAGCATAAATAAAGATTTAAATAATAAAAGGAAGTGTATAAAAGTGACGGTCTACAAACATGTAACATTGTAGAATGAAGTCTTGTACATAGTACCATGCATTTTCGATGAATTAAAGTTATAGTAGTGTCCTATTGTATTTTTTGTAGATCATTATAATAAAAGATAGCATTGAAATGCATGGAAATACATTAAAAAATATCGTATTTGTAAATATAAATCTTCTTTGTTTCCTCTTTTTGACTAGGAAGTGTGAACTTATAGAAGAGGAAATTCTATAATTGATAATAAACAAAAAAATGCAGTAATTAACAATTTCT